>OZ026620.1:44567843-45167843 GCA_964020975.1 Hermodice carunculata | reverse complement strand
ATTCCTCTGAAAGACCACCCATAAATACTATCATAAAAAGAATGCTTCCAACCCTTTCTCATTTGATGCATCCCAAAGCCTCGTGATGTCAAACGTATTGTGCTTGGACGCTCTTACTTTAATTTCTCACCAACAGAAGATATTCTGAATGTGATTTATGGGAGAGACCAATCAGGACAGCCTGCCTCAGGTCAGTAGCTTTCCTAGATGCAGGCAGGGCACTTGGTACTGAACCCACACCACATATAGCTGTATGTTGACCATGTTTTAATTCATGCTAGGAAGGGGTTAAAATAACAAGTAAAAAGTATTGGATCTATTGAGGGAGTTGTGAGCTGAAAACTGTCTCTCCCCCCCCCCCCCCCCATTCCTTACTATTTTTTAGAGTAAAATTGTCACTTTAAGAGACTGGTCAAAATTCACAGGTTGTCCTAAAAGAACAAAAACGACAAATGATCGTCCCTGATGCTGGCAACAGCTGGCGCAAGGTGTACACTGATTACATTAATTTCTACGTCTGCGGATCTCTTTAAACTCTCTCCAAATGGGACTCTCCTTTTTGTGCAATGCCATTACACTTTCCTTTCTACCTATAACTGTCAAAACTACAACAGAAAAGTCCATATAGTAATCCTTCTTCCCCTTCCCTGATGTTAGGTGGATAATGTTTCAGCGCTACATTGATTTCCTACCCATCTATTCTATGTAGCAAAATATAATCAGGGTTTTGGATATGAATATTGGCATCTCAGTTCTTAGAGCCCCTACAAGATATTGCAATTTCTTCATTTTCCCATTTTTTCTAACATTTCCATCATAAAACCATTCCCTTCTTTTACAAGGACGATCAATGAAATATCTCTCACAGTCTGCGACAACAGAAGTGACAGCAATGCCAGCATGGATTTCAGAGGACCAGAAAAAGCAAAGCACCGCCTGTCTTGTTTGTGATATATCTAATAGCCCCATTTGAGCTCATGTTCTGGTTACCATCAGAAAACCTTCTGTATATCATTTTTCCTCCATTACAATCCAACCCTTCTAAATAACATTTAAACTACATATACAATCTCCAAGTGGTTAAATGTCATTTGCACGCCCGTGTAAAACTAGTATCACTGTAAACCTATCAGTCATCATCTAGAAATTCTACCTTTAGGTAAAAGATACTGAAGAGGCATAACCTTGCAGACAGTTCCAATAATTTTTGGACGAAGAAATGGGTGTAATTTGACATGATCCACAGTAAAGATTGCTAGCCATATCAAGGTAAATGTTTTTGACGACTGATTTCTATCTGTCCTAGAAGTTACTGACGCATACATTTGCAGGTCAGTGAACCTCATCTTTGATCATATCTTATTCAGCCTCAAGCAGCGACTGTGATACTGATGTAAACATGGATTAACCACGTTATCCCAAGAAAAAGTCTGATTTATCATTTCGTGGGTGATTTTTTTTCACCAGTTTTATACATGCGAAAACAAGAGAAAAACTGTTGCTTTGAGCTTCACACTGTATGAATTCATCCTACGATATCAAGGTCCCCTGTCTACTTAAAAGTCTAGTGCAGTGTGCAAAACTACAGTATGATGACTCTTGAGAAGTTATTCTAACTGGGGTAGGGTTAAAAATTAAAAAAAGAAAGAAAGAAAGAAAGAAAAGACAGTCTGGTATTTCATAGCATATATTCGATTCATCTTGTTTTGAGTCCCATAATGCACCATGAAGGCCTCAGTAATATTCCAAGGGTTTGAGAGTATCTGTTTAATGAAGAGGACCCATCAAAGCTCATTATGAAAGGAATGCCATATGTTCTCACATCAGATGAAAGTGAGGCTGTGATAAGCAACTGACCACAATAAATACTGGAAGACATCCAAAGAGATAGGGTGCACCCTGGAGTTGTGGATCACAAACTTGCTGCACTAACCTTGTCAGTTTTAACTTACTATGGACCATATCTTCAGATAACCAAAAAGCCTCCCCCCCCACCGATAAGCGGCCATCCCACCCCCCTTTACAGAGGCCAGCTCTCAGAATAGCTTGTGTCTGCCTTTCATTTCATTTTACCCCTCAAGAGAGGCCATCCTTCTCAGAAGGCTATACTTCTGATGCACTTTGGGTGGCCTTATAAGACAGGGATCATGTACTTGTCTGTGTGTGTGTGTGGGGGGGGTAAGGGGATTTCCATACTTGCGCGCTGGGAATTTTTATCTGTGTGGTACTTACGTACTGGAATCCCTTTCAAATTCTGTACTTCATATCAACCATTATTTATACATTTTCTTATTTTCCGTACCTCGTACTACAACAAAATTATTATTTCTACCAGCGTACCAAGGACCCCTTACCCCCTCTCATTGTAAGCTAGTTCCAATGTCAGATCTAAATACAAAGTGCTCTACATGTAGCTGTTTGCTGACTGTAAATTTTCCCATAACAGCAAATGATTTGATTCAAAATGTAGTGAAAATTCATTGTAATTCAATAAAAGTGAGAAATGAATGGAAATATTTTCATGAAAAATCTTGATATGACAAAGAATGCAACAATAGATCTGTTGCAAATGCTGCATGTATGCACATGACATAAGCATTTCTTTTCATAAGCATTTTTTTTAACAGTTTCAAGTTTCATGCCAAACATGCTATCAACACCGAGTACTTCAGTGACATGCCAATGTTTATTCAATGAATACAAATATGTTATTAATCATGAATGAAAAGATTAAGTATTTGTGGTGGAATATGAAAGGGTTCGGTGTTTCTGTTAGGATTTTTTTCAGGGTGTCATTAGAAGGGAAATTCAGGTGAGAAAACCAGATTTTCATCAATTTTTTTATGTAAATAAACAAACTCTGAGACCCTTTAAAATTTTCTCAGAGGCTATTTCAGGCTTTGAAAGGTTAATTTACCTCCTTTTGGGAGTTAACGGAAACACTGGGGTTAATGCTTTACTTCTTTCATGACAGTGAGGAAGCCTTTACTCCACCAGTCCTTACAAAGAGGTTCCAAGCAAAAGTATAGATAGACTTCTGTAGTCACTACAGAATTGAGTGACTTAGAACTGCAGATCTATGACCCCCATACCCCACCAGGGTCCAGGCAACAAAGACATATGAAGCTCTGAGACTTTCTAAAAGAAATGAACTTCATTTGCATTGCATTTATGCACTGATAACCTGCAGAGGTTTACAGGCATTTGCCATGGAGCATATTGAAGAAAAGCAGAGTTGAAAGACAAACTCTTGGTTTAGTTTCAGGGATAATACCTGCATGACTAGACCAAATATACATGTATTTGGTTCAAATTGGCATGTAATGTGTAGACATGTAAAAATTACCCGCAACAGTCTATCTGCGATATTGGCTCTAAACCAGTGCAAGCACGAAGCCCGTGTAATTGTTACATATCTAAGGACACGTTTTCAAACCTCCCTCCGCCCCCACCCCATTAGCTAGAGGCAGGGACATCCAAGTAACAACAGAAACCAGGAACAGATCTGATTACGTTTCGCTATGCCTGCAGACTCCCGCATTGTACAATATTATCTTTACTGATGACTATTTGACTGAGATCACCTGTAATTTCCTCACCTCCGATGATAAGATTTCCATGGGACTATTGACAAGACTTGATAGTGTTATTCACAACATTTTAGCCTGGCTCCAGCCTGTTTGGACAGAACACAAGGTATGATATTACCTGCAGACCCCGTGCACAGATGGGTCAAAAGTCAATTACCGGTAGAGGATGCCAGCAAATTCCTCACACATGGGGCAAACATTCTAAGCAAGCCAATCGACTTGGTGATCCTCACTGTGTGAGTTAACCTTTGCCTGGCTGGAAAAGTAGAGACAAATGAACTTTTGTAATTTCTGTCGCTGTGTGTGCACATGTGTGTCCTTGTGAGACTGAAATATTTTTTAAAGAAAAGCTGTTGACCTTAGAGTAGGCATAGAGGATTCCACCTGCAAATGCCACCAAACATGCAACCAAAATCCTACAGTTTCTTGTTCCTTGCAGGTCTGCTGAGGAAAATTGCAACAATTTGTCAGACACTCAACTCGCAAAATTCTTAAGTTGACCGCAGGGTCTTGGATGCTACCCACTGGAATTTTGCAAATACTGCATCTAAGACACACAAACTTTTCCATGGATGACTGTTGCAAGTTGAAGGTGGATGGCAAATTATGTAACTTCAAAACTGTGTTTGATGGTAACCAAAGGTTGAAGCTGTGGAATCCTTGCAGTCTGTAGCTGTGGATTCCCTGCAGTTTGTAGCTGTGGACTCCTTGCAGTCTGTAGCTGTGGACTCCCTGCAGTTTTTAGCTGTGGACTCCTTGTAGTCTGTAGCTGTGGACTCCTTGTAGTCTGTATCTATGGACTCCCTGCAGTCTGTAGCTATGGACTCCTTGTAGTCTGTAGGTGTGGACTCCCTGCAGTCTGTAGCATGGACTCCTTGTAGTCTGTAGCAGTGGACTCCTTGCAGTCTGTACTGCAGTCTATAATCTTCAAGTCTAGTATGATCATCCCATTTTCAGTCATGTACAAATTTAAAAATCAACACAAATGTATGGCCTTCATACAAAACTTCAACATTTTCAAACTACAGTGAAACCTCATCATAACAACACTTTAATTAATGGATAAATAGATAACAATAACCTAAAAATCTATAATCTTATTATGAACCACTCATCACATTAACACTTTTCACTCTTGAACTAGCCAAAAGTGGCCAGAAATTAAATTCATTCTGCTTCAATATGTTTAATTAAAGTGTGTGTGTCAACACACACTTTTCTGTTTTTTCCTAAAATTCTTTCTTTCTTTCTTCTTTACCAGCAAATTTGTCCAACACTTTTCTCAGACACTATTATACATAGAAACTCCAAACTTGGCATGATTATACCTCCATACAAGGAGTTGGACCTTTTTATACAGAGGAATGAAGGCGTTGAAAGTTATGAAAACCAGGGACATTTGGAATTTTAAATCTTGAATATCTTCAAAAGTATAATAGATAGAGATGTCATTCCAACTTCTACTAGAGGGTTATTGAACATTGTGCATCTAACGAATAAAAATAAAAGTTGTAGCAATTTAAATTATGCTAATTAGCAGCATTTGAAATTTTAAAACTTGAATATCTTTAAAACTATTATAGATAGAGATGCTATTTAACTTCTACTTGGGGGTTATTGACCATTGGGCATGTTATGAATCTAACGCAAAAGTTGTATCCATTTAAATTATGCTAATTAGCAGCATTTGAAATTTTAAAACTTGAATATCTTCAAAGCTATAATAGATAGAGATGTCAGTTCAACTTCTCCTAGGGGGTTGTTGACCATTGCGCATGTAATGAATCTAGAGCAAAAGTTGTAGCAATTTAAATTATGCTAATAAGCAGTATTCAAAATTTTCAATCTTGAATATCTTCAACTCTATAATAGATAGAGATGTCATTCCAACTTCTACTAGGGAGTTGTTGACCATTTGCACACCTAATGAATTAAAAATAAAAGTTGTAGTAATTTAAATTATGCTAAATAGCACCATTAGAAATTTTTAATATTGAATAACTTCAAAGCTATAATAGATAGAGATGTCATTCCAACTTCTACGCCTGTGTTTTGGAAAAGTTGTACATTTCCATACCAATATGCTTTGAAGACACACACACACACATTGATTTGCTATGCAGCAAATCATCTTGCCTAGTTTTCATTTCTTCTTGACCGAATAAAAATGACCAAGAATTGCTAAACGAAGGCCCAGCAATGATATGGGTAGTACACCCTTGGTTAATGGTTTTCATTGGCCTTAGGTTGGGTGCAAACAATGTTTGAACCTATGCCAAGGAAAACTGTTGATTCAGTCTTAATCTACAAAGTTAGCAAGGTATCTGAACATCTGAGAAGGAAAGGGGTTACCCAAACATAAATATACTGACTTGTCCAGTAGCTGATTATGTTGTATGTTACCACTGGTAAGTCATGTGTTATGGCTGACCAGCAGAGCTGGACAATCCCCTATGTTTACAGTATCCCTATATGACTACATGGCTGCTGTGCCCCCAATGGGGAATCCATGCTTTAATGTGGTCTTCTATGTCCGGCAACAGCATCCTTCATGATGGAGACTTCTAGTTTTCTTGTCTTAATATCACCATCTAGGCTCCAATCTAAATGGTCAAAGAATATATATATGATGGGCTAACGCTGCAGATACGTAGACCTCCACATATTAATTTTGTCAGGGTCAGGACCCACACCTGGTTTCACTCGAGATTATGTCCTTTGTGCCGGGGCCTGAATGGTATCAGAGATTGCTATACCTCCAAAAGACGTGCAGCATCGTCAGGTTCCTTCTCAATGAACCCACTGACATTCCAAACCATGCGGCAATGTTTCATATAATTGCACACAAGTCAGGTTAAGCCAACATCGCTGGCTGATATAGCAAAATGATGTGTCAATGGAGAGCTACCGGTGGTGTACATTGAATGAATTCAGTGACACGAGCTGATCAAACGAAACTGACTAAAGAGGAGTTTACGTTTTATCATTCATATGGTCTGTGGCCTCTCTGACATATATCTACTCAATTGATGTGAAATTATTGACTCTGGACACACTGCTGTCATATTTGGCATCTTTCATGTAGAGTGGAACCTGGGTTGAAAGAAAACGCCTATGGATGACCCAATTGTGGTCTCTGAAGACAGTTGGTCTTTCATAGGGGGTATAAGATGAATAGTACTGGGCAAAATAACACGAAAGTATGGTCTTTAAAACAGTTGGTCTCCAATCTGAGTGGTCTCTCAAGACAGGAAGCACTGTATTCCTATCATTAAAACAGAATGCATCATGAATAGAGATGACAGTGGTCCCAGTGTCTATCTCCAATGAGGAACCAGCTGTCTTGAGAGACCACCCCTAGGGATAAGTAAATTATGGTCTTTCAAGAAAGGTTTCACTGTACCAATTAATGGTACACGTTCCTGGATCAAAGGAGATGCGTTTCCGTAAAATACAGCAAGGTGTAGTTCCCCTGTGAATTAACTTTCAGTGACAAATGCAACTCAGGTTGAACTACTTAACTCATTCCATACTATGGTCACAGGCCTTGGTCAGTGGTTCTGGCACTGACTTTTTTAAGACAATAGGCAAGTTGGTACTTGAATGAAAGCTCTTTTCATGAAGAATTTAAATATGCAATTGTCATCTTAAATCTATGTAACTATACGTAAATATCAGGGACTGGTATGGAATGAGTTAAAACAAACAGCTAATATGGGTGCTTGATTCATGTTGCTTGTAAAAAGACCTTTTATTCAAGTAGCAGCATGCCCACAATTACACAGAATATAACAGTTCAAGTGAACAGCTTTCCTTGGCATGCTTTGGGCACATTGCACCCAAAGCACATTGAAAAAAGCTGTTGACTCCGTCCAAAATGTGGCACTGAAAAAGTTAATTCATCCCTATTTTCACTCATAATTTCTACTCAGAATGCCAGCAGGAAAGATGTTGACAAACTAGTGGCATCGCTGCATGCTGATCTTGACAGCTAAAACCACGCACCAGCTGCTCTATTTCAACTGGGTACAAGTTCAGTGTTGTTTCTTGGGTTGAAATTACTGGGATTTTTGGCAAATCATGCTCCAGGTACTGAAACTTAAAGAAGGCAGATGGAGCAAGGAAACATTGAAAAAGCCAGAGCAAATGACACAAGCCTCTAACAACTATCGACAGAACAGGAGTTATGCCTGCTTCAAGTAAAACTGTTGTATGACTAATATGAGGCTAACAGTTTGTATATTGTGAATTTTGTTTTTGGTTCTCACTGGCAAGTCATCACTTGAAGATTTTTATACCTCTAGTCTGCTAGATTTTGTGGATGTACTTGTATTGTGGCCCACAGAAGGGTGAAGAATTTGACAATAATGAAGCAAGACTCTTCCCATTTATACATGATGGAACATACAGTGGTGTCCGAGATTCTGCGGACACAAAATATGGTTCAAGCAGGCATGGAATAAGCAATAAAAAAAATCTAGAGGGTGGTTATATACTTCAAGACACTTAGGAGACTTAGTAGTACATGTACTACTGAAAGTTAGGTGGGTTGGGATGGAATGGAATGGGATAGGATGGGATGGGAGTGGAAGTACTAATCATTGAAACAAAAATTATCCCCACAAGCCTCTGATGGGGAATGCTTAACAATTACAAAAAATATTCATCTTTATTTATCAGAAAATCAATATAATCTATGATACATATAGTTCAAATTTTATATTCTAATTTTAACGCCACAAAATGAGTAACTTTTGCTTACAATGCAGCTTTCATTCCAGTGATAACATCAGGCTAGTAGCTTGAAAACCCCCAAGAAATTGGTCCAGCAAGAAATGTTTATCTCATGAAACCGTGATTTCCCATCAGCACTACCCACCCAGGGAGTGTGTTTGAAGTCAAAAGATAACAGTGGCACCAGAGTGAGGTGACCTGAAGACCATGCATAACATGGCTTCACCTGTTCAAGGGATACCCACTATAGTTATTCCCCTCTAACAAGACCCCTGTCACCACAGGCCATACCTCACTGTATCACCACCAGTTTAATGAAGAAATATGACATTTCTATAATCCTTGCCCTGTCAATAAAGGCCATCTCTATCATGTGATGAGTTTTCTATCCCCAAAAGGTGGTTTTATTGGAGGGGATGATTCTATATATTCAGGTACAGCAGCAGGCCAGAGGTACTTGTATACACATCACACCACGGTCTGCCCTCATCACTTACACAAGATAGAGATATACATGTACGTGTATATAGCTTACACACCTGCAGAAGTCCTCTAACGAAGCCTATCTAGTTCACAGGCCCACATGCCCACCAGGTTCTTGTGTTTGATGTGCGACTTTCAATCAATTTCTTGACTGGTTAACCTGTTATTGTTCTACTCATGGTGTTGATTGCAATCAACTTGAGACCTAGCCTCCAGCCAAGAGGTTTCGCGTTACAATATTTCTTTCTTATATCTTCAGCAAAATAAATGTTTTTACATACCTCTAGTCTATATTTATAACAAATTGAATAATATCAAATTCACATTTTTTGGTAAAAAAAAAAACTGTAGTATGATTGTCATTTACACAGATTCTCTCATTTCATAGTGCCACTCACCTCAAATCAAAACACCAGTACACTTCACACCCCCTTTCTGATTGGTCTTTGCTGACAGTGAAACACTAATTTACATATTTACAGTAAAATCCAGTAATTTGTTCAAAGATCAACATTAGAAGTTCAGTTGATCTAATGCCTGTCATTTGAACCATGGAAGCATGCATTTCTCCTCTCGTCTCGTGCATCTTATCATAATCATCATTGGCATGGTTATTGTTATCATCATTGTCATCATCATCATCATGATTAGTAGCAACAGCGGCAGCATCAATGATGGTACCAAGTACAGTTCTGCCATAACAATGTTAATAGCAATAACTGGCAACAGTAGCTGTAATAAAAGTGCAGCAGTAGCAATAGCTCATGTCATATGACAGTACTAGTACTACATTGTAGCAATACAGCCAGCAGTATCAGTAGCAATAACACCAGCAATGGTAACCCATCAATAACAATAACAGCATGGATGATAACAACAGCAGCAGGAGGAAAAATGGCATTCAGAGAACGGATTAACCTCGGCAGCCCGCAACCTTTTTTTCCTTAATTCCGCAATTTTTTTTACTTTTTTAAGGCTTTGCAGGTGCCATAACATGGTGTAACTGCCCCAAAAATTAGAGGAAGCTGTGATGAATCCTTCTTGAGATATTATGGTAACATTGTCCACTTGTGCGCCACTCAGACAGGCTTCAAATAGATACTTCAAAAGTTTCATAACAAGTTTGAAAACAATAAAAGGAAGCTGGTTTTCAATAGGAATATGGTCCACAATGATGTACATCTCTGAAGAAAATTTAGAAAACAGACGATGCAGTGGATGACAATACCCGCCGGCACTTTATGTGCGGAGGGTAAAAATGATACCAGCGGCAGTGACACAAGTAGATTAGGAATAATAAAGACACAGCAATAGTAACACAGAGGGAACAATAGCAATAACATCAGCAGTAGTAACAGTAACACAGGGAATAACTCCCGCAGTAGTAACAGTAACAGAGGAAATAATAACACCAGCAGTAGTAACAGTAACAGAGGGAACAGTAACACCAGCAGTAGTAAGAGTAACAGAGGGAACAGTAACACCAGCAGTAGTAAGAGTAACAGAGGGAACAGTAACACCAGCAGTAGTAACAGTAACAGAGGGAACAGTAACACCAGCAGTAGTAACAGTAACTGAGGGAACAGTAACACCAGCACAATGAATAATATCAATGATACTAACAGCAGCAGAAGTAGTAGCAGCACCATGCCGGCAATAGAACAGAAATTGCAGTGTACCTTTTTTTTTTTTTTTTTTTTTTTTTTTTTTTTTTTTTTTTTAAATTTTCTGGCACAACAATGGATTACTGCTTTCCATAAGAAATACTTCAAATATATGCATCACAGTATCCATCAAATCATGATTTTTTTGTGACAATTTGTTGACCAGCTGTAATTATCAGGAGCAAGGTATCTATATGTCTGTCTGTCTGTCTCTCTGTCTGTCTGTCTGTCTGTCTGTCTGTCTGTCTGTCTGTCTATCTATCTATCTATCAATTTATTCATTCATCTATTGTATAATTTATGTGTTTACATTTTTTAAAGTTCAATTTAATTTAATTTTTTGTTCTATTTATTTTTTCTTTGGGGGGGGGGGGGGAGGGAGGGCTAGACAACCCCAGATACCTTATAATAACCCTGAAAACACAGAGCTATCCTCTTGGTCTTCCTGTCAGTAAAACAAAGTGTAAGCAAATACACTCTTCATGATCTTCCAGCTGGTTGAGTCAACATCCATGATTAATTGCACCTGGACAAATCCCGATAATTAATCAGTCTTTACTGTAGGTCAATAAAATTAATAAGAAAGTTACACTGTCTCTCATCCACACATTGCACAGGATTCCTTATGTCACTATAAGGCTTCCTGTGATAAACTCCGCCTGCCTTGTCTCAATTGACTTACTGAATTACAAAGCTATTTGTCATAAAATGTACTTAAAGAGGTGGTGGGGAAAAAAAACAGAATAGGATTGGTTTCAGTGGATTGTTTCAACTATAATGCCCTACAAAGAGATCAGTCGCCTGCGAAAATTATGCTCGTTGGGACGGTGCTCAAAGAAACATAACCATAAAGCCATGGCAGCTATGGCCATACAGTTATGGTCTTCACTTTCTGTGCCATGGGTATGGGGTTCAAATCCTGGTCGATGCAAGGGACTTCAAATAATGTCTCTGGCTCATCACATGCAGCGATGCCAGGATCACTTAACTCAAAGCCTTGGTGGGATATGTCACCTATGCCTGATTATATTGCAGTCATGACTGATGACGGGGCTGAAAGTCTTTTGATTCAGTAGTGGTCGCTATAAGAAATTCATTCACGACATGTCATTATACCCACTTGGGTAACTGGTTGAATGCGTGGCAGGGCCTTTGGTAAGATAAGTATCAGCTTACAGGTTTATACCCTCTATAAATAAGGTCTGTCTGTCTGTCTGTCTGTCTCTTCATTGGACTCTTGAAGGCCACTAATATTCTTGCCTCTGTTACCTATTACTTAGAGCCAGAGCATTGTGGCATTATAGAACTGCCACAAGCAACTTATAGTGAAGAGTGATCTAGTGCTCTACAACTGTTTCACTGAAAACCTGTTTGACACAGTTCTTTACATATTGTACCCTCCCCCACATACTTTACCACGAAACCATATTGAGGAATCTCATCTGTCCACCTGGGGACAAAATCCCATCCAACAAGATGTATCAATTGTCCACTGAAACCCGCCTATAATTCAAGCTCCATGCCAAATTGAGCAAAATTCCACAACGATTTTCAGTCGGTTTCCTGGCAATTCTTGTGGAAGCATTTGAACTCAGAGTTTGAAGCACTGAGCATCACTACAGTTGCCAGGGACAGCCTGCACTCTATGTCCATATTAGGACCCTACATGACAACACTGACAATCCCCATGAGCACAATTTTCACAAACGACTGCTCCCCTAAATTAGAATGCGATGTTTATTTCACAACCGTGCTCGGTTCTTGACAAGGTGTGCTCCTGTAGACATTTCCCACAAATGGTGCCATAACACGATCTGTCTAAAGCATCGGCAATCTACATCCAATTATTGTCAAATCAGGTCTTGGTACCTTGCCACACAAAACCCAGCTCTTTTCCACGTGCTTCTGTATGACATGGGAAATAAAATTGTAGGCTTCTCATTGTCGGCGGCTCTGTTTGCGCCGGCTCCTATACAAGTTTCTTGATGTGTATCTTACAGGTTTACAGGGCAGGATCACCCGGGACAAGTTATTTCAATGTGGTGAAAAAATATGCCCAAAGCTTGTGTGAGACTGGTTAGTTGGCTGGTAATTGCAGCTGCCAAGTGCATGTGTGGAGGTCAAGCATGGCGATGCCTTTCCTTCCATCCGTGTTTCTCCCCATCCCGTGATCCATGTATTTGCCTTGATGAGATCCTTTTTTTTCCATTTCAATAACAGTTTATTCTGCTGAAAAGAACACCAATCAGTCATGACACAGTTGAGACATCCTCATGGATATCTGTGACTTGCTCCAATTCCTGATACAACAGGTAACAGCTGGGATACGGCAGACAAAAATAACGATCACTTTCCCAGAAGACATTACAGTAAACTTGGCCAACCTGCCAATCACCTGCCTAAAAACTACTACCTGTCCTTAAGAATACCTTCTAGCAACTGCACAACTATCCACAGGTAATACCCAAGACCATCACCTGCTTTCAAAACTACTCCCTAAATAGATGTTCTTGTCTCTACACATGCATATCATTGTCTGATGAGCACCACTTTGCACACGTTATTTTGACCTGAAGGGAGTGCATAATCATGTTTGATGAAAAATACACCTTTTAGTTATAGTTTTATGTACAGGAGGACAGGTTCAGCATCTTTATTCTCAGACTAGTCTTCACTGATTTCTCCATACAGTGTGGGTTAACTCCTGTGCTGCACCTCTGGAATGGCTTCATTTCCTCAACCTGAGAACCATTCATGCCACATAATAGCACGTATCATATGAGTCTGTGCACCTGTTACTTTTACCTTCATGTATGGGGGGGGGGGGGGGGATGTCAACATCTTTGCTGGCAGAATAGTCTTCAGCAACTTCTTCCGAAATTCATATTAATCTTTACATTGCATTTTCCAGACATGTTAACCTTTTACCTGCATTTTTAGACTGGCTTCTTCATTTTTTAAATCTGGGCACCTTCATAGTGTCAGAGCACTAGCACATACTTGCACCTATTTGTTCCATAAAATATGGCATATTTTGTTTAAAGGTATTCCTGCTGCTAAATTTTGTTGACATGGCACCCGTGTACAGCATTTAACAGTTAAAACAAAACGTCCATGGGAGAATTTCAAGAAAATACCATGTAGGGACATCTTACCTAAATTAAATCTCCTTCAGCGATCTCTTCTGGGACATAATATACTGCTTGGGAAAAAAAAGATGCCACCCCTATTGGTTTAACACAGGCTGCTCTAAATACGCATTTATATGGAAAATATGGGTGTCACATGGAATATTATGTGACATCAACAGGATAGCTTAGGGTATGCCTGAGCAGTCATATACAAAAAATGTCCTGAAAACAAGACAATGGCCAGAGAGGTGTGAAAAATGTGTTTGCTATTGGGGTGCCTATGGGCTTTATAAGGGGGTTAGAGCACTACTGGGATCAATGTGAATCCACAATGCCATGGCATACAGGTCACTCACAACTGTCTGAATTTGACAGGGGCAGAATCAGTGGGATGTTGGAGGCTGGCCTTTCCCAGTGGGAGGTTGCCAGGATAATGGGGTGATCCAAGCCATCAGTAAAAAGGCAGTGGGACCACTTCCAGGAAGCCAGAGGATACTGGAGGAAAGCTGGACCTGAACGACCAAGACTCTCAGATGGGATGGATGATTGTTTCTTGATGCAGTATGTGAAGAGGCACAGGATTCTTTCCACCAAAAGATATCATCAGCAATGGCACCACTGGCCTGCAACATCAGATTAGAGCATCACAGTCCACCATTAACAATAAGAGACTAGTGTTGGCCAAACTGCGGGCATAGACCTACCACCTTCCCATTCGCATCCCTCTGAGTCCTGCACACAAGACACTATGGGTACAGTGGTGTGAGGAACATGCAGCCTGGACAAGAAATCAATGGAACAGTATGATGTGGTCAGATGAATCCCGATTGTGCTTGGATTTCCACAATGGAAGAATAAGGGTTCAAGGAATGCCTTCCAAGAGGTTCATAAAAGGATGTAGGGTTAAACATGACCGCTTCGGAAGAGGCAGGCTCATGATCTAGAGGGAATTACAGCATCAGGGAGAACAGCTCTTATCAGGGCGAATGGGACATTGACAGGACAGTGCTACGTGGATGAGATCCTGCCCACAGTTGAGGAATGGATCCAACAATATCCAGGGCTACTGTTTCAACAGGATATAGCACACCATACACTGCCCAAGTCAGCATGCAGTATCAACAGCAACACAATATCCCATTATTACCATGGCCAGCCTGTCATCCTGACCTGTCCTCCAACTAGCATTTGTGGGATGTGCTTGGCCGTCGAATCAGGGATCAGTATGAAGAACCTGCAGCCACCCTGGACCAACTGGCACAGAGGCTCATAGACCAGTGGAATCAAATTCCCTATGCTAAGGTCACCAAGCTGACAAGCAGCATGCCAAGGCGGAGCCAAGCTTGCTTACAGAAGTGCGGTGGTCACACCTGCTATTGATGCATGCCGCCCCTCCAACAACAACCAAAAAGGTCCTTTAAAGGACCACCATTTCCTCCCAAAAGAGATGTGAAAAGCAGTGGTATAATAAAGTCAACAAACTCCACACACACATCCTCATAACATGTATATAATGTTGAACAAGGGGGCATCCTTTTTTTGCCCAGCAGTATATTGGCAGCAGATATCTTTGGGGAAAATAGTGTTAACAATGAGAGTATAAGGACAGAAAGCTATAATAATTATATAAAGTACTAGGTTTAAATTATTTACATCTAATGCTTCAGTTTTGCAAGCTATGTGCAATTATCGCAGCATATTTCACATCACATTTAATTTTGATACAACTTCTACATCAGAAATGACCTACATGACAAGAAGCTTTGGATTCCCTGCCATGTAAAATCGAATATTCTAAATATGTCTTAATTTGTACATTTTCATTCCAAGTGTCATTCGGCTAGCACAGATCCTTTTAAGAGGAAAAGGACAGAGGATTTGGCGTCGCAGGCGTTTCCCATACTCTGCCGCACCCATTGATTTGTGGCTTCCTCATTTCCGTCTACATACTTGTAGATGACATTGGCCAAGTCAGCATTCTGTGGGACAAGCTGCTAATTTTCATACTAATGGACTGTGGGGTAGTCTTGTATTAGACCTCCCCCCCCTCCCCCTACAGCATACACATGTGTATAGACCAGCTCTAGTCAATTTCCCATCGCTCTTTTGTGCAAATTCAATTTACATAAACCATTTGTTCCTTTTAATTGACAACCCATACTTGTTGCTGAGTACTTTTCTAAGCAGTCCTACAGAGAAATGAAACCACAGACAATTGAATCACCTGCTACAGGATTGGCTGACAACATATGTCTGTCCATGCCATTTGGGCTTTCCATAATGCCAGACCTTTACTTGTTCAAAGACTGTTATTATTACTGCAGGCTTCCTTGCATATGAAGTTTAGGTAATTTGTGCAATTCTGGCAGCGAGACATGTATATGTACACAAAAGCATTGGAGATGCCACATTTTCCGTCCTATTAACCCTACTGCATGTACATGTACATCGACTGGCAGCACCCAGCAGTTTTAAATGTCATATGCTTCATTTGTTTTTTCTCTTTTCTGCTGTACTTTAATCAACATTTTGATATGGGATTATAAAAAGAACCCCTCCAGGGTAACAAACCACTGTTTACAGAGCCTTCTGTGTGCCTTATACTCTGCACTTAGTTCCCAGTATGCACCACGGAAAACTATTGACCTCTCATATAGAAGATGCCAAGTGAGGGCTAACCCTTTCCCCCTTGAATTAAGACTGAGTCAACAGCTTTCCTTGGCATGGGTTGGGGACTAAGTGCCTAACCCATGCCAAGAAAAGCTGTTGACCTGGGGCATGTGATCTTGATAAGTCTCAGGTACATTTCTCAGTCAAATTGTTTTTCATTACAATTGAAATTAGTTGAAAACACTAGAGCAGACGACATTTGAGTACCAGCCGGTTTTGGCCAAATTAAGGGGGAAAGGGTTAAATCAGTCTAACAGAACTTTCATATTTTAGTGCTCATCAAGGATCACACTTTTCAGCTCCTTTCATACATACATAGAATATTCATACATTTTCTCCCATTATAGAATTATCCAAGTAATAAGGAGCAGTAGAATTTTCCATGCTGAGGAACAGTGACAGCCACCCTGCAAGGGTGACAGTTAATGAGACATGTTGCCTATAGGTGGCACAACAGGTAATTTCATCCTGGTATCCACCTTTAACATGTGGAGACAGCTGCAGGGTAAACAAATCCAGCTTCATATGTTGGTAAAAAAAAAAAAAATCATGTACAATAGGAAGTACACGCTGCCACTACATGCAAAGTAATAGAACTGGGTCCATGCCCTGTTGTAACACTTCAATCTCTGCAAAAAATAGTTCAAATCAAAGTAAAAGACATCTGTCAACATATACCACATTTGTGCTTTCTTGTGTACACACCATTTTGTTAGTGTTATTTGCACCATTAGAAAAGATTCACAAATCACAGTGGCACAGCAAGGTTTTAATGACACCATGCGTGGTCTTAAAGACAAAGCTAGATTTTAGATTAAAAAAAAAAAAAAAAAAAAAGACCTGTGCAATCATAATTTAATGAACGCACAGCACAGTTTTCAAGAAAGTGAGCACTACTTGACAAAGTCTGAGTTAGGATGCACATACAAGGAATGAGCTAGAACAGGCAGGGACCAATTTTCAGATAACTGGCAAGATGTTATGTAATAAGACAAAGAGCCAGACAGATTTCAGACTTCCAGGAGCAAAGTTTCAGCCACTAAAATAGGTTTTATAGATAGAGATGAACATCAGTCAGACACAAAGGCAAGTATATGTGTATTATGATCAGCCAAGCAATGTGTGTGGTCCATATGAATGGCTTATCCATGCATATGAGAATTATAATACTTGTACATAGACAATAAAACCTCACTATAATGGAACACACATATCCAACAAAGTTGTCTTTTGACACAAGCTTTGAGGAACTTAAACTCTTTTCCTATTTGACTCATTTATCTAATACATCTAAACGCCATTTCCGTTAACCCCAAAATGGGGGTATATTACCCTTTCAAAACCTGAAATATCCTCTGAGAAAATTCTTAGCCGCCCCAAGTCTTATTTATTTACATGTAACATAGGTGAAAATGTGGTCTTCTCCCCTGAACTGCCCTCCTTGTGACCCACCAGAAAAATTTCTTACAGAAACACCGATGTAGACATCTAACACATTTTTCAGGGAACACATGGTGTCATTATAATGAGCGTTTACTGTATTGACTTTCTGTGTGGTACAATTCAGCTGCCTGTGTTTGGATAGGTTAATTTACGAGTATAACATAATTTGGTGGCAATTATATCAGTTTGCTCTGCTGCAAGAGCCAGAGACTTATGAATGTCATCTTGCAGGTAAACTACACACTTTCGCATGATTAGATTTTCCACAGCACTTTTTTTATGTTAAAACTATCGAAACGGGACAGTTTGAAGTGCAGTGTTATTGTACTTTTTTGGTTCTGTTTTAGATGAACTATAATGCACCAAGGGACATTCATGGCATTTTGGATTAACTCTTTAGTCATACAATTTTTTTTTTTTTTTAAGTTTTTGTTATTACGGCAGACCCTAAGTAACACAGAGTACCCGGCCGCTGTCCTGCACAGCACCTGCTGCGTCACATTATGCATCTTTTTGCAAAGTTACCTACAAAATAGCTCCCATTGTGAGGGCTGTGACCTGTCTGCATGGCCAGATAAAGCCTTACAGACCACACCAACAAAGTCTGATGATTCCCATTGTGACCATACGAGCATAAAACACAGCCAGCCGAAATCATTGAGCAGACAACTTGGCTGTGTCTACCAGGTGTGTCTATTGATTCTTTTACTATGCTCAACCAGTTCAATAATGCTCTGGCAGTTATTACGGTTGCATCATATTAAGTTTGTCATAAATAATTTGTTATGACAACATTAAGACAATTTCTGGCTTAATGCATTCATTTGCTCAATGACTGCCTGGCATAATATCATACACGGAGACACAGTCACAGATGCTTTGCACTCCTATCAATGACTGCCTAGTGTAATGTACCTAGATGATATGGCAGATGGTGGGCGTATGCACACTACGCAACCACAAGGGTCTTAGATAGGATCCTAGGGGACTGAACAATATGCATTTTTATACAATCTTACTCATAAAGTAGTGCTTTGGTGCCTATGTCCATACATATACATGTATTCCCTCCACGTCTCGAAATCCCTGCTTGGGGAAAATTACACCTTTGCCTTAATTGTTCAGTTATATTGCAATATAAACCTTGCTTTATGTGGTGGATACATGTATGTAACAACTGCCTAACTTCCCTTTGCCATGGAATCTGACTGCAAAACATAGCTGCTTAAAAAAAAAAAAAAAAAAAAAAAAAAAAAAAACAATAATAATCAGTGTTTCCGTCAGGTGAGAGGTTTAGATTTTCACCAATTTTACGTGTAAATAAACAAGACTTGGGATCCTTTAGAATTTTCTCAGAGGGTTTTTCAGGTTTTGCAAGAGTAATGTACCCCCCAGTTGGAGGTTAACAGAAAAACTGATGATAATAATAATAATAATAATAATAATAATAATAATAATAATAATAATAATAATAATAATAATAATAATAATAATAATAATAATAATAATAATAATAATAATAATAATAATAATAATAATAATAATAATAATAATAATAATAATAATAATAATAATAATAATAATAATAATAATAATAATAATAATAATAATAATAATAATAATAATAAATACAAAAACCCTAATAATGATACCAATGTTTGTGGTCAAAAGTGTAATGACAGAGAAACAAATATTTGATTCTAATTTTATAAACCTAAAGCTACATACATAATCAGCAATACCTTCTGCGCAAATCAAGTTCTTAAATATGAACAAAAAATCGTAAAATTATTTTTATTTGGGGACTCAAAAGTGGATGCTTCTGATGAGTTACTCCTTTAATGCAGATCTTCAGTGTCCCTCATTTTCTTTTCCTGAATAAACACAATAGAAATAGTAGAGCTGAATAGGAGAGATCTGGGTTAGTTCTAAATTCGCCTAAAGATGGTGCTGCTCATTCTGTTCATGGTTGATTGCCCACATCTTGTGGTCACTTTCCATGATCCTCACCTTTTCAAATAAAGCAGGTATAGATTTAACCTCCCTATATGTTGTCCAAGAAGCTTTAAACTTTCATTTTATCATACCAGGGTGTAATTGCAGGATGACTAAATATGTGCTTCAGGTAGATTAGATGATAAATACAAAATTCTTCATCGTAAATACATGGAGGCATTCTGTGGATATCATGGTAATGAGAATATGCACATCCGGACAGACAGAAATCCGGACGTACATACTAATGGATGGACGGACAACCCGAAAACATAGAGGGTCCCCCCATGGGGCAGACCCTTAAAAAGATAATGCTTCTGTCATAGCAGGAACGCATAAAAATCTACACAGTGCATGGTCCTCCTCTTATAAGACCACCCTAAATGCACTACAAAAGTAGCCTTATAAGAGCGGTGGCCTCTTGAGAGGTGGAATACAATGAAAACGGCATACTTGCTGCATGGAGGAGTGGCCTTTGTAGAGGGGGTGACCTCTCTTCAGGGGGCCTTATAAGAAGGGGACCACTGCATCTAGCAACCAGTCAAAATGCTTGAGTTATGACTGACCAAATAAAGCAGGGAAAGCCTTCAGTGATTTATATGCTTCAATGACAAGCAACTGACAGGTATATAAGATACTTACCCTACAAACAAGACAAGTTAGACAACTGAGGAAAGGCCTTTCATTACACTGTTCAGCTAGACAGTTCTTGAGTAAGAGGATTGCGACAGTCCTAGTCATACCTGACACTCCAGGCACAGATAATTATGAGCATAAGAGAAGAGTTCTGTCTCAGTGTGCATGTGTACCTCTGGTGAAATGACAATGAGATCCCCATTTTGGGCTAAAATACGAAATGTAAGCTGGACCGCTTGTGGAGACCATCGTCAGGTACAAAATAGATGGTCTGGCTAAAATATAGGTTATAATCCTGAAATCAAATCCATTCAAGTTACCATGTGGCTTTGAAAATTAGATCAAGGTCACATAAATGCAAACCCTAACCTAGCTCTCAAAAGAGGTTCATCACCAGTGACTCAACCTAATCTCAAAGTCAAAGATAGTTCAAATAGTTCTCAAGTCATTATCCAAAAACCAAAATCAAGTAAATGTGCCCTGCAACTTTGACAATTATGTAAATGGTCACCAGTTGAACAAATCATGAAATATGAACTCCTCAATGTGCCCCTAAATCATTTAAAAGCAATTGGATCAACAGTTCCAGTGAAGAATTTTTTAAAGATTTACCCCAAAATGAACAGACGTCCATATACTAGAACACACATCACCAACAGACGGGATACCCCCCCCCCACACACACACACACTCACCCTATGACCCTCAAAATGAGGTCAAGGTCACAAAAATTTAATCAGATCAAGAAATAGTGTCAATGTATAATTGACATAAACTTTAGTGTGATGTGTATGAATCCTGAGATATTTTGCTTGTAAGGGTTGTGCTATGGAGGGACAGTCGGTCAAGCTGAGAGCATTATATTCCCAAACTTCATTTATGATGGAACAAAAATCAAATTAAAATGCAATCAGAGATTGCTAGATCTATGCCCCCCCCCCCCCCCCCAGCTATCAGTACTGACAGGAGTCATTCTTGCATTATATGAACATTCATAGCCAGTATAGTGGCAAGGTTATCCATCTTCAAACACATCCAAGACCTTATGTAAGACTATAATCACCTGCAACTTGACAGGACTGTGTCAAAAACTTTTCAAGTTGTTGTGTGAAAACCAAATTCACTAAATGGCTCTGTGCCCTTGGGATTTGGGTCAAGGTGATCCATCTTTAAACATGTATGAGACCTTACACAGGATTAAAACCATGTGCAATAAGAAAGGTCTATGTCAAAAACTTTTCAAGTTATTGCCTGAAAAACAAATATGCTAAAATGGCTCTGTGACATTGGAATCTGGATCAAGGTCACCCATCTTCAAACTTATCTGAGCCCGTATGCAGGACTAAAATCATGTAAAATAGGAAAGATCTATGTAAAAAACTTTTAAACTTATTGCGTGAAAACCAAATTTACTAAAATAGCTCTGTGACCTTGTGATTTGGGTCAAGGTCACCAAACTTTGAACTCATTTGAAACCTTATGTAGGAGTACAATCATGTGCAATATGGAAAGCCTATGTCAAAAACTAACTTATTACATGAAAACCAAATTCACTAAAATGGCTGTGATCTTGGGAATTGGGTCAAGGTCACCCATCTTTGTACATATTTGGGGCCTTACATAGGACTATACTCACCTGCAATTTGAAAGGCCTATGTTAAAAATTTGTCAAGTTATCATGTAAAAACCAAATTCATGGAAACGTCTCTGAGACCTTGGGATTTGAGTTAAGGTCAACCATCTTTGAACTCATTTGAGACCTTATGCATGACTGAGCATGTGCAGCATTGAGTGAAAACCAAATTCACTAAAATGGTTCTGTGACCTTGAAAATTGGGTCAAGGTCGCCCATCTTTGAACTTGTCTGACACTTTATGCAGGACTATAAGCACGTGCAATATGAAAGCCCCATGCCAAAAACTTTTTGAGTTACTGTGTGAAAACTCTCAGGACAGATGCACGCACCAACACACCAAAGTAATTGCTATATGCCCCCCTCCTGGGGGGGGGGGGGGAAGGAGGGTGGCATAAAAATCATTGAAATGTGACCAGTGGAACATACTTGGTATATACCCAATTAAGGTATATCTGCACCATGGTCAAAGAGACTGCAGCCAATGGTTTTTCTGTGGAAATGAAAAATATTAATACTGGACAGAAGATGACGGGCAGACAGTGAGATGTATTCATGACGACCACACAAGCTCAGCTGCCTAAAAAGTCAGCTGAACTAACACAGCATCTCTTTTGGCATAACAAATACACCCAAATATTTCTTTTTTAAACCTTGCTGTAGTTCACAAGCATTGCCTCAAATCTAAGATTTATCTAGTTGATTCAATGCACTGCTCTTTTGGTTCGAAGCCTACACACAGATCCTCTGAAGGACTTCACATTGATGTGCCTGAGTTTACGTAGGAAGTTGAGTAGCCAATTAACTAAATTTGATGCCTGTTCCCAAGCACGTTGTTGATCCATTCAGATGTTCAGCTTTATACGATCAAATTTATCTGATTAATGTCAACACATTATTGTGAGCACTACTAAGCTAAAATTCTATCAGCACACAATTTCCGTACAGAATAAACTAGCTTGACAAATACGTGATATTGACAAATTTGACGAACACAACAGGTCATCTTGATTGACAGGAGGGCTGGAGAGAGCAGTTCCTTGGGCAGACAAAAGCTGTCATAAAACTTTGCACCTCAGGCCAACCTCCGGGGCCATATACCTCACAAAATCTTCAGTAATTTGGAATTCTTTCCTGGAATGTAAGCCGGTGGAATGGCATTTATAGAGGGTAACACTAGACATGCAATCATTTTTCAGAACATACTTGGGTGACTTGGTTCTAGATGAAATCTATATTTCTTTTCTAAAGCTGCATTTTATTGCTGTGGACATACACACTGGTTTCATTGATCTTGTGCACATTTTGCTGTCCTGAGGGCAGGTAAATTCATTGTCAAACATGAATGACAATACTTTGTATTTACTCGTCAGAAGCAAAGAGCTCTTTGTGACTGGCAAACAACTTGCCATGTCAAGCTAATGAAGGTAGGGTGGGATGGGGGGGGGGGAGGGGGGCGTTTGTATGTTACTGAGTTAGCCTGCCATGGTTAATATCCCATCCCTGGTTTAAAGGTAGCACCAGTCCAATTTTATATGTATGGTACTTACTATAAAAACCACCTGTTGTGAGACACTGTAGATCTTTTTACAATCACCCTATCAACACACTTGATTGTGCATTTCATTAAATTTACCTGCCATTAAAGACCAGCTGCTATACATGACCACTTTTGATTGAGAGTAGTGGTGGTCTTAAATTGAAGGTACTGTAAAATGATAACGGACACATGTACAAGGTAGGAAGTAGCATATACAAGACCCTACCCCTGACAACATCATTATTCCTCCAAGCGGCACCCTTTTTTTTTGGGGGGGGGGGGGGATATTTCCATACCTGTCAGCTGGAACATTCAATTTTCCATACTAGAAGCATTTGTTATGATAAAGGATCTTGGAAGGGGGGACTTCCTCAAAATTTTGGAATGTGTGTGTAGCTCCTACTGTCCAAAGCCTATCCTTCTCAATAGTACCTTTTTGGGGGAAGAGGGTTAATTCCTAAGGAAAAGGGGAAGGGGGGTGGCAGTTTTGTGCTCAGTAACCTAACCTACCATCTTGTACTTTGCAGGCAAAAATTCCGTAAAGCTACACCTGTCAAGACACTATGTATTATCTGAAGTAACATATACCTTAAAGTCAGAAGGCTGATGTAATGAAAACAAATGGATTGGTATGATTATAACAGTGCTACTTCCCTATCACTGCCAACTTTCCTGTATTGACCAGGATTGCTCCCATGTTGGAGATTCTGCGGAATTTTGAGGCAAAGTTGCCTTTTTTCTTGCTTTTCAGCCACTTCTCACAGGGTCCCTCCTGGTTACATACCTATCATGGTTACATCTCCGTTAACCTGTGTACCAGGCTGCCTGGAAAAGGTGCTCTAAATAAGTTTGGCCCCCTTTTGGGAAAAAGACTTTTGGGGGGGGGGGGGCACCACCTTTCTTCCCAATTTTTTTTCAAAAGACATCATACAACCACATGGCAGATAAACTTACAAACTTTAGACTCAGTTTTTCAACCTCAGTGGTATTTTTCAGACTTGAAACATGAAGTTTAACTATTTTGCTGTATCTTTTACCCCAATAGACACATTGTGATTTATCACTCTGTGAATATGCACTGTCAAATAAGACAATTACCAGCACTCTAAGCGTGCTACAATGTAATATATTGTAAACAAGTTTCACAACACAGTACACACCTACACGTACATAGAGATGCCACTGCACTTTTCCCAGGGACCATACACTGACACATGTTAAAGGCTCAGTGATCAAATACAGAGACACATATATCAGATCGGCAAGAAGTCATTAGAGTCACTCATCTGTCAGCCCTATCTTGTCAGTCCAGGTATGTAAATACATTATGGCTTGCTACCCAGGGTTTATTTTTATTTATGCTAATACTGACTGGGCAAAAATGTCATAACGGTTTGAAGTTAACCCTTTCTTGGCCAGAAAAATGCTGAGTCAACAGCTTTCCTTGGTGGCAGTCGGGCGCAATGGACCCAACTGGCACAAAAGGAAAGCCATTGACCTGGGGCGTGTATTCCCAATATGTCTCATCTATAATTCTCAGCAAAAATGTTTTCAATAAATATGAAATTTAATCAAAAAATAACAAAGCAGACAACAATGCACATTTGGACATTTTTGGGCAACTTGAGTGGGAAATAGTTACATTCCTTTAAAAGCAATTAACTTCTGAAATCATTTTTTTTTTTTTTTTCCAAATTGTAAGATCATGTTTTCTGGTTTGAAACATCGAGTAACTAGTTCAATTGCCAAACACTGTTTCATGTCTCTGACTTGGGGTAATTCTAAACTGGGGAATCTGATCATGCAAATGAGTGACAGTGACTTGGCAATGACCCAGAATTCTAATAACTTCATGAGATCATCTGTTATCCTAAATTTAAGCAAACTCTGGCTATCAAACTGGGTCACACATGTGGACACATTTAAAGTTCACACTTACCATATATGCTGCTCATCTCATCTATTCTCTCCCAGGAGCATACTTTTCACCTTCTTGTCACTGGTCTGTCATACATCCAAACACGCTATTCAATTTTTCACCCAACAGGACAGCTGGGTCTGGCATGTTATGTCAGCATAAAGAAATACGCAAGATTCTCCAGCCAGGGAGAATGGTTTAATATAGCAAGCACTCCACACCAGAAGATAATCCTCATAACTATGACAGCATGAATGGGATTGCTGACTTGAAGGCTTCCACCAACCTGTTGGTCGGAACTTACATCACCATAGTATGGTCACGGGCAAAACTTCTAGGAATTATTAGTTTTACTTTCATTCCTTTCTGGTTTAATTATGTGCCCTGAGCAAGTGCCAAAACATGTGACCTGCTAGTTCCTCAGCTGACAAATAAACATATATAGCTTACTGGTAGCAGTACCAAGGCAGATTTTGAGCAGACTCGCTGGTTCCATTATTATAAGTACAATCATGAGGGGACCCATCATGTTTTTGGGTTGTCTGTCTGTCTGTCAGTGGTGCCATTAGTCCATCATTTGTTTGTGAACACAATATCTAATAAGACTTACTGGCCACCTGATACTTAAATTTACTTTATTTGTACATGTATCCTTACACTGTTTCTTGACTTAATTTTTTTCTGGTGACCTTGACCTCATTTTCAAGGTCACAGGAATGTGCAAAGATGGATCAATCAGTCAATGCTTTGCACTGGAGTGCCACTAGTTTGTTCTGTGAGTTATTCAACCCAAAAAGATATAGTAAAATAGTTCTTTAATTGACCAGTAAATGCATGTATATAGATTACTGGTACCAAGTCAGATTTTCTAAGACAGGTACCACTTTTTTATTCTGCGAGTTGTTCGACCCTAAAGTTTGTGTTGAATCAAGGAGCACATGCTCTACCCTCCTTGGTTAAATTAACCCTTTCCTGGTTGACATAACATTGAGTCAACAGCTTTCTTTGGTGCGGGCTAGGCACATTTCACTCAAAGTGCACCAAGGAAAGCTGTTGACCTGGGGTGTGCTATCACCATAAGTATCATCTGCAATCCTCAGCAAAAATGTTTTATGTGGACAAGAATTTTACCTGAACAGATTGAGACAGACAACAATTTACATCGGGGTGCTTCTGGGGGCAAATTGGGCAGGAATGGGTCAAGGTTTTTCCATAAATCTTCCCCACTATTCATGTTTCTATTTTGTGAATTATGTGTCTGAAACTGCCACAAAATGAAGAACAAAAGTAACAGAGTTCACTCTTTCAGTGTCCATCATGAAAAATTGTGCTCATGAGAATTATTACAGGGACACACATATATCTGATTATTATAATGATCCCAGGTCCCTTTTTGTACTGCAGTTAATAGGTGAAACATTTCACTCTTGAATTACTACTGAGTCAACAGCTTTCTTTTGGCATTGGTTAGGTGTCCCTTGCCCAGTGAAGCTGTTTACCTGGAGTCTGTAGTTTTTACAGATGTCATGTACAATTCACGCTCTTCATAACTGTTGAAATTGGTCAAAAAATTTAAAGCAGAAGACATTTGACCACCAACCAGTTTTGGCCAGTTTCAAAGAGAAAGGGTTAAAGTGGCCTGCTGACCTCTGCAATAAAAAGTTCATTGGGCAGGTGAAAACATGGTAGTGATAAAATATGGACTATGTTAGGCATATCAATGTGCCATCCAGCCAGTTCACACCCTACTTATATGACCAGCTAAGTTTTCCCCTGACTGCCAAGGCTTCATGTTCAAGTGATAGAAGTAAACAAATGGTGCTTTGTAAGTGATCCCCATGTCTCAGTCAGCAGATATATGTAATATTTAAACTCTTGTCTCTTTGGTTTTGGGCTATTTTGAACCTTTTTCTGGAATCATTATGACACACATAAAAGCATTCTTTGAAATCCGCTGATTTATTTTCAGTTTTGATAGCTGACACCAGGGTATCATTATCACCAACGAACAATCAAATCTACATATAGCTACTCTTAAAATAGCAAACACGGCTCTGGCTTGTACAACTTATGAGCTTTTTTCCTTTCTGTATGCATATGACTTAGTCCGTTACAAGATGTTTCATGTTATTTAGGTTTCAACAATCTCTCACTTACTTAATATTGAAAATAATACATGGGTAGCATCAAGGATTTTCCAGCATGGGTCCAAAGCACCAAATTTTCTTCTTTTTCAGGGAAAAGAGTGGGTGCATTGACTGCATCAATTGGTCAAATCTGAGAGAGCATGAAGCCATACCTGCGGAGTCTAGAGGGATGCCTCAATTTTGTTGTGCAATTTAGTGGCATTTTGGGCTCCATTACTTACAAAATCTGCTTGGTAAAAGGAGCTTTACAATCCCCGTTTTTTTATTTTTTGCCAGGTGATTTGACACTTCAATTTTGTTAGTGTTCACAATCATACAATGCATGTCATAGTCCCACCAGCCTGCACATAAGGTTGAGTGTCACAATCATGCAATGCATGTCATAGTCCCACCAGCCTGCACATAAGGTTGAGCATGCATCCAAAGAAACACAAAATAAATTTATATTAATTTCCAGATAATTTTTCTTCATTTCTCTCTCTCTGTCTCTCTTTTTTTATGCATTTATAATGCACGACCCAGACTCTTGTGATAGATTTTTGGCACCTGAATAAGATGAGGTGTTACAGAATTTATTACTGTTGGGTACAATGGTACCTGCTGTATATGGCCACCTTTCTACCACCCAAAAGTGGCCACATACAGCAGGTGACCTGACACCACAGGTAAATTAACAAAGAAATTGGCTCTTCTGGCCAAGAAAAATGTGGCCACAAAGAGCAGGTTACCTGTTATGGCAGTGGCTGCATACAGCAGGTACCACTGCATACAAAGTACAACTTGTATTCTGCCCAATTATTTACTGTTGTTATACGTAATGCACAGCAAACAAAATAAGAGGCATAATGCAATGTGTGATTAAATTTTAACAACTGACTTGTACAGAACAGAGAATATGTGACACTTTGCTATCACCATCCACAGTAAATTTATCAGATAAGGTTGTCTCTCCAGATAATACATCCTTTCATCAAAAGTGACCCTTCATAATGTCTTGTAACAGTCCATGTAAACGAGCAACGTTGTTTACAAAGTCAACACTTTTTGGGAGGTAGACAAATTGCATTACCTAAACAAACATCACACACCTGTTCTGAACCGAAATGTCGAATCTTCTGCATCATTAGGGGTCAGGGGGTCATCTCAGGGGGCAGGTGTCATAATGATAAAGTAGGAGGGACCACCTCAAGGGACCAATCACTGTATCCAGTAATGGACCATTTCTGTACTTGCCCCAGGGTATGTCTGATGTACTTATGAGCCGAAGCCAGCTGAAGAGCTTTCTGTGATATATATTGTTGGCAAGTCATAAAGCAAACTTGCCTGCTATACAGACCAATCTCTAGTTTTACTTCACTGAAGTATAGCAGAGATAGATTTGGTCCAGTGGATATGTGCGTTTCTCATTTCAGCTAGGCGACTGCTGCCAAAGGTTGCAAGGATGAGTCTCGCTCATTACGAACATAAAAAATATATTTTTGGCAATTTCTTAATGCAGGTGGATTAAAGTCCCTGACTCTGGAAATAAAAGACAACCCGGTAAATATACTGCATAAACATGTTGATATGGCACTTGCACATAGCTACCTCCATTGAACCATTCTTTTTGTGAATGGAGATTTGGTCCAGTAGATATGTGTGTTTCCCATTTCAGCTAGGTGACTGGTGCCAAAGGTTGCAAGTTCGAGTCTCACTCGTTCTGAACATAAAAAATAGAATAAACCTTGGCCTACATTGGAGGCAAAATGCAGAAATTCCACTGTACTCAATGCAACCACACATGTACTTGTATGTCACCTTCAGATTAAAGTATTGTAGACTTGTTTCCAAGATTGACCATGGATAGCAAGACGGCAAACAAGAAATTTGAGGAGTCAATTAATTTTTTCTTTCTCAATGATTTCTGCATCTCTCTATAAATCTTACCAGCAAAACAGGCAAATCACCATGTTTTCTCCAGTCAACTTGCAGTAGAGATACTAAAGAGCTTGGTCTGCTTTGGGGCAACTATGCATCATCTAACTGCAAAAATATTTAAAAAAAAAAAAAAAATCCCGCAGACAACGGTTTGCAGCTTAGCTGAAATCTGTTAGCACATCCAGGAATCACAAATCTTGAAACTCAGAACTTTAACTTATTCCATACCAGTCCCTGATATTTATGTATATTTACCAAGATTTAAGACGACATTTGCATATTTAAATTCTTCATGAAAAGAGCTTTCATTCAACTACCAATATGCCTACCGTCTTAAGTCAGTGGTTCTGGCACTCTCTGGCAAGTCATGCTACAGCTGCCGCAAGGGCAGCTGCAGCATAACTTGTCAGACAGTGCCAGAACCACTAACCAAGGCCTTTGAACATAGTATGGAATGAGCTAAGTAAATCAGACCATGGTTGAGTTTTGAGCAAATTCATATCGTAGGAGGCCAATAAATGCCACACATAGTACACTGACTTTAGTCGTTATTTTGAATTTACAGATTTTGCCAAAATCAAAGTAGTGCAGTTGGGCACCATCAGCAAAGTTATTAAAGTAGGATTGCCTCAGATACTTCCTAGCCTCATTAAAAAAAAAATGCTTCAGCACAGAAAAAAAAAAGTTACTTGCCGTGTTTATATTACGTTTAAACAGTGTTAAAATTTAATATCAATTATGCAGTCCTTAACTCATTCCATACTGTGGTCACAGGCCTTGGTCAGAGGTTCTGGCACTGCCTGGCAAGTCATGCTGCAGCTGTCCTTGTGGCAGCTGCAGCATGACTTGCCAGGCAGTGCCAGAACCACTGACTTAAGACTATAGACATATTGGTATTTGAACGAAAGCTCTTTTCATGAAGAATTTAAGTATGCAATTGTCCTCTTAAATCTAGGTAAATATAGGGAAAAATCAAGGACTGGTATGGAATGAGTTAAACACAGGGAGTATTTGTTTTTACCTGTGTGACTGTTCTCATCAGCTTCCTCTGTCTGTGTCCCACAGAGACCAACTGTAACTACATCATCAGTGCTGACTAATTGTAACTTGTTTATCCAGAGCTGATATAATCCAATTACCCTGTACTTAATAGCTTACCTAATTGCATTAATTACATACTGGGTGGTAATCCCCCACATCATAGGTACACATAAGTCTGCCTTATGCAGACAACATCTAATTTTATGCTCTGTTGCCTGGATAACTGACCCCCAGAGGAGAGGATTCTTCCCAGGAGGGCACCACTTTTGCCAACATCTGTCTATTTTTGTCCCAGGCTATTTTACAACAAGAAATTTGTGATTATAATTCCAGACCCTGCAAGTGAATTTCTAACAAAATATACAACATGAAGGTGTCATGGGATTGAATGAATAGCACAAACCACAAAATTGATCATAAAATTGCAGTGTAATTAACATTAACATGAAAGAAAGAAAGAAAGAAAGAAAGAAAGAAAGAAAGAAAGAAAGAAAGAAAGAAAGAAAGAAAGAAAGAAAGAAAGAAAGAAAGAAACTTGCAAGGTATATAAAAAAAGGCCTATGATACCTATGCCTACAAGTATTCATTCTTCAGAAACACATGCTGGCTTTATACCTGTCATAACATTACACTGTCTTGTAACCCTTTCCTGCTTGGATGAAGGTGGTGCCCATTAACCCATGTCACAGATGCTGTTGACTCTGGACGTACTACACTGATTTGACTTCACTACAGTTCACATTCAAAATGTGTGTGTGTGTGTGGTTTTTTTTTAAACTAATGTTGAAATTAAAGCATTAAAGTAGAAAACATTTGACCATCAGCAGGTTTGGGTGAGTTTAAGGACTTATGGGTTATCAGAAACATGCTCATGGTGTCCTATAAATATAATTCTTTTGATTTTTTCCCCTGATCATCACATTGAGAGCCTTTGCTAATTCAACCACAGACCAGCTTTCAATTGGTCTAATGCAGCGTATGCATTGAAAGAGTCCAGGAATATATCTCAATCAGTTCACTAATGCACAGTTATAATAATGGCCCCAATATTGGCTTCCTGGAAAGTTTTCCTTTTAAGTCAAATGGGTGATATTGCAAAAGCTTATACATTTTTATGTAACTTTAAAATAAACATTTTCTATCAGTCCACAGACATTTTTATGGGTAAACAGTGAGGATCAATCATTTCTCTGAAACACTAGGATCATGTGTATATCTCCCTAACTTTTTCAATCAAAATAGTTGATGTAATGTAAACTTCACATTAACCATAATGGATTAACCCTCTGGAGCCTGTACATGTAGAAAATGGGACACGGCAGCAAGGAAATATGTCCTATACAACAGTCTCCGTCTCCAGCACTAATTAACCCTTACCCTAGCCCGGGGATGGTGTAGAATGCGAGCCTATAGTCGCTTTTCACTATCAGATTTTTCCATTCAGTCCCAGATTTGGGCTCCTATTCTGCACCACCTCTCACTAACCCTAACCCTTTGACAGTAGCCTATCATAGGCCTCCCTATTTCGTAGCAGCAAAATTATCCACAACCAGACCCGGTTCTGTAGGCACTTCGAATTTTTTTATGGACACAAAAAATAAGACATCAACTGCTTGGTGGTAATTTTTTAATGGGAAAAAGTTGCATGCCAATTTAATCTTGTTCAGTATCGCAGGGTTAAAATTGAGGTACATGTAAATCAATTAGTATCAAATTTTCCTTCTTTTTGCCACAGTCACTTTTCTAAAATCTGAATTGTGGACAGGATAAACATAAGATATTTTTTAATGACATATATGCCCCTATGGACATACATTCATATTACCTAGAAGTCCATAACAGATCTCCTTTCCACTTTCTTCATGACCGTCCATAGTCACATGCATACATCAATTAGCGTCCTCAAGCTCGTAAAGACAAATTGAAGCTGATTTCTTTTAGTTGTTCCAGGGCATGCTGTCCTGAGGCATGATCGTTTCCATGGGCAACACGTGAGCCACCCTTACCTGTTTACTTATCTACTTATCTATCTCTGATCAACTCTGACAGGGAGAGTGTGTAATACATTGTGTCATTTAACTCTTAGGGTCCCGGATGAGGAAGGGTGGAGAGAAGATTTCAAAACTGCATGTTGTGCGAAATAGTATACTACTTTCGACTGATCATGAAATCAGATGTGTGGAAGTGTGATTCAGATTGGTTTATGATTCATTTCTGATGGGAAATAAAAAGAAGGGAAATTAATCATCAAATATTATGAGGAAGGAGGCCACACAGCAACTTCATAAGAAAAGCCCTTTGCTCCTTGTACAAATCAAGACATCAGTACCCCATCACATGCTAAATTGCTCAGAGTTTGAATCTCCACACAGCCTGAAGACTTCAATATAAACACATACACAAATTATTTAAACTTTTTTTTTCGGGGGGGGGGGGGGGGGGGGGAGTAGGAGTAGGGGAATGAAGACATGTTGGTACTTCAACAAAAGGTCTTTTCATAAGGAGTTGGATTCTGGAATCATAATTCAAATTAGTAAAACTTAACCCTTTCAGTGCCAAATTTTGAACTGAGTCAACAGCTTTTCTCGGCACACATGGGGCCCTGAAGAGAAAAGGTATTCTCTCTGGAACTATCTATGGCTTACTGGTACTTTAATAAAAGGTCTTTTAACAAGGAATATGAATCCGGGATCCTTATGATAATTCAAACTTGTCTGACTTAAGCAGATCGACTTTAGCTGTGATTGGCACTGAAAGAGTTAATTGTGCTGCTATTTGCCCTGAATGAACTGAATCAGTGGGTTAGCATCACATGACACATCATGCTCCGGCTTACAATATAGCAGCTGTAGTGTCGAAAAGTATGTCGAGAAATCAGCCATGATGCAAGTCTCAGATGTCTTGACATTCTGGGTCCATGGCACACAAAAGCTAGCCATCAGTCGAATGAGTTGCCTGTGAAACATACCATACTTTCAATGTTTCTGATTTACGCGAGGGAAAGCACCAGATTGAGGAGCACAGGGCTCTCCTCTGCTTTCCTTGTTTCTGATTACTAAGTAAGTACGTTGGAGAAAGCACCAGACTAAGAAGGAGAAGGCTTGCTTTACAGAAGATGGAATGCAACTGCTGAACAAAATCCTTAGCCAGATGTTACATTGGGGTGATCCATGAAGACAGATTCCACTGTGCAAGCAGTAAGCCCTCCCTTTCATTCATTGATGAGGTAAACTTTGATATCTATGTGAAGAAGCCCAAATATCAACCTCCTGTCCATCAAGTTATGGTGTTGTTTGCCTGCCTGACAGATGTCCAGATCCTTGACCCATACCTAAAGGCTATCAGTGTAAACATACAAGGCCTACTAAACACAAAAGGAGGCAAAATATTTCAGATTTCCAGTTGGTTGTTAATTTTCCTGCTCAAATCACCCAACAGCACCTGGATATAAATTGCTGTTTGCCTTAACGTTTTTACTTATATTCTTGTCACTAGAAAACATTTTTGCTGAGATTTGTATGTAAGACCATTCATGATGGCACACCCTAGGTCAACAGCTTTCCTTGTCACAGGTAGGGCACAATGTGCCCAAACTGCTCCAAGGAAAGCTATTGACTCAGTCATACTCTGACCAGGCATGGGTTAAAATGTCATGTCATGGCAATGGTTATTTAACTTATATCTACTGAAATCATAGTATTAGACAGGATTTAGGATGCAGGGTGTGCAAACTCCCATTTTTACATAAAACTGGGTGTGCATCATCTATCTACTGCCTCTTAAATTTGCTAAAATATGGGTGTGTGCTTGAGAAACTGGGTGTGCAAAACACATCTGCACACCTGGCTGGCTGACACACTGACGGAAACCCTGTTTTTCAGCTCTCTAATTGTTCAGAACCCAGCAATTTAAATATTTCTGACTCCGCTCTTTTCAATCAGAAATGAGTTAAATTGCAGTTGGCTGGAGATGAAGATATATTTGACCATGCATAACTTTCCACACCATAATCCTCTTCCCCCTTGGTACATGTTCTTGGCAAACCTTAATCAAGATGTAGTAAGGCGTACGTACACGTGTCGCTCATAAGTCTGGTGTATAATACAGGGAAGGATCTCCAGGAACGTGGTGGTCAGGTATGCACTCTTACAGTTGTCCCTCTATACTAACTCTTTAACTGCCAATCACGTCTAAAGTTGGTCTACTATAGTCAAACTAGTCTGAATTATCATTAGGATCTCAGATTCGCATTCCTCATAAAAAGAACTTTCATTCAAGTACCAGCATGCCTACAGTTCCATAGAAAATATCCCAGGTCAACAGCTTTTCTTGGCCTGCATCAGGCACAACGCGCCGAATGCGTGTCAAGAAAAAGCTGTTGACTCAGTCCAAAATTTGGCACTGAAAGGGTTAAGCCATCCCTATTGCTAAAGAAAGGTGGTCACATGGGGCGGGCTACATGCATACAACTGATACCAAGACACTGAAAGGAATTTGCTGGTTTTGTGGCCTAAGTGATCAAAGAGAGTTCTAAACCTTATTTTGCAATAACTGCTTCAGCTTCATAATATCTTGCCCATTTTACAAAAAGCTTTAAATCTAAGTCCAGATCTTAAAATTATAATATACCGAGCCACATCCTTCTACCTGATCTGATAATTGGGGCATAAGGTTTTGTTCATCAAAATAAAAAATTCTCTTGAGCAGAGTCAGCTGTGTCTTTCTTTTTGTACTTCACATAGTCTGCCCAGTTTCTACCAGACTTTATTTATAGTAAGGATAATGAACTGCAGGGGAAGCCTCCCCCTTGAGAAATGCACCAACCAGGTAGGTGATTTTATCAGCTTGACCAGTGGTAATCACTGTTCATAAATTTAGTGTTGACAGTTACCATGGAAACCAATGATAGCCAATCAGTGACTGCATCCCCTTTACAAAGCTGTAACTAACAATCCATATAGAGACTGGGTAGATGGTGTGGAGTTAATACATGGAACTTAGTGTGTTCAGTGTTCAGCTGGTAAAACTAAGCCAACATGTATGTCTCACACATATATATTTACATAATATGTGTGTATGTGTGTGTGTATATATAGACACATATACACACACTGAAACCTCATTATAATGAGTGTCATTCAGTAAACATGTTGAATATCTGAGGGTCATTACAATAAGGTTTCACCATGTCTATCTATCTGTCTGTCCGTCCGTCCGTGTGTGTGTGTGTGTGTGTGTGTGTGTGTATGTGTATGCATATATATGTGTGTGTGTGTGTGTGTGTGTGTGTGTGTGTGTGTGTGTGTGTGTGTGTGTGTGTGTGTGTGTGTGCTTGCAACCACGGAACGGAATATATTTATATATTCTGCATTAGCACTAAGGTAACCAATCAGATATCTCCATTTATAACACGTGCCTGCGCTATAAAACTTCATATTGGGCAGTTGAAACCATAATATTGGACAGCACATGCATATCTCATGGTAGAGCCCTATGCGTAAGTATGAAAATGTGACATTACAGCATGCACCCCATGTGACGTTACCACGTGCACCATATGAATGACAGTGTTACACCACGCATTTCACATCCATGTGGTAGGCCTATTTGAGCCAACCAGACAGCAATAAGTGCTGACTTTGTGTGTAATTGCTGGATCAAGGTATATCATTACTTAAATTACAGAATATAACAAATGTTGGATGGCAGGTCATCCAATATGAAGTTTTATGGGATTCCAAAAAATAATATTATATTTTGTCGTCCAGTAAAACTTCATATTGGACTCCCTGCCATCCCATATTTGCATAATACGCAGCACGCTACTCTGCCTACTTTGATACTTGGAGGCAAAGTTGTGTTCATTGAAACTTCTTTTCAATTTCAGAAAGGTGAAACAGGTTGATATGGAATTGAAAAATATGGTGCAAAATGCTTTTTTTTTTTACAATGAGTCAATTGGCATCACATCACAAGGGAACTACAGGGTTCTTTTCATATTCTAGGTCAGGAGATTTGCTGACTGTTCCAATGGCCCATACCAGTTGTGAATCCCCTACAGTACCTTGATTTCACAATAAACATGGTACACTTCCTACATGAGAGGATGCCAGGCCTTTGGTGAAGGTGGCCTTATTAGTGGGGTACCAGTGAAATACCTATGATACAAGATCCATCACCTGAGGGCATAATCTTATGCTGTGAGTACAGTCATCCCTCCTTCTATTAAGCCCATCCCTGCTGCTAATTTAGTGGCCACATATGGTGAGCCGGGTGTTACAATTACTATGGACACCACACACTTTGTACCTACAAGAAGAAAGCCCGAGAAGATAGCCCCTGGTGAATGGGGGACAATGGAGGCAAGGAATTTTGCAAGATGAGCCTCATTAGTGGGGTACCAGTAATTGCAGTCTCTCATGACAGATTTCACTGTTGAGACTACATTCTGGAAAATCAACAGGCAAACTGTTTTTTTTTTTTTTTTTTTTTTTGTCACCTACAACAAATCTGCAGCTAGACCAGAAAGAGTTACCTCATAATATTGTCAATACACTTGTACTTCTAGGGACGGCACTCCATAGCCTACAGAAAACATCAAGGATGGGAGCAAGCTGCGTATAAAACACCATTATGTCTCTAAGTAGTGGGGAAATAACTTGTTAAATTATTGGCTTTGAGGCTCTTAGGAACTTAAAGAGGAAGGGGATCTTTCATCAATTTCTTCCATGAAGGTCTTACAAATAGAAAATCCCCCCCAGGCAGTACTGCATACATACATTAGACTGGGTCAACTAACAGTGCCATTTACACACCTACCGAAATTAGGTGAGGTAAAGAAAAGTCCATGCCAGGGGGACTTCACACATTGTTAGCCGCTGAGATACTGCTGGCTGAACTTTTCTGTGACACATGCCCTGTCTTGTTACCCCAGACACCTGCTGAGGCACATAAGCATTGCTTTGCCCTGTGTATTAACCCTTCACTCTGTGCAACTAGAATTCTATTCTCTTAAGGTTGCCGTCTGTCTACTTTTCTTACATTGACGATATATACGCGAATGAATGTGAATGAACTGGATACCTAATTTTGTGCTTGGTCAGCAGTTCGCTAATGGCTCCATCAATGCCTTAAAGTATACAGATCAAAAAGGCCGAGTCCCCAGGTTTGAGCTCAATGTGTGCACTAATGTCTCCTTTGTTGCTGAGTCCTTTATGACTATAATTGAAAATGGCTGGTCAAATAAAGATCTGCTGTTACGATTATGTACATGTATGTATAGTTTATGAGAGACATGTATTGACAGTCAACAGTCTACCTTAGATATTTTATATATCTTTTATACAAAAACATGTTAACTCATTTTCACTTTAAATCAACCAAATACACACGCCAGTCAGAATTTCTCAAGTTACCTGATTGCTGTTCAACTAAATTTCTCATTGACAGTGAATGTTTTGAATGAAAATTATGTTTGCCTGCCTCATGATGGGATTGTTTTACAGTGAAGTCAGCAACACCCTGAATTAAGTGGTCTGATAATTAGGGAATAAAATCATGTTGTTGATCAATACACTTTCTTCACGCTTTCATGTCCAAAGTAAGAGAATGGAAAAAAAATAATTAGGTGTTATTTCGGATGGGAAAAGCTTTTCTTCATCAAGTTGGGCCTACATTAAGGGTGATGGTCTAGCAAAAAAATAGCGATCAGAATGACCATATAGGCTGGTGCACTTTGTAACTTTCAAGCAGAAATATGTAATTATTTCATTCATTTTTTTTTAAGACTATAAAAAGCATATATTTTCTGGAAGAAAACATTTGTCTAAATTGAAATTCACAATTGAATGTCACATTTCACCATTACAATTATTTCAATTTAATTCTAATCAAAATCCACAAAATTTACATAAAATAAAAATAGCATGCTCAAAAATTAACATACAAGTTTGCTTGTAATATCAAATTAAAGCTAGCACCTGTGTTTCAAATACTATCTCTCAGATTTTTTAAAAAGGGATTAGGGTAGTTTTTAGAGATCGCTGATTATTTTAAAAAGTGAATAAAAATTTAAAAAGCCTTAAAATTGGAACAAACCCCTTTATGAAAAATTTTAGATACAGTTTTGTAGCCAACAATTTGCTCTGTCTATTTTGATCAAAACCAAATGTTTATCTAGAAGTGTGTTTGAGCTATTTTTTTGTTTATCCTCAAAATATGAAAAATTGTTATTTAAAAACTAATTAAGATTTAATGACTGAACAGTTACACAAGATCTGTTGCTGGTTTTACATTTGTCAAGATGTCTTCATTCATAAAATATATAGTTTTTATGGGCTCAAATAAAAATATTAGAATACAAAATATAATATTCAACAGAAACTAGCATTTTCTAATTTTACTGTTGTAAAGTGTACTAGCCCCTTAAGACTACATCAGCCAGAATAAAAATATGATGACCAGTGGTCACCCTGAAAACAGGCCAAACTCAATGAATGTTAAACTCAGCCATACCTGCAATGAGATACTGCTACAGTAATAGCTTTACAACAGTAGCTCAATTTGTTCAAGTTATTGCATCTTGAGGGGTAACGGGGTTACTGACAGACATACGCATACAGGCATTCTATACCCCATCAGTCAATAAGGCCAAAGGGGTAAAAAACTGGATCTTCTTATCTGAACTGTCAATAATATTCCAATTTTTACTGCCTTGTGCCAATGAAAATCATGCAGTGGCCTGCTCAAAAAATTGCTCTGTGCAGACTTAATTTTGCTCCACTTTAATTTTGCCTATTTTGTGTAAACTGTGACAATAAATACCCAATCTCAACGAAGATTTTGATAAAAATCCTTTGAAAGATGTCTACTTGATTTTCAAAGGTTTGGTACAATGTCTCAGGCATAAATTGACTATGTATGTTGACACAGTACCAAAACAGATTTATAGCACCAGCAGGGCAAATTGGATCGCTGGTTCCCTTCCCTTGGTACACAGTACTTTGCATTTATTCATCTTGTTTATGAGTGAGACAGGTGTAACATGGCAACCCCTTCACAAATTTGCTTCAAAATTTTCTGAACATAAGACTGCATGAAAAGGAGGAAATTGTGTCCTATCTTAATGGCAACCATATGTCCAGTGATCATAAAACATGGAGCCAGGAATGTATCGTGTGATGATGCGCACACACCTGGACCAAAACACACCTATATGGTTGCCGAGTGAGGCGTAAGATTGAATGAATATACAGAAGGGCGAGCACTTCACAAGTGCCTGGTATTTTGTATGGGGCACACGCTGTGCCTGTGAATGAGACGTAAACACGGTGTTGAATACTGTCGTATTGTACAGAGGTGGGAACATAAATGAGTATAATACCATCCTCTTCTCCATGCATCTGTTCAACTGATTAACAATATATGCCAGTTCTATGCCTATTTGCCCAGTGGTGCCAATGAGTCTTCTGTCGCACCTCCAATGAAAAGTAAAGAAACACATTCAAAAGCCGCTGTTAAATTAGCCAAAAGCTACTGGCCCCCCAAGCCTTCCTTACTACGAGCTCAGTGACCCAACAAATTCGCAGCCAGTTGGGTCGACTTGAAGTACTTTGCCATGTTTTGTTCTCCGTTTGTCTAGTTTTAGCACTTGAGCAATAACGCTGTATGATACAGGCGACAGCATTCGTAAAACCAGCTTGTTCTTGTGCAATAATTCCACTTATCCCACAAAAGACGGCAGGAACCTTTGGAAAGTTTACTCTGGTCTGTCCTCTGATGTTGTTCTGTGCCAAACGATGTTCTCCCTTCCCAGCTCCTCTTCCCACGCTTCCTTTTGCCAATAGGCAGAAGTTTAGCAAAAGTTCAGCGTTTTCACTGGCCCGTTTTTTCCAAAACATTTACTCAAGAAATTTGAGAAACTGGGCCCACAGAGTAGATGGTATGCTGGTATGCTAGGATGTTAAAATACATTTGCTGTATATTATTTTAACACTGTAAGAAACTAATGATAAAGTAATCACAAGCACCAAAAAAAAAAAAAAAACAAAAACAAAAACAAAAACAAAACACACACACACACACACACACACACACACACACACACACACACACAATGTAAAAAGAATGATGATGAAGTGATCACAAACTAGCTATGAATTGCTACTGGAAACTAGGAAAAAAAAGACTGGAAAAACTTCCATTAATGAGAACCCAATAACATTGCCAATACATTTTGAGAACCCAATAACATTGTAAATGAATTCTCACTAGAAATTAAGAACCAAAAGTAAACCAGGCTTTGTATGACTTCTTTCATTGTCAACTCAATTGGGAGGTGATCATTTAAAATTTCCTCTCTAGTCACACTCCATAGTCAATGTGGCTAAATCTTGTATACATGAACCTTCAAAAGGAGAACTGCATTTTCACTGTAATTACTTCTTCTACCTACTTTTTATGTTCTTTCAGAAAAATAACTCTCATTCAGATTTGGTAATATGTAAGCCTCTACATTAACTTCTAAGAGTTTTGCTTATTTATTGTGCTGCCAAATTTTCAAACCATGACAAAACATATTTACCTTAGACTGCATTGCTGGCAAGAAATCAATATGAATCACGTTAGAATGCCTGCATTTTTATTATATTTGATTAAGGTTACTAATTTTCACACTGCGTTATCAGAATGATAACAGCTGTGGGGCTAGGACACACAAGTCAGACTGACTCTTTGCTGCAGAACCTCTGTGGCCTGATATTCTGTTTACCTCTTCTATAATATGCTTTTTCTGAGATCTCTAGAACAAGAACATGGACAAGTGAATCAAGATTTTGACAGCACTTTTACCAGTTTCAGTGTGTGACATTAAGTAATATAACCCTGAATGCCAGAGGCAAGTCTAAGGTAGATTGGAAGTAAGCAAAAATTTAGAGGCCTGCAGGAAATTAGCCCTTTATGTACCAGATATGCTGAAGAAAATGCTCAAGAAAAATCATAATGTCAAGCCCTGATTTTTTCGCCAAAATTTTATCAAAATTTAAATCAAATTGCAATACAGCATACCCCAGTGGTTCATTTACATTATATAAACACTTATTTACATACGGTATTAAAAATGTAACAGACATCAGGGGGTTAATGTTAAGTTATGTTTCATGGATAAACACAGACATGATGGCAGACTTTAATGGCTTCCTCTGTACTTAACCCTTGGTTGTTGAAAAGGTCTTACTGCGTGACTGTTATTGTCGTGGATGTGCTGGCTATATTATTTGCAGCCCAAAATGTTAGTATCAAATCCGGTGATCCAAAGCAGGCTGTCTTCACATAATTTCATCTGTACAAATTGAAACAATTTTTCCTGCAAACCTCAAGCAAAGAGGTGAAAGTTTGTCCCTACACTTGAAAGCACAGAATTTAGACCCTTACAGTCACACATACTGTTGTACACTTTCCACATCAAAAACAAAGTTTTCTCATTTCTACGTTGTATTTGGTAACAGATTTCTCGGTTGATCTGCCAAAATGTTGCAATGAATTTAGAATATAGATGCAATGCTCAGACATGTCGATGGTTTTCTGTTCACGTTTTTTTGGCAACAACTGTGAGATAGTTACCCCGCACCTTTTGCAAGATAAATGGTCATCTGTATATGGTTGCTCAGCAAGATATTAAAGGCCTAGGATCACTCTGACAGATGTACTTTTTAATTCCAATATTATCTGCCACAAACAACAATTTGTCATTTAAGACCATGTTTGCAAGCCAAAGGGGCTGATCTAAAATGACAGGCCCTAACAGTATCGCTTTGTGCCCCCACCATGGGTCAATAACCCTGAAGTATTCACTTAACACTGAGCCTGTCCCCGCTCTCAATACTCTCAGATTGTTATTCAATCAATGACAATAGAAAATCAATACTAAGGTTGTCCTGTATTGCACAATTAAAATTCAATTTCCTGTGCGGCACAGAGCCAGCTGATTTATGAGTCATGTGACAACTTGTAGGCTGTTAATTGATGGGAGCAGCTCATAAATGGAATACTTGGGGCTTCTCTCTGCCTTGACGGGTGACCCTCATCATGTTGATTTTTTTTTTCTGTTCCAGAATAAAGTTATTTCTGCAATTACTCACTGTAGCCAACCAAAAAACTTGAAAAATAAAATAAAAAAAAAACTGATCCATCCTTTGATGGAGGTTTTAGGCAACTTTGAGAGTGAAGTCAGCAATTTTCAAATTGTTTCTAACCATTTTCAACATATCAACCTTTCTTGCACCTTTATACTTTAATATCAGACAGTTTTGATCTGCTAGGGCTGCTGATACTCAAAGTCATGCTTTTCTACTTTTTCATCCCATATCTCCAAGTTTTCTCCAATGTAATTCTGGCAATATGCCGTATGCATATTAATTTCATGCCACAAAGCATGGGTTTGACCCCCAGGCAATCACGGGGACGGGGAGACGGGGGGGGGGGGGGAGGACATGCGGATCACATCACTGTCACAGACAGGGCCTTATGTTCATTTCTCTTTTTTGAGAAATTTAAGTTCACATATGCCAAACTGGTATTCATCTAATACTTCCTGAGCCATATATAAAGAAAAATTTCCATCTGCCTTTAACAAATATTCTTTATTTCCAAAATATTGGTAATATCCAGCTTGTCCCAACAGGTACCGACCCGTATCTCGCCATATCCCGCCAAGCGAGACTCGGCAATCAGGTATGCAGTTGTGGCGGGAAATTAATATGCATATCTCCTGTTGACATGCAGGAGTCAAAGAAGGTATTGTGAGACCTGATGGATGTTTATTTGAGGTAGATATGACTGGTAAGATTGGCCTGGGTGAGTACAGCATGGAAGCTTCAGTGTATACATGTAGTTGTCAATCATTTATTACCCCCTGCAACCCCAGCCTGGGTGTTGGCGTCACGCAATGCTGCAAACATCTCTTTCACAACATGAAATTTGAAAGGGTGTCTGCCCACCCCATATGTGATCAAGGATATATATGCCATGCACCATGCTGTCTGTAGAAATGAAAGCTGACCTAACAATCTACAACGAATTTGACTTATTTAATAAGAGGCAGGAAAAAAATTGGACCTTTTCAGAGACGAGGTACAGCTCATTGTGGATGCCATGATTCATGTGTATTGTGAGTCTACTACAGAAATGATGCTGTCATGCACATGATGAAACCACCACTGAAGAATATCCCATGAAAATGTGTACAGGAGCTTTTGTTGTGCTCCTTTAAGTATACACATGTGAAGAAAACTGTCACACTAACCTCTTAAGAATAAGAACACCTATGCGTTAATCTAATAAATTATAACAAAAATTTCTGATATATCCCAATGCTATTTCATTTGTGGACTCTCCCACTTATGGTATGAAAGAACTCCCAGGGGTCTGTCACCATCTGATGAGGTACATCCAGCAGGGACTATCACTGACACCATACTCCATAGCATTCCTCAGGCTGCACCATGGGTCAGCATTAACTCTTTCTGTGCCAAGTGTAACAAAAGTCCTGCTCATCTCTATGACTATATTCCATGCTTAAAGACCTTTCTTTTAAGTACCAGCATGCCTGTAACTCCACAGGAGGTAAAAATAACTGTAGAAATACACATTTATAAGGCTAGAAAAGCTGGTGTGCTTGCTGTTGTGGTTTTGTGCAAAGTGTCTCCTCATCCTATGTTGGATTCATCAGGCACATTCTGCAACTGTGTTAGTTTTAAATGGAAAAGCTGGTGTGAGGCCTTTTTATAAGGTGAGATAAGGTTCCTAGTCATGCTAGTCAATGTCCTCTGCATGACATCAATGTCATGATGCTTGCATTTAATGTAAACTGGCAATATGGTCTCATAATGTCGGAATTTCAAACATTATGGGAAAAAAGAATGGTCTAGGGGTACAGCTCCTTGTTGCACTGTGGACTTGTTGCACACAAAGCATGCTGAATAAAGCTGTTCACTCGGTCCCAAATTTAGCTCTGAAAGGGTTAATATTCATTTTATTTACTAATATTCATGGTGATAAGGAGTTGAAATCATCACTTTAATTCTGGTTAGACCATTTTCTTCAAAACATCCAGTGCAAGGGGGCGGGGAAGCTTTATTGCTTATATGTGTGCTCTGACAGGAAGATCATGAGATGCTGGCACCAGAAGCAATGAAAATTTCTCTGTGCCCCCTGCCGACATGTTCTTCTTGAAACTACATGTAGTGGATTAAATAACATTTTTTCACTTTTATGTATTTTTAACCTCTTTTAGCTGAGACCATGAACCTCACCCATTATAACCTTCTTCCTTTTTTTTAATCCATTATTATGCCATGTTTTCATAGTGAGATCATTCCTATGCACCACTTGAACCTTCTTTCTATAGCCACCATTTTGCTTCTGTTGAAAGAATTGTCTCCATTCACTTCAACCCTCTTTCAGCACCCATCTATCTGGACTCATCTCCATCCCCCGGATCTTACTCTTCTACTCAGGTCATCTCAAGTCACCAGCTGGTTATCCGTTTCCTTCTCCCCCATCCACTATTAACTCTCATCAACTACTTGCTGAACCAATATCCGTCATTCTCTTTGAATCGCTTGAGACCATCTCTATTTGCTGACCTATATGATATCATCCCCCATCCAATAACCTTCTTCCATATGATATTCTCTCCATTCCCCTGATCTTCTATCAGGCATCATTTCCATCCACCTGATCTTCTATCTGCAATCATTTCATCCCATGATCTTCTATCTGCATTCATCTCCACCCTCTCATCTTCCATCTGGGATCATCTCCATCCCCTGATCTTCCACCTGGAATCATCTCGATTCCCCTACTGATTGTCTATGTTGAACCATTTCAATCCACTGAGCCTCTGTCTGGGATGATCTCCATTCCCCTGATCCTCTATCTGGAATCATCCCTATCCCCTGATTTTCCATCTGGAATCATCTTCATACCCTGATCTTCTATCTGGAATCATCTTCACCCTCTCATCTTCTATCTGGGATCATCTCCATCCCCTGATCTTCCACCTGGAATCATCTCGATTCCCCTACTGATTATCTATGTTGAACCATTTCAATCCACTGAGCTTCTGTCTGGGATGATCTCCATTCCCCTGATCTTCTATCTGGAATCATCCTTATCCCCTGATTTTAAATTTGGAATCCTCTTCATCCCCTGATCTTCTATCTGGAATCATCTCCACATCCTGATCTTCTATCTCGGATCATCTCCATCCCCTGATCTTCCACCTGGAATCATCTCAATTCCCCTAATCTACTATCTGGATCTGGAATCATCTCTGTCCACTTATCTTCCACATGAAATCATCTCCACTCACTGATCCTCCCAACTGACATCATCTCCTCTATTTGCAATTAATCCTTTTTTCCTTCTGGGGTCATTCCCTTTATTAGACAATTCTAATATTCTTCCCACTGACAATTTATATAACATCTGATCTGTAAAGAGACTGTGACATGTACTCTGTTTCTGTATTTGAGACAAGTCTCATAAAAGGCAAGAAGATTTGTTGTTATTTGGCTTGTGGTGGTGGGTTCAAATTAAAACGATTGCAAAGGATGTACTCCATAGCACCCAACATTGCTTTTTCCCAATACTAGGTGGTCTTAATTAGAAGCTGAATATTAAATTCTTCTCAGCCACAAAATAGCAGACATCAAGTTTCAAAATCCCTCATTAAAAGTTAAACTTAGATGTTTACAGTTCAGGTAAGAAAGTCATTGTGCCTGGGGTCTATTTAGGCATGTAATTGAATCTGTGGATCGCCTTAAATTTGTCACTCAACAGACAAACACACCAAAAGAACCCGATCTGACTTATTTCTACCTCACAGATTTCTTTATGTAGGGTGCACATCATCCATCAATTTAAGCACTGTTGTTGAAACTAATTACCTTTACCAAGAAAGTATTACATACAGTGATTGGCAAGCTTTGGATTAACAGCTACTGGTCTGACATTTAACATGTTCAGGCTTGGATGACCAGGACTAGTTGGCTGGAGTAGGCGAAATGACCAGGGGTTATGAGCTGGCTGCTCACTGAAGTGCTATCAACAAAACGTATATGACTGCTGTTCTGATAGATGATCCGTCCCACATACGCCCTTACTTACCAAATTTTTAGCTAATTGGACTTCCTTTTTAAACTTGTCTACTTAAACTCTCAATGATCTCCCTTAAGACTTCGATTAAACAGTATTATTGACTCAAGTTCCTTCTACACTTTAGAAGCATGTAAAGCTATTTGCACTTAAGGTGAAAGTGACGCCAGCTAGACTACCTCGTCTATTTCATTAAGCCAAAACTGGGTGCGAGATCAACTCAAGAGTGGACCAATACTTTACAGCTTTGTTCCTCGCCACAGAACAGGCTCTTCCAAAGAGTAGTTGGGATTTGTTCAGACGAGGCTCAATTGTTTGGGACAGCTCACACAGGTGTCCATAGGCTCCATCTAATTGGAACATCTGTCATGGTTTATTGCTTGTCTGTCTGCCATGGAATTGACCCATCCCCTGCATACTTCTCTTTCCAGACATTTTCCATCAACATTATACAATTGGTATCTTGTACCTTTTGTCCTCGTGAATTTGGTGGGACAAAATCATCCTTAGTGAACATATCCAAGTAATCAAAATCAATTATTTTAGAAAAAAAAATGTGTCTCCAACCCCCTACCTTCCAGGTAAACCTGCTAAACAGACTGATTTTCTAAGTTGTTGTCAGGCAGTTCAGGGAATGGGGCAATAACATGCCTGATTTGAGTTGCTTCCTGCATCTGCCCCAGACTACTCTAATTTGGCAGAGAACACCTGGAACATATGCCGCTCAGTCTGTTTAGCAGGCAAGTATTTAGGCATCAATCAAGACCCATTGCCAGCATCTTTTCACAGCACCAGAAATGAATGTGGAATATATATATATAATATATATATATATACATATATATATATATATATATATATATATATATATATATATATATATATATATATATATATATATATATATATATATATATATATATATATATATATATATATATATACTTGCTGCATGGAGAACTGGTCTATGTAGAGAGGGTGGCCTCTCTACAGGGAGGCCTTATAAGAGGGGGACCACTGTATACATACCAAGATCAATTACCTTCTTTCAATTTTCAAAAATACCCCCCACCCCCACTCATCCCCATTTTGTTTAAGCTGCACTTGGGAACACTGAAGAATATTGTCACATTTAACCGGCCTAAAACAAATTTAACCAAACTTGGCTGAGTCACTGATATACCACCAAGAGTACACATATATATAGTTATAGTGAGTCCAAATTTGTTCCCTGTGGCACTGAGAATGAAGGCAACATATGATGTCCTAGGAGAAACACGTAAAGATTCATCAATCAGCATGTTATCCTTCAGTACCAGAGGGGGCTGTCAATACCCCATGGTGTGGCCAGCAGGCCTGGGGATGCTGGAACATAGGTGATATATGGGCCGGGTAGGAAGCCTATTTCTGCTAGTAAAGAGTACCACCAACAGTGGGCAACATTACAGGTCAGGGCACTGCTCCCTGTCAAATTATAACGAGATATATCATGGAGGCACTTCACCTGTGCTGGCTGCCCAGGTTTGGACTTTCTCGGGAAAGTGACAACACCAAAGTTTTTTGTATTTTTCCCATTCTTCCATGCAGAATATTCACTTGAACTGAGTGATGGTTTCAAATGTTGTCTACAGTTTCTTAAGTTTGCAGCTTTATAGAAGAAAAGGTTGTGTTTCTGACTTAACAAAAGTTTAAGCCCCTCCAAAGTCGGTTTTCCCAGCGTGCATGCATGCTCTGAGCACCTAACACCCACAATATTAACTAAAGTTGCTGGTTTCACTTTATTCCACCCCAGAGTTTGCGATGGTCCAATGGAGATCATTTTAAACCACTTTCTGTTCAAAATGAAAAGAGTTAGAAATTTCTTTGTACCTGTTGTTAAAAACTTTTCTATGTATAACAAAAAATTTCTTACTCAATTAGCTTCAACGGCCACAACAACACAGGGGCAATAGATCTCTTGTGCTTTGAGCACAAAGTAAGATGATATCTGGGCATACATTATCCTGATAGATTTTCTCTGACTTTTATTTATAATATTTTCTAAATAGCACAGTTGCTGAAAGTTATATGATGAAGTAGGGGACACTTACATGTATATCTATCAACAGTCTTTCATTTACTCAGAACTGGGTGCAAGAAGTTATTCTTGCCAGCATGATTCAGAGCCTGTATAGAATACAATGCCAATCTCTTATTGGTCAGTCAGCTGCACCGTACATTTGCCTTGCCTAGGTACGTAGAAAATGTATTTTCTGATACAAATATAATAAACACCCATCTCTATGCCATGTAGATGATTAGAAAACACAGGACATTTACACTTGGGGAATTAAAAGAGCTGACCTGATCTTATTTCGATCCATAATTTTCCAAATAATTTCATACAATGCTGGCATCTAAGAGGTCACCTCCAGATGTTTCGCATGAAAAAGAATGTTTTCTGTAACCATGAATGTATCACGATTTTTACAGGTGCACATTTTTTTGTTTTTGTTTTTTGAAGCACATAACTATGGAGTTGAAAGATTTCAACTCTCTGCACTACTGGGCAAAAGAGTAGAGTTATGCTCAACCTGTGGTCAATCATTACTCATTAGCCTCTGATGAGTCCAGTGAAGGACCAAATGTGTCAGACTTATTTGGCACACACACCCTGCATCTGTTCTTATCAACACCCGCCTAGACTTCTCATTACATTTTAGTGGCCCATAAACTGAGATGAAATTAAAAGTACTGTCAACTACTGGGTATATTATTTCCAACATGACTACACCAGGTAAAAAAGGGTTTCCCCACATAAACCCTTTCCCGATTCAACTGAGTCAACAACTTTTCTTGGCGCAGTCTGGGAACCTTGCACCCAGCCTGCACCAAGGAAAGCTGTTGACCTGGAGCAAACTATCATAATACATCTTATTTACAGTCCTCACCAACTATTTCCTAATGACAAAAATAAATTTAAATAAAAAGATTTAGACAGGTGACAATTTACATCTGCGTGTTTTCAGAAGGAAAGGGTTAAAATAAACACATTTATACTAAACTTGCCTAAGTCATTTACAAAACAGTTTAGCTGCAGTATATCTGGGATTGTCTTTGGTACGCCCTGACAGAGGTCACCAAAATTGATAAGGAAATAGTATCTCCCTCTGCAATGGTATCTCACAAATAAACATTGAATACCTTCACACTTTCCAGGTCATACATCTCAGTGGGTAAAGTTGTCAGCATCCCTGGTAATATGCCACTCAACACTACTTAAAATCTAATTTGTAACTTGCAACGAGGAACAGCTCAAATTAATGATCCAACACAATCGTCAGGCAGATTGTTATCCAAACAGAATACACCTTATACCAGGTGCAAAATTCTTATAAGATTCTGGCTGCTCTTTGAGCTCCTTATCAGAGCAGACAGGAAGGGAAAAAACGTGGACAGGAGCCAGGCGCCTTGCCCACATGCTGAGAACATTCCGCTTATATCTACACCTCATGTGAAAAATTAATGAAAAGAAAAGAAACACAAGAAAAAGCAACAAATGCCACACTGCAGGCTGTCTTTTTTTTGGGGGGGGGATCAACAGGCTTTTTACACTTAGAGGATTCTAGTTTTCACATATGACTTGCTCACTTTCCTGTACAAAAAAACAAAAATAAATAAATCAAATCAAATAAAAAAACAAACAAAAACAAAAAAGCTAGTGTGATTTTCAGCGAATATATGCTATATCTTGTCTAAAATGGCAGAAAAGCATCTATGCACATGATATCGATGGAAAGCATGCTCCAATGTACCTATTAAATGCATTTCACAGCAGACTTATCCGTAATCAAAGCAATGCCTGGGTCCTTCTATAAACCAAGGTGCATTCCAATGGAATCTTGCTGGAACCTGAGACTTGGGAACTTGATGGGCAGCTCATCCTACTGGTGTATCAGAAAAATGAGTCAGGAGCCCAGCATATCTGGAAACATTGATTTAGTGGGGCGAGACAGTAGCATCAGCTGCCTGTCGGGAGGCAGGCAGCCAGGGGCAACTACAGGGACAGATGATGACTGAGGCTGCAGATAATCGTCCTCCTGCTGGGTTGATGCTTCCTTCAGTAAACTCTCTTCTAGTTACAATTTTACACAAATCTTTCAGAAAGGAACTTCAGATTTTTGTGTAAACAGCATGAGGAGTGCACACATCTACCCATAGGGATACAAACTTGATTTTCCTCAGCTTTGCTGAAAGCTTGATTATGCTACACTGATCTCAAATTGTCAGTTTTTCACTGACAAGGTGGTTTGCAAATGTGGAAAGAGCTGTTGACTGTGGTCTTTGCGAAAGCTTATGGGATAATCTCCCAGCAACAGCCAGATAAACCTGCCAGTATGATGCATTGTGTGCATTTGGCATATCCCGTGATATTCACCTGTTAGGCAGTCAGGATATTCTTGATATTCACCTCACAGGTATGAGGTTGACCTCTTAGGCATTTCAGGCCATCCATACCTGTGTTCCTCTTATTACCTGCAATCCCCACAAATTAAAAGCATGATTACTTTTTAATTGTCTGCAAAGGTATCTGGTATCTCTTGGGCAGATTTGATGTGACACCTTATTTTAAATGACTTTCACCTTTATGCACCTGAAACGCTTAAATGAAGAGCTCTGCTCATTTCAACCCAGTCAGGCTTCATTATTGGTGGTGGTAGGGGGAGGGGAAAAACAACTTCAAGAACAAAACTGCCAAAGTGGAATATGTTCTTTCCATGGCACCTACTGGGGATCAATCCTATCCTACGCTTAGTTGGGAAGGGTAATTATACACATGTATTCATGTAAAAATGTAATCACAGGTTGCCGGACATGACCACAAGAGCACGTACATCATGGAAGTGATTACAAAATATGCCACACATTATAACAGTATTTCTGCAACGGCAGATGCTGAGATCTTTCTGAATCCCAGCCTATTAAATCTAGTAGATCTCACCAGCCCACTAAAACTAGGATATCTCACCAGCCCATTAAAACTGGGAGATCTCTCTCCGACAGGTACTCAAAAGTGGGTGAGCACATGCTGAAGACACAAAGCATAACTGGGGATCCAGGGGCATGCTCCCATGTGAGAGTTTTAAAGTTTGTGCCATAATATCCTGCATTTTGAGCCATTTTAGGCAACATCAGACACATTCTTAATGAAAATAATTGCTCAGTAGCTCTAATAGCTACCAAAATTAAAATGAAATTAAAAAAAACAAACAAACAAACAAAAAACAATCACAGATTGCTGGACCAATGCCGCCCTTGCCTCATTTATAACCTTGGTAATCACAGGTCTCACTTTGGACAAACTGTAGCCACAAAGAGCAAGGAGGGTAGAGACTCTCTACCCTACCTGCAAAGAGTAAGAGTTGTCACCCACAAACTAAATACAATGGTCCCTGTCTTGAGAGGTCACTCCAATGAAAGGCCACCTGGCTTGAAAGGCCACTTTTGACAGGTCCCTGCTTCTATCTTTTCCATGTTATTATACCTCTAATGAAAGGCCCACCTGTTTTAAGAGGCCACTTTTGGGTCTGCCTTTTGGGTGGCTTCTCACAACAGGACTACTGTACACAAAAACTGCCCTGGGATGTTGAAAAAGATTTCAAGATCAGTGGGCTTCAAATTTTACCTATGCCATACAGTGGTGCATAAGCATGTGCAAGTAGGAAGTCCTAATTCAAAAAGCTTTCTAGTTATCACCTATAGAATGTGGCTTGATGGACTGACAGACAGAATGACAGATTGACAGGCAGACACTGGGAACCTGTGCAATTTGGAAGCCTTAGCTCAAAAAGTTCTCAAGTTATCACGCAGGAACCAAATTTACTTATGTGGCTCTGTGACCTTGGGAATTGGGTCAAGGTCACCCATCTTTGAACTTAACTAGTCCTTATAAAGAGCTATAATCCTGTGCAATATGAAAGCTCTAGCCAAAAAAATTCTCAATCATCATGCAGAAACCAAATTCACTAATGTGGCTCTGTAACCTTGGGAATATGGTCAAGGTCACCCATCTTTGAACTTGAGCTACCTCTTACAAAGGACTACAATCCTGTGCAACATGAAAGGCCAAGCTAAAAACTTTCTCAAGTTATCCTGCAGAAACCAAAGTCACTAATGTAACTCTGTGACCTTGGGCATTGGATCAAGGTAACCAATCTTCAAACTCAACCTAGCCCTTATAGAGGACAATAATTCAGTGTATTAAGAAAGCATTAGGTCAAGAAGTGCTGAAGTTATCATGCAGAAACATTGTGGACGGACAAATGGACAGTGATTTCTATCTCCCGCCTCTTACTCTTTAATTTTGCAAAAAGCAGGAGAATAGGAGGCTTTGTAATAAAGGTAAGGAAAAGCGGGTGATCTCCTGCCAAGGCAGGACACTTGGAGTCTCTGGAAGCAAATGACATTTGACCACAATTCAGTTTTGGCCAGTTTAATGGAGAAGGGTTAAATATGAGAAGAAAATACAGGAGCCAGCTGTGGCGCCATTTCAACACTACCAATGATCCTGGTTCCCGCTCTACAATCAATATTGGCCAAGAGTTCAAATTGATCTTGTAATCAATGACAAAGTTCTTGCAGATTCCTAACCTTAATTGGAAGTAATACAGTATCAAGCCGTCCTGAAAATGGCATGACATTTATACTGATTGACTCTTAAAGTCAGGTATCTGTCATTTTACTGACATCAGAAAATTTAAAAAAGAAAAAAAGGGGAAAAAAATTTGTGATTGGCATATACGTGTTAATTTCGTTTCTAACTCAGTCATTTCCATCATATTTTTTTCAATCATTAAAAACACATGTTTGATTTCACATTATTTTTGTCCGCAATTATTTTCTGGAAAAAAAATGTATGTGCCAATTTCCACAGAATCCACATCAAGAACTGCCATGTATCATATACATGTTCACTGCTGTACGAACTGATTCAAACTAACTGTATCAGAATTTGTTACACCCATCATGCAAAGCAAACAAACATCAAAGTACAACAATTTAAGACACACTTCCTTTTTCTAAAAAACTTTCTAAAATTGTTGCTACAATCCCCCTTTAAAATGACACTTCTTCCCATTTGCACAGATCGTATTCAATACGAAAATTCCTGTACCATAATAAAAACAAGAATTCTGATACGTGTCTATCGTGACACCATAAATCACGTACAAGGACTTTTTTGCCAGATGCATGTACATGTATTGATTAAGCATTCTTCTGCACGTAATTAATCAGATGCTAAAAATTGGTCTGAGCTATAACCCTTTTGCCCTTGGATTAAAACTGAATCAACAGCTTTGCTTAATGCATGTAAGGCTCCAGGAACCCAAACCGTGCCAAGGAAAGCTGTTGACTTGGTAAGCTCTCCTAGCAGATCTCCTCTATGTACTTGATCGATATGTTTTTCATGCGGCATAATCCTAAAATTAAGCAACAACACTGAAGGAGATGTCGACATTTGACATGCTGCCAGTATGAGGCAGCAAGGGTCAATTACACTGGAGACAGATAAATGCCTCAGGAGGGTGTCTGAGCAGGGGTCAGGGGGTTGTCAGTCTGGGTATACTGGCTCAATTGGTCATCAATACTGTCATAGGAGGTATATGTAAGTGCCTATATCTAGATTACATGTATATAAATACACAGATCACTCTGGTACCCAGTTTTACCACTCTTGTCACAATAATATATCCCATGTCAATTATTTTGATGTTAATAGACTTGTGCATGTATATGTATATGTTTCTGATGCAGCCAATTTGGTACCAAAATCAGACACAAGGAGTCCAGAAGATGGAGCCAATTAAGTTGTGTCTCAATGTACTAACCCAGGCAAGCCTAGCTATTTTCATTCCTCATTACAAATACATATATTGCCTATGCCTTACACTGTCTTAGCTGTGAGAAGTAATTTCTCTATAACTCTTGTTAACCCTTTCACACCGAGAGTGATAATTCCATAACATTAAAACCCTCAGGTTTAATTTCATATTGATATACACATAAACAACACTGATGTTGCTCTTGAAATTACCTTCATCCTTTCCCCTTAACTCTTTCACTGCCACATTTTGGACTGAGTCAATAGCTTTCCTTGCCATGCTTTGGATGCAGTACACCCAAAGTGGACTAAGAAAAAATATTGACCTAGACTATTATATTCTATTTAACTATAGGCATGCTGGTACTTGAATCAAAGGTCTTTTCACAAGGAATATGAATCTAGCATCCTTTAATCAAGATCAGTTACTTTTGAGTTGTTTCACTTCAGTTACCGTTGGGACTGAAAGAGTTAAATTAAGATGGAGTGAACAATTTAACTTGGAGCAGTTTGGGCAATAAGTACCAAACCCAGGCCAAAGAAAGCTGTTGATCTGGGATACATAATTGTGATAGAGCCTATCTGCAATTCTCATTTCAATTGTTTTTCATGAATGCAGAATTTAACAGAAATCATTGAAGCAGACATTTTGCCTCCAGCTGGTTTTGACTGATTTAAGAAAGAAGGGATAGCTATCCAGCAGGGCTATTAGTGTAAGGATTCATCTGTTGGCACAAGTCAATATATGTCACATCAAGCCCAAGAGAAGCTGATGCTGCATTAGTTGAGTTTTTTTTTTTTTTTTTGGGGGGGGGGATGATACAGTTAATCCACTATAACCGACAGCGTTATCATATTTTTCCATATACAGGGATAACACATCCATACAAAACAGCTTTCATGCTGGTGTCAAGATATCTTATCCAAAGTCAGCAGGCTTTTTTTTTCTCCAGCTGACAAGCCATGATCCAGCTGCTTTGACAGCTTATGCATAACTTGCCAGGCAATGGAAAAACCACTGACCAAGGCACTTACTACCTCGGTATGGAGTGGGTTTAAAGTACATGTATGCTAGTTTATCAGAAATAATCTTGAGCACACAAGAATTATTGAGTAAACCAAATGAAATTTACTTTCTTGTCATAATTGTTATTGTGTACATAACGATGCATCCATTCCTGCCCATGCCATGCTGATGGTAGAATACCTGTTTGTGTATCAAGTTCCAGGATCGATGTCTATACCATTCTCTTCATTTGTTTTTCGCTTGGCAGCAATTTGTGGCATTGCTGTGTGCTTCCTGGGGCTTTTGCTACCAACTGTTTTGTTAACTGTTTGTTGCCCCAAGATGCACTGTAAATTGATGAAATATATTGATTCATTACATATACTGCAAATAGTATGTCACTCGATTTAAGGTAATGATTCAAATATATATGACAAATGTACCAATTCTGTACGAATATTTACAGCCAGTTGTCCACTAATGGAGTGAGTCATTTTAAATGAGAAGATATTTGACAAGGTATTACTACTGTGAGAAATAATCTATGCTATTTGTTGAAAAAAGACATCCAAAAATAAGAATCAAGGTGTACCCAACCATGTTAACCAAAGACTGGGGATATTTACATGGGCAAAGAAGCAATTTTCTGATATATATACTCCTCAGATATTCTTCACAAATATGTAGCTCTCATTGCAGTTTAAGTTACTGTCAAAGACCATGAATACCCTGTCATTGTTCCCAAGCTGGTGAAAATAATAAAATGATAAAGCATTTTAAACAATGATGTAAAAATATCATTCATTGACAACTGCACACACAGTTAGGTATTGGTAACCCCTCTCTCTTACTCCTCCTTAAGCACTTTTCACATAAAAGTACAATGTATCTTAAAAACTAACTCAACAAAGTCATTGCTACATGTACTACATTGTCTCTTAAAACTAACTCAATGAAGTCATTATCACATGTAGCATATTGTCTATTAAAAACTAACTCAATGAAGTCATTGCTACAAGTACCACATTGTCTCTTAAAATATATCTCAATGAAGTCATTGCTACATGTAGCATATTGTCTCTTAAAAACTAACTCAATGAAGTCATTATCACATGCACTACTATTGCAGAAGCACCATTACCAATGCTACTACTGGTGGTCCAACTTGTAACCTTGCTACAACTACCACCATTACTACCACTGATACTACTACAACTACCATTAACACTAGCACTTCTACTACAACCATACCAACTCCTACCGCTCTTTATAAGGTCCCTCATGGTGGATTCTGATATAACACTTCCACTCCATCACTTTTTCCGTTACTTCTATGTTAAATAAGCCCTCATCATAAGGTGAATTTGCTTTAACATTGTCTACTCCAGTGGACTCCATTATAATGAGGCAGCACTGTACTTCTACTAATACTGCTTCTCCTACTACTACTACTAGCACTGCTATTGCTATTAATACTTCTACCACTACTTTTACTGAACATACTACGAACAAAAATGAGAACATTTAAGCAGATCTAACCTATGAGATGACCTGAAGCTTTTTATCTATGTTTTTTATCTATTCATGTGTGCGTGTGTGTGTGGCTGTGTATTTTTGGGTGCATGGTTGGCTGAACAATAACACGCTCGCCTTTCACCTTTACAGGCTGGATTTAATTCATGGCCAGGGAAGCAAGTGAAAAGCGTTCCTACCACTCTGACTGTGCACGGTGGTTTTCTCCGAGTCCTTCGGTTTCCCACACCAAACAATTATGTTGGAAGGTATACACCAACAATTGTGCCATAGAGAGTGATTAATATAGGCTTGGCCCGCTTCACAATCCATGTAAAAGATATGGGTCTAAACTTTTTATTTTTCCTGGTTAAAAAAGGTGTGTTATATTCCCTGGATCAACTGCTGTTAATTCCCTGCTGGCTTTGTCAGCACCTTCAAAGACACATAGCCACTAATCTGATTACAGACACATGTTTCTAAAGTGTTCGCTTTCAAATGCTCTCACAACTGTGAACACATTTAGGGGACGTTAACGCCCCAGCCATCCTGACTCTCATTAAAAGTCCAAACATCAGCTGTACAAACTGCAAACTTCCCCAAAATGTTTGCTTAAACTGACTTTGCATCAGAGATGAAGATTTCATTCTGGCTGGATACTTTGTTTCGAAACAAGCCGTATATTTACAGTTACTGAGGCATTTCATCAATACGCATTGAGCAGCTTTACAGGCAGGGGCCTAAGCCAATAAGAACCAATTCCTTCATGGCGATTTGTAATCCAGATTAACCGTGAATAGTGAGCCAGTTTCACTGACACAGGTTTTTACTCCACTCATTAATCACTGCACCCAGTGTTGAAAATTGCTGGGTAATCAAGGCCATTGTGTCCTGTGTATCCACATTGTACTTTTGTGAGATGAATAGTACATCAGCTTGTGGGGTCCCTATCTGTATGATACCCCCCCCCCCCCTCACTGTACACCAAATTATCACATTGTCAAGTGGTAATAAATGAGATTTCTGAGAGTAAGGATGGAGATTTAACTCTTTATCAGCCATGAGACAAAGAGTAAAGCCATCATCTTCCAGGCTCAGTGGATAAGTAAAATTACAGAAAAATATTGACCTACAGATACAAGATTATCAGGGTCAAAGGTTTTCTGCGAACTAGTCACCTCTGTTGGAAAGAGTTGTGAATGCAGAATCTGCTGCAAACAGCAAAAACTGACTGTTTGGGCCATACTAAAAGCTCTTGACCTTAACACATTAACAGACCAAGCCTGCTAAACTTGCAGAAAAATGAAAAACACAGAAATTCTGCATGGAGAAATAAGCTTGCAGACACACGAAAACACAGAAATTATGCACAGAACATGGTCGATGTGCTTGACCAGCCTGATAATAGTATGATCTATGGTGATTTGTTTTCTTATCTGTTTTGTTTTGTTTTACTTGTATGTTTTTTGTTTCTTTTTGTTTGTTCCTTTGTTTTTTTGGGTGGGGGTGGGGGTGGGGGTGGGGGTGGGGAGTTGGGCATGGGGTTGTTTGTGTGTTAGTGTGGGGGGGGTTGTATTGGGGGTTAACCATATTATGACACAGAATCTATGGTACACATAAAACATTTTTAAATCAATGTCAGTTGATTTATAAATCTTCACCCATGTAAGTTCATGTTTATTTCTTCCACTCCTCTTTACATCTTTTCTCCGGTACCTATAGCCTTTCAGACACCATTGTGGCCACTGAGTGCTGGTCAGTGTTCTCTGATATTTTATGCAGAACCAGAACAAAACTGGATCAATTTTCTTGCACTGAGCTCCCCCCCCCCCCCAGCACTCCATAAATACACTTCAGCAAGGACACAGTAGACCTCTGTGTTGACATAAGTGTCTCTGCAAGAACCACACCTATCTCAACATACCAACACATCTATCTCCTTATATCTATTGTACCTTTACTAACCTCCAGGTTCCTGCAAAATAAAAATCAACAATTTTCTCACAATGTACATCAACTTTCACATGCACATTGGAAATTTTAAGATGAAACTACACTAAGTCATACCGAGAATCAAAAGGCATTTTATATGAGACAACTGCAGTGAAACTGAACCTCTATCATTGGGCCACCTCCATTAAACCTTTCCTGCTAAAACTCGCCAAAAAATGACTTGTGGTCAAATGTCGTCTGCTTCAATGTTTTTGACTACTTTCAATAGTAATGACAAGAGGCCCATGGTCCTAATGCTCTGCTGACATGTAATCAGATGACCATCATAGAAAAATTTACTTCTTGAAATGCAATCACACCATGACCTTGAGAAAGTAGTTTAAGGTCATCCACATTGTGCTTAATATCAAACTTCCACATGACCGACATTTCTGGTGCATTTAGTATAATTAGCCTTGTTCTTTCTCAGCACATTGAATTAAGTGTTCTTTACTTAAAGTGCCTCATGACCTTGGATAATATGATATCAGTTAACCAGTGTTCTGTGAGGCTGTGTACCGTTCAACACTTAATCTTCCTGTAGTTATACAAAAAAAAAAGTACACAATGTTTGTATATGAAGATGATTTTATTTGCAAAATTTGTCAAAGTTGATGTATATGACTCTTTTTCAGGGTTGAAATAGACAAAAATGTAAAGATATTACAGCTGGTCTGTTCACATTCAAAACTCCACATCAGACCATATGGTAGAGCCCATGCAGTGAGTGGATTTCTTCACTTCCTAATCAGCACCTGACTGAAAATTTTGTTGCACAAAATATCACCTCTTAAAATGTTAATACAAAAATTTGTTATAATCAGCAAATATGATTTGAATGTCTTTTTTCTTTGGTGAAATCATCCTGTATTCAGGATTTTGTGAATATTTCTTGTGGCAATACCACTCTGGCTGACTTGCCATACCAAGGCACAGTTGTGATTAGTTTATCTAATAAATTATCAACATAATTTGTGTTGATGAATAGTTCAAAATGGCCACAGAAGGGTGTAAATCTTACCAAGATTTATCATGGACCCAACACATAATGTCACTGTGACACCAGATGAAATGATCCATACTCGTGATTCTGCAGCCGAGCAAATACTCATATACTGGCCATCATACAAACTTGTTAGGATGATGAGTATGTCTTGTGGTTGACCTGATAGCATGGCTCATCTTACTTCCAGGGTCATAGACATTGACTTTGAAGGTTAGGAACTGCACAAACCTAGGTCAAACCTGACAAAAATAATAGCCATTGACAACAATATGGCAGGTTGAACCTGCTGGTATCTAGTTAGAAACAGGTGTGTGGAAATGAAGCCTTTTAATCTCACCTGTTTTTCTCATTACCGCCCATCACTGACACTCACATCTCAATTTTGCAAGATCTCTAAAGATTTCTAAATCTGCACAGGGTGTATTGCACTATTAACTATTTGACCACAGAAAATACACAACTGTTTCTTATTGCAGTTTGGTGTCACCTTTTCCTATCTGAACAAATTGTACTTCTTGATTTGTAAGATTTGTACTATTCATTAATTTCTTTCATCATTCTTACAAAAATTATATGAATTACATGTACTGAAAAAATACCATGGTAACAAAGTAAAAAATGCAATGTTTTAGCATAAGGCCTACTTTTATAAAATACACTGACAAGTATGAAAATACACAAACTTCATACAGAAGTCAAAACATCAGCAACACCATCACTGAAAATAGCATATCAAAGTTTTGCAACAGAAACAACAGTGATTTAATGTCGTTAAAACGTGATGTACACTGTACAGTCATTAAGACCCACTCAGCTACTCACCACTGTTTATCTATTGTCAATTATTTACAAATATTTTTTGTGAGTTGTGACATAGCTGTGATCTGCTAGGAGATATATAATACAATAAGGTGCTTCTATTCCAAGGTTCATAGGTATAGCTACGTTATTAAATTCCATTCATCTGTTCTTAGAGATTTTCTATAAGCAAAACCAAAATTTTCCAGTCATACACCATCACACACTTTGTTCTGTCTCCATATGCAGGTCTATTCCATCCATTGAAAAAAAAAAATGAAATCTTAGCCATGTCGCCAACTATCAACTACCAACTACCAACTTTACAAAATTACTACACCACGAAATTTTCCAATGTCCTGTGACATAATATGTACCGTGCATGTTTCTGACATGGATCCAATTGATTCCAAAGTTCCTGCATTCACAAGGATTTTATAAGCTGAACCTTGCGACCTTCATACAGACCAAGGTCGAGTGGTCAATCACATTTGAAGCTTCACCGTAAAAGTTTAATAAAAAAATAAAGCTTTAACTTGGTTGTCAGGGCCAGAATTTCACAAAATTTTGTGAGAATCTATTTGAATTTTTGTCAATTATTTTCTTTTCAAAGAAAGACAAGTTTAGGAGAATCTTTACGAGAACGGATTCTTGGATTCTCGCCGAAATTCTGGCCCTGGTTGTGAGTTATTATATCGATAAGGTGCAAACAGCAACAAAAGAAGACACAACATACAAGATAAAACTTAAGGCACAATTTAGGGAAGGCCCTCTTAAATATTTTATGAGCAAATGGAAAAGTTTCTTAACTAAGTCTGGTACAGTGCTCCCTCATTAAAACACTGATGATGAGGTCTATGTATTAGATGATGTTATACCAAAACTGCCTTATAATGGGGAACATTTAATACAGAAGTAGAAGTAAGGAACACTGCTTCAGTGGGAGCCAAGGAACCCACTGAGTTATATCAGAATCCACCTTGTAATGCCAGCAATTATAAAGAGGTTGCACTGTGCTGTAAACCGGATAACCAGAAACATGCATATTTTTGCCATGGCCTTAGACACAGTGTAAGTTACCTTCAAACACTGATGAAAAATGATTGAGTCATCTGGTAGATGTTGCCACAGTCAATCTGATGTCTAACAAGTCTGGTCAGTCTGTGGATTTTGTGGCTCATATGCTGGTCAGCTGTCCAGTATAGTTTGTACCAGAGGTATAAGCTTTCTAACCAAATACTCCAAACTGACCATCACTTTAATGAATGGCTGGATGTCTTGGTTCCACATCTTCGTAGAACAATTCAAACTGCTGACCTAAATTTGACCCCTTAAACACAATTATCCTGTGGAAATAATCTATTGTCAGTTACATGTCATCTTGTAAATTTGATTGTAAATATCTCAGATCAAGTTTTGATGTCAATTAATGTACACAGACAAAATTTGATTCATTTATTTCATACTGTAGCAGTATTAACCCATAAAGTGCTGATTAACACTGAGTCAACAGCTTTCCTCAGGGCACTTTCCACACAATGCACAAAGTGCCCCAAGGAAAGCTGTTGACTGAAACTACTTTTTGCTTTAGACTAGGCTTTGCTGGTATTTGAATAAAAGGTATCTTCATGAGGAATTGGAATCTTTTAACCATTATATGTTTAACAGTAATAAGGAAACGACTATAGCCATGATTAGCACTGTAAGGGTTAAAGTCTTAGTCAGTGGGATTCAATGCAACATGGTCTGCCAGACAATGCATAGAAAATTGTTTCAGACAGACATGTTGGTACTTGAATGAAAGTTCTTTTCATGAAGAATTTGAACACGTACACAAGATGTATTTACTTTAACTCTTAAGTAGACCTACGGAAAGTCATGAATGTGTTAAGAACACTGTCTTGTATAACCACCTGTCACTGCAGACCCCTGTGGATTTTGAATTGCTCATATGATTCTCTCTGTGCTTTATCCTGTCCCCTTGGATTAACTCTTCCAGTGCCACGTTTTGCACTAAGTCAACAGCTTTTCTCGGTACACTTTGGGTGGGTGCAATGCAGCCATAGTGCACAAAGGACAGTTGTTGACCCAGGTTATTACATTCTTCAGAACCTTAGGTATGCTGGTACTTGAATGCAAGGTCTTCTCACAAGGAATACAAATCTGGCATCCTTATTATAATTGGCAGCAGTTCTTTTTTAGGTAGTTCAACTTTAGTCACAGTTGGCATTGAAAGAGTAAAGACCGAGTCAACAACTTGCCCTGGAATGGGTTGGGTGCTGAGTGCCAAGAAAGGTGTGGCCCTGGGGTTTCATCTACAATTCTTATTCAAACTGTTTTTCATTATTGCTGAAATTAATCAAAACTATTGATGCAGATATTAGGTTACTTGCCAGTTTTGGCTGGTCTAAGAGAGAAAGGGTTAAATTAACAATAAATGCCTACACTCTTCAAACAAGTAGACAAATTAAAAAAATATTATCTTTTTTTATCCTAAACTTGTAGTTGTTGTAACTTATCTCAAGGGACCAAAGATATGTAGAAAGTGGTCTGTTGCTGATGACAGACAGTTACTAAGGACTGGGAAAATAATGAAGTTACAACTTACATATCTGGAAGGGGGGGAGGGGGATTGGACTGGCCCATGTGACAAGCAGCAGATACTTGGCACATGTGGTCATTTACACTATAAAATTCTACATAAACACATAAGTACGTGCATCCTGTGAGCATTCAACATTAAAGTAAATTCCTCCAAATGTGATTTAACAGGCAAACTATTTCAATTCTTCATACCCATTGACAGATTATATTTGCTACATTTTTGCAAGAACAGAAAAAACGGTATCATGATATTTAGAAAATCTAGGCTTTTTAAAATGCTTTCAGGTGAAAATCGACAGTGCTGACGTCTGTGTGTCAAACAAAAGTCCTGCTGAAACTGAAGTTAGAAATAAGTCTGTCTGCAGTGTCATGCCACGATAACAAAAAAGGGTGAAGCTTCATGCCTGCGTGCATTGCCGTACATTGTACAGACCATGGAAAGTGCCCTCTGTTGTGACACCCATGTGACACGCATTGGTAAAATTGTCTTTTTATTTGCCAATCTGTGTATCTTCTCTGTACCTCACCTAGGTGTTGTCAGAACTATTGGGCAGCAATTTACTACCACTGGTGCAGCCAAAAGCTGGAATGGCCGTGATAGTTATCCAGCTGGGTCCAGCCTGAATATCAATCAATTCAGCACCGTTAATTCAATAACTCTGTCTGTATTTGTCTGTTCTGCCAAAATATCATGTTCACCATTTTAACTCACTTTTGACTCAAAAATAACAATCAGCAATATTACTCACAACATTTCACACCATAACTTTACAAAAATGTGATACTCTTGAATGGTAGACACATGAAATAATACTTTGATCTATAAATCTGCAAATGCAAAACCATAAATAAGTAATGTAATAGTCCATATAGGTGTTGTGGGATTGGAGTGGTACGCAAAGTGCTTCTGCAAGAATAAAGGAGTTACCCCTAATGTACACACCTGTGTGAAGTCTGCTGGCTTCAGGAAGCTATAAATTGGCCACTTTGCTCCTCAGCTTTTCCAAATGACTTACACGAATTGGATAAATGATTGTGGGTCGGGGAACATGACAACTCATTAGGCTATTGGGTCTACCATTCTACGTGCTTAATGATCAAAGCTGGCAGAAGGTCCAATGGTGATGCCAGATAAGTTAAACTTTTCAAATAAGACCGCTGGCTTACATGACCACTTCAGACCTTTAAATACAAGGGAACCAGGTATCACAGAGCCCTCATTGTGGACTTCCTTTTCTGTGGTTTGTATAAAGTAGGCTTGTTAATCATGGATAATCTTGAACATTTTTGTAAACTTCAGTATTGACTTGTCATTTTAACCCCTGTGCTGTGGTTTGTATAAAGTAGGTTTGATAATCATGAATAATCTTGAACATTTTTGTAAACTCCAGTATTGACTTATCATTTTAACCTAAAGCAGTTTACATGGAATTCTCAGACAGTGCTCCCTGTCTTGAGAGGCCACTCCAATACCAGGCCACCTGGCTTGAAAGACCACTTTTGGCAGCTCTCTGCCGCTATCTTTTCCCTGTTAATGAGAGACCACCTGTCTTGAGAGGCCACTTCTGGGCCTGCCCTTAGGGTGGCCTCTCAAGACAGGAACTACCAGGGACTACTACTGCATTGATTTTGTCTGATCAGACTGCTCACTGGGAGCCACTGTCTTTGACCCTCTGTGGTGTAAACACCATTCTTAAGCGGTCAAAGAATAGTTTGGCTGGCCTCAAAATTGATCAAGGAAACTTGTGTTGAGCCATATTCCTTTAACCCTTTCCGCCTTAAACCCTCCAAAAATGGCTAATGGTCAAATGTTGTCTGCTTCAGTGTTTCAACTAATTTCAACAGTTATTAAAACAATTTTGACTGAGAATTGTGGATGAGACCTATCAAGATCACATGCCCCAGGTCAACAGCTTTCCTTGGCATGGGTTAAAGCTTTTTGCACTTAGAATAGGGCTTTGTCAATAGCTGCTCCTGCACCCAACCCATGCCAAGGAAAGTTGTTGAACTGGAGAATAATGCCCTCATAGGTTTAATCTACAATTCTCATCCAAAATATTTCACAAAATGTGTAACTTAAGTGAAAGCTACCAAGCACATGAAATTTTACATCCAGGCATTTTGGGGCAGTCTGAGTGGGAAAGGGTCAACTGCCCTCAAAATTGACCAGGAATTTTACCATCTAAGATCTGTATTCCTGTTGTCTTTTTAATCTTTTCCCCTTAAACTCACCAAAATGGGCTAGTGGTTAAATGTCGTCTGCTTCAGTTTTTGCAACTAAACTCAACAGTAATGAGAAACAATTTGACTGAGAAATGTAGATGAGACCTATCCAGATAACATGCCAAGGAAAACTGTTGACTCAGTCTTGATTCAAGGGGGAAGGGTTAATGACATTTTCTCAAGTAGAGCAAGTACACATAGGCATGACAGCTTATGTATAATACTTTTACGGGTGCACGGTTGGCCGAGCTGCAACACGCTCGCCTTTCACCTCTGCGGCCCGGGTTTGATTCACAGCCGGGGAAGCATGTGGAAAGAGTTCCTACCACTCTGACTGTGCACGGTGGTTTTCTCTGAGTCCTTCGGTTTCCTCCACCAACCATGTAGGTAGGAAGTATACGCCACGATCTGTGCCATGGAGAGTGATTAATATAGGCTTGGCCTGCTTCGCAATCCATGTAAAAGATATGGGTCTACACTTTTATCTGTAATCAAACAAGAACAACTGGAACAGGCCAATAGTGGAATTTAGGACCTCAGGTGGCAGCACTTGAAGGTGTTCATTTGCATAAATTTGGATATTTGCCTTACAAAACCTTCAAAGGGATGTGTTGTTATGCAAATAAGTAAAATTAAAAGGCAAACAGAGATTGCTGGATCCATGCCCCTCTCCCCTCATTTAATACCTTGCTAATCGCCGATCTCATTTAGGAATGACTGTAGTCAATAAAAATAGGTTATCACTGTGACCCAGACACTTGACCTAGTGACCTACTTTTATGCATGACACACTCATGTCCAGATACACAGGTGTGTAAAATTTCATGATTCCAAGTCAGAGGACAACAGAATTACAGCCCAGGCAAGAAGTGCAATGTAGTTTTATATGAATGTATCACTGTGACCCAGATACTTGACCTAGTGAACTACTTTTGGTATACATCTATACATAAGGGTACATGACATACCCTTATGTATAGATGCATCTGTGTGTAAATGGGTGTGTAAAGTTTCATTTATCTACATCACATAGTAAAGGATCTGGAATTATAGCCCAGACATAACTTTACAAGAATATGTCACAGTGACCCAGATACTGGACCTAGTGACCTATTTTGGTACACGACACACCCTTATGTCCAGATGCACCCGTGTGTAAAGTTTCATTAATCTAACTAACACAGTAAAGGAATTACAGCCTGGACACAATTTCTTTTATAATTATGCAGATGATCACCCTCAAGTGCTGCCCTGTGGGGCGCTGAAAGGGTCTATTAGACTATTACATCTCATGGTATGCAAAGTGATTTTTCAAGAACCCAGATTTCTGCAGCCTCAAAGTATAGATGCCCACACTTTGTTATGCACTTGCAAGGTCCCTGCACTAAAACCCTATAATTTCAGGATATGACACAATACCATTTTAGGGATGCAATTACCTTTCACACAATTTTCATGGTACAGATCAATGACATTTATTATTTACCTGTATCGAAACAAGGTGTCATTTATATGAGGCAATAAAGACTGGTTTCACATGATGCAAATCAAGAGTTTCACCACATGCTACCAGCTTTTCTTTTTCCACGTTATATCATTAAAGCTGGAAACACTAAGCTAAATAGGACTCAAGAAATGCTCATGGTCCCAGATGTATAATTTGGGGTGACTGACACTCATTTTAGCCTCAACACACATATCATAAATCATTCAACAACCTTAAGCACTATGGATCAGAATACTCTTGTGGTTTAAGTGATATAATTATATCTATATATGGCAGAAAGATGCTTACAGGACAAGTCTCTTAATAATAAGTAAAATCTTATGGGATACTCATGACATAATTGTATGTAAATAAATTTGATGGAGAGTCACTTAGAGAACTTGAAACTTAAAAGCTATTTTGAATTAATTAAAAGCTATTTTGAATTAACTCTTTGCCAACAAGGACAATCTTCAGTCAAGACATCACCACTATCAATGACAATTTTTTAGTTTTTCTTAATCCTAAAATAATACATGTATAGGTATTTTCACACCATTCTTATACAATAATTATATATTTTATAGATCACTCTTTTCATTTGGTTCACTTGTGCAGTGACTGTAATTTATAGAGCGCTCAATTAAGTTTACTGGCTTACCAACAGGAAAGGGTAAGAACATGCTCCATTTAATGGACTAATCCAGATAGAAATTTAGCGACTAATTTGCTTGCTGTCTGTGGTATCCTTTCACCTATGTCATCAGTCCTTTGATGTTACATGGTGAAGTCTTGCCAGCAACCCAGACACCAAGATAAAAGTTTGACTTGATGGTAGTTCTGCTCTCAACATGGCCTAGGTCCAGACAATGATGTGAAACCTTAAGTGATTCAGAGTCCAATGTCACAGATGTCGGCAGATGAAAGTCCATAAATTAGGCAAACATTCAAAAAGAATCCCAGAACACTTAACATGGCTCCCTGTAGAAGTCCCAGGCCTATTTCCTGCTTTGGTCATTTTGGGGATTATTTCCCAAAAGTGCTTTCTTCTAGTACAAAATTGGCTTGGGACAGTTTAATTTTTGCCCAATTCACTTCTCATTTCAGTTTTTCTTTTTCTCCACAGAATTATGAACAATGTGTTCTCATTAAATCCATTTTAAATAACCTGCTAGCTACATGTAGCTCAGTCAACACAATGAATCAAACATTTGTACCATTAGAGGGGGACACTGGTCAAAAGGGTCATGTGAACGACCAAATATGAGAACTGGTGTCACGTGATCTCTCTTGACCAATGGTGTCCTGTTATATTCAAAGGCAGTTGGCCTTATCCCATTCCTTCTCAACAATAAGAACAGCTGTCCGAAAAGATGGAACTATAGGTACATGTGACATACTGGGATGAGTTAAAAAATGAAATCCTGAACTTTTTTCACCAGTGCTTTGTGAATTCTAAAATGTATTAAATACTTTGATTTATACTTTGATTTTTTTTTCTATTTTTTATCTATTTAATTTTATGGGTTTGTTTGTTTGTTTGTGTTCATTTGTTTGCTTTTTTTTCTTCATTTTTTCATCTATTTTTATCTATTTGTTTGCTTGTTTGCTTATTTATTTATTTTAGTTTTTTTCTTTGTGAATTCCATGTGTTGTACATGTACTTGCCTGCTAAGCCATTGCTCAAGCCTGACATATTTTCGCTGAAAGCCTAATATCCAAGTTAAGTTGTCAAAGGCCTGGTTATTTGCTAAGAAGGCTATGTGTTGGCGTGGGGTAGATATGAACTGACTGATGCTACACATTCATACTCCACCATACCACAACCAAGTACTAGAACGAAAGAAAAAGGTTTTGAACCAAAACTTACCCCGATATTAATCTTAACTTAGAGTGTCTCATGTGACCAGATGAACTGGATGCCAATACCAGCACGTAGCCAGCATTCCAGCTCATTATCAGTAAAGGCATATATGTGCTGCCTCACTGTTATCCGTGTATTTCCAGTATCTGACCTGCCTTTCACCACCTAGCATTACAGGCGTACATTATTCTTGCCTTCATGATGTCAGTTGAAATAGAATACAGGTTATCAGGAACTGAATGGAAAATAGAGAAACGTAGGTTCAAACCAGTTTCATAATTTCAGAAGCAACACCAAAAATATAACATTTGGTGCATGATACATGATTAAATATTTTCAGTTTATTGTCAATCAAAATAATCCAGAGCACTTGCTCAGTGAACAAAGTAAAAATGTGAGAATATGTATGCAAGTTATTCTGGGATAAACCATCCAGATCCTTGGGTGTAGAGATTTACATGTTGGTTTTTTTTGGGGGGGGGGGGTGTTTTTGTTTGTTTTTGTTTTTGTTTTGTTTTTTTTGTTTTTCTTTCTTTTTTTGGGGGGGGGAGGGTGTTTTTAAGTGAGAAAAAGGGAGAAAGATAAATTAGTGTCACTTTACAAATTCTTCATGCCTATCTATAACACTATTAACCTCTCAAAATCTGTATTTCTGGGGGTCACATATTGCACACATTGATACACACATATTTTCACATCGCATGACCATCTCAAATTTTTCAAAGGTATGAAGCACCCCCAGTTAATTGACATTAATACACTTACTATACATATCGGTGCATTTATCAAGTGTGCCCATTCACACAATGGTCCAAATGACATGCACATGACATCAATTATCTTAGACAGATTTATACATGGCAAGATGTTACACTAAGAAGGCCCAGGGGAGGGGTGGTCTACTTTAAAAATGCTAAGCCCCAGTGATTGACAGGTGGGCTGGCCAAGGCTCTGCCCACTTGTACCAGTCCTGCAGTATACAGTACATTTGCTAGGATACAGGGTGTCAACCAGGGCCACACACTAAGTCTTAAATTATAACTAATATGGGGCCAGGTGCCACAGCCAATCAATGCATATCTGGTAGGGAATCTACAAAGAAGCTGAAAATGTTCCCATACACTGAAAGTCTGTAAAACCGATCATGCAACTCAGTCTATTACATCCTAAAACTTCAAAGAGAGAAATACCTAGATTGTATTACTATATACAGAAACGTAAGAATGCTCTTGTTCGACTTAGGTGTTCTTGCTATTATCTCAAAATTGAGACAGGCAGGAGACAAAACCTTGATGTAAATGACCGTTTGTGGAAATTTTGCTTAAAACAAGGTATTTCAGAAATTAAGGATGAGTATCATGTGGTTAGGATTTGTAAACAGTTTAATTCCTTAAGATTAAAGTATTTACCAAAGAAATATAGTATGTACCCTACCACTGAAAAATTTGACTTATCAATGAGTGTAAAGAGTGAAACAGTATTGAAGGAATTAGCAGTGTATATCTATCATTGTCTAAAAATGCACAAGAAAAATGGAAATGAATAAGGAACATCAGCACCTCTCACTTACTGCTGAACTTATTCATTTGAATTGTATATGTGTACAATGAGCCTATTGCTCCTTAAGTACAATAAAGATTATATACATACATACATATATATATATATATATATATATATATATATATATATATATATATATATATATATATATATATATATATATATATATATATATATATATATATAACTTCAACTCTAGTATAACTACAGAGACAAAAACTATGCTGAGATTTTTTTGTCATAAGAGGCCTGTTTTTACAATTACCATTTAATCTAAAGTAGTCCCTCTTTTGAAAGACCACTCTAATGACAGAACACCTCCCTTTCAAGACTGTATTTATCAGGTTCACAGAGCTATGTTTTCAATGTTATTTTCCCTCTGCTTAGCAACCACCTGTAGTTTTAGCAGTCTGTGTGAAAAGTTTTTTCTCTTACCGGTCATTTCACTCAAATTTCAAAAGTCCTAATACTTTAACATGTAACTTGCTAGCATTTTCTATTGGTCCGGGGAATTTTTTATCGGTAAAAACCGACAGACCAATACTCTTCACATGGACTGGTATTAGGCCTGCCCTCCAGTGGTCTTTCTAAGGAGGGATTACAGTATTTGTCATGCAGGCATGCATGTAACCTGGCGTGCAAGACAAATATATAGCACTGACTGCAGTCACCCTTTTCTGGCACTAAGAATGTGGCTCTCAATTTACACCGACAAGTGAAAATGAGTATAACCAAGCAAGCATGATACGCACATTATATGTGAGTTGGAGCCTTTTAGCACCTATGAATGGTTGGGTCAACACAATGGGGAGATATAATGACCAGACCTGTGCCAAGGATCCAGCAAGAGGGTTACAGAAGGTCCATTAGAAATTGCCATCCCTGAAATTATAACTTAGGCACTGCAATTTCTCTCGCTCTGTCTGCAACTCTCTTAGGACCTGATATACCTATCAGTCTCGCTTGAATGCTTTGTTGCCATTCCTGCCAAGACCAGCAATCTCTCTGAGCAAGTCGTAATATCATATCTCTTGATCGCTTCTGATGTTCACTCATCCCAAGTTCAGATGTGTCGCTCCCCTGTCTCTGAGGTACACTTTGAGTTCATCCATAATAGACCCCGGTGACGCCATTGCCGACGTCCATTAGTGAGCACACATCTCTACTTGCTTTTGTCCCCCACGTCAATTCTCACTTCACTTCATCTATGGCAGACCATTCCTTGTCTTTTTCAATGAAGGCAATCCTGAACTTAATTATGGATTTATGATCATGTCTTCCCCAATGTTTGTCCGCTAGATTATGTAAAATCTATAAATATATTAGTGGCAAGGCGTCAGTCTGTCTGGGCCATGTGTGTAGGGATAGAATTGGCCCTTTACAGGCATCAGGCCTTGGCAATAGTCAGTCAATATTAAATCTCTCTGCTAAAATACATTTTAAATGACTCAAAGTGAAACGACAATATTTGACGTTTTTGTCCACTAACAGAAGCAAGCAAAGGAACAGTAGTAGTTAATCGTCAAAGCAAATGGCCTGTTCTTGGCCCCACATACAAAAGCGAGTCGGGCAAATAATTACCCAATGTGCTTATGCCAATCGCTGACACCTCTATTGCTTTAAATTTGTGCCTCTGAATCTAGTTTGAGTTGATCTAGAATACAAGAAAGCCTCATATCTGCCTGCTTGGACAATACTCTGCAACCACTGCTCCATCTAGTTAACCAAATTCCGACTTCAATGAAATTAATTTCTAGCCAGCAAAAATTGATCAAAGAATGCCACGCGTTTCGTTTCTATAAGACAATGAATGGAGCTTGTATCAGGAAAACTTATGTCCCTTTTTTGTTCTTGGTCAACATCTTTGCTTGTATTTTATCAGGATTTTCTTTCCATTATTGCTTAAACTTGTTAGAGAAGTAATTTAATTGACTGCAAAGACAACTTTTTACAAAGGGCCTATCAAAGCTAGCTTTTATCTTAAAAAGCCAGAACATCATGTCTCTCAAACATCCCAACGCCAAAATGTAATTTAGAGAATAAAGGTGCATGCTTCCATTCTTGTTTGTATAATCCACGGTGTCTACGCATCTTACAACTGTGAAAATTGATGAGTCAGGGAAAAGCTGATGTAAAAAGAGAATGAACCCTCTTTCAATGTTGCTGTCAATCATATTGTTCTTTATGATAATGACAGTCATCATCATAATTACATCATCAAAATTTTCCCTAGTTGGAAGGAATAAGAGTTGTATCTGATATACATGTAGTTATGTGGTATACTAAAGTGATAATAGTCATCAAGCGGGCTCATGATATTCAGTATTTTTACATAGCACCAAATATATATTGATCATTTTTGCATCTAAAAATTGGACAAAAAATAATACTGAATTGCACACTACAATTTTAAGAACATGTTCTGTATGTCATCATAATTATTCATATAATCTTCATTAGCACTCCCTACCTTTGTGTTACAGCATTACCCCATCCTCATCATCATTTAATCTGCATCTTCTTCACAATTTCATCAGTGTCACCATTCATTAATGACTAGAAATCCCAACAATTCAGGATGGCAGTATCATTAACTAAATGGCAAATAAAAAGGTATATGATGGAGTTAGATGATAACAATGACATAAGAGTTAAAAAGTTGTTTTTGGTTTTTTTCAAAGTTGAAGTTATAGTGATCCTGCAGAACAGCATCACAGAGACCCTTTCCTAGTCCAATAAAACTGCATCAACAGATTTCCTAAGTACAAGTCAGGCACTCAGTACCGGCACTCAACCCATGCAAGGAAAGATGTTGACCTAGGCATGCTATTGTTTTCATTAAAAATGCGTTCTGTGTAACATGAGATACACATACTGACAAAATTGAAGCACATAACATTTTACCTATCTGGACATTCTGGGGCATTCAGGGGTTAATACCACCAGCCACTGTTGTTGGGTGACCACCTATCCCTTCAATTACCTCATCTTCACCATTATCATCATCAACATTGCCTCCTCATCATCAACATTGCCTCTTCATCATCAACATTGCCTCTTCATAATCAACATTGACCTCCTCTTCATTACTAAGATTACTATTAAAACCACCTTCCGCCCTCATCACCTCCTGGGTGCCAATCATGGGGCTGTGTGTCTTACCAGCCTATTTCAGTGATTTCAGGGTAACATGAGTTTACTGATGAGAGATGGCAGCCTGGCATCTATTATGACATCTCCATGTTTTATACACAAGCTGTTACATAATGCCAGCACCTGAAGGCCATGTGCTTCTGTGCCCCCACTCTATAACCAGCTTACTTCCCTGTACATCTAATGGGGTACCCTTTACGCCTGTAATAAAGGAAGGATTTCTTATGGGTATTTCTCCGGTCCTTCCACATTTCACTTACCTTATTGAGTTATCTCAACTTAACTTAGTGAACTTTTAACACCGGACCTTTCAAAATGATTTCTATAGTCCACACCTGACACAAACAAAACAAGCTTTTTTCTTTGTTTGTGTATTATTTTGAGTTTTTTCATTTCACAACTGCTTACTCTTTTCTTGCTGCTGTTTTGTTTTTGTTTTTGAGCCAGTAATGCCAGAACGACTATGAAATATTTGGTACCCATTCTTTCCCTTACAGACCAGAAAAAGTCAATCTTTCTATGTAGCTTGGAGGGTCTATCATATTCAATAATGTTGTTGATTGAAATTTATTTATTCAATTAGTTGTCCAGCTCACTATGGCATTGACTGGTCACTAAAACGCAGTGTCCCAATTACAGGCAGCATGTCACCACGTGTAAGGGAATTAGGATCAATGCAAGCCAGCCTGTTTCTTGTTCCACCATTGCTGTTTCATTCACATACAAGAGCTGAAGCTGGAGTTTTGTAGTCAGATCTGGTTTACATAATTCTCTGCAGGGTAAATTAATTTCACAAGCATGAGATCATCCACACCCCATTTCTCCCTCTCCCTCTTTTTTAATTTAACCCTTTCTCACCCAAATCATCCAGAAGCACCTGGATGTAAATTGTTGTCTGATTTAATTGCTTTTACTTAAATTTTATTTCAGACAGGATTTTTTGGCTGAAACTTGCAGAGAAACATACCACACTGGTACACCCCAGGTCATCAGCTTTCTACTGTACTATGGGAGGATTGTGCCCAACCTGTGAGCACTCAGAAAAGCTATCGAGTCAGTCTTATTCTGACCGAGAAAGGGTTAAATTAAAATTTATTTTTTTGGTTGTCACTGGCTTGAAATACTGCAGTGCAAATGGAATTCAGCTTATTTTTAATTGCTTGGTCGAGGTTATTTGACATAAGCTCTTACTTTTTCTATCCTCAAACAAATGAGTTGCCTTTAGCAATAAGTTTCAAAGAATCTTGCGCGTTTTGTTTCAATTTTGCTTGTAAAAATTTAATGTAAATTATATGCATCAAATATAACTTGTCAAACTTATCTACTTACACTTCACACTCCGTGTAATGTAACATTGTACCAAAAAGAAACTGTGATGAGAAGCTATTTATGAATATGGGTAACTACCCTGGACCTCAAAATGCCTGTGAATATTCAACTTATCTTCATTTTCTGGATTTGACCTATTCAATCCCGAAATCTGAATTTAAGTTGCTCAATTTTTTTTGCACCACTTCCTACAATTGGTGGGCCAGGATCTGAAATCAGACATTCCTATAGAATTCCAGTGTAATGAAATCGTTTTTGTTTTAGTAACTATGGGCGACAATAAATATATGCATTAATTTTACCATGTTAGTAGTGATCTGTGTGCATAAAAGCAATGGAAACAGGATCTGGATCTCATCCAATGTGATTAACATAGATCCTGATTACACCCAATGGTACTGCCATCACTAACTATTAGACAATGTGCTTCAGTGTGCTATCTAATTCATGCTGGACACAAGTCTGTTGCAACCAGAGCCACTGAAATGTTCCTCCTGAGATCCCCATATGTCTGCCCTGGAGTTGTCTTAAAGGGAGGCATGTATAAAGTGGTCCTTTGTGCAAAGATAAACACAGAATACCATCACAACCACAGTAATGCTCCTCTGACTAGAGGAAGGTATTTTAACCACTGACAGACTTAACCCTTAAAGTGCTAATCATGGCTGTAGCTGTTTTCTCATTACCATTAAACACATAATGGTTGAAAAATTCAAATTCCTCATGAAGATACCTTTCATTCAAATAACAGCAAGCCTAGTCTAAAGCAAAAAGTAGTCTTAGTCAATAGCTTTCCTTGGGGCACTTTGCGCGCATTGTGCACAAAGTGTCCCGAGGATAGCTGTTAGGGCTCCGTCTTAAATGAGTGCTTTAAAGGTTAATGCTCACATATCTATAGATTTAAATGTATCAATGTAGCAGCATCCATGTTCTTCATCATATCAAATCAACAGCAGGAGTCTGAAGTAAATGTTGTCAGCTTCTCTTTTGTCATTAATTTGCTGGGTACACTGCACCTGTAGTGCGCTGTGGAAAACAATGGACTGTGTCACTAAGGGGTTAACCTTAGCATGATCCAAGCCCAAAGCCTTTGAGGCACAAGAAAAAACCTTAGTTCAACCAACGTTTTATTCTATTCTGTTTTCATTTTAATTCAAATAAGCTTCTACTAAGCAGAACGTGTGATCCAAAGATTAAGGCTGATGTACCAGACATCCATATGTTTCGGCATATTATTGAGCCAAGGAGGGTCTACCCTCCTTGATTGAGCAAGACACAAAGAGTCAAAACTTTTGCTCTGTTTTCTCCTTTAAGAACTCTCTCTCTTAAGGCCATCAATGCCTTTTTCCAGCACACTGTTTCCTCTACATGTACGGTCACATGCAAGGCTTGGAGTCACAAGCTTGTACCTCTGCTTCTCTCCTAAGCTGTACAGTGCTGGATCACCTGCCAAATTAACTTTCTTGTTGCCTCCATAAGTCTGAAATTGGTATTTCAATCTCCTTTCTAGGCCATAGAAAATTGATGTTGAAAATCAGCATATTTCACAGAGACCCAGACTTTAAAAGTAATGGAATTAAAAATTAATGTTATTCATACAGAGTTTATTTGAATTTTCAAGCATGTGATCAGTTGAAATTGGATGGAACTGAGAACTCCAGACCCAAAGAGTCAATGGCTTGTGTTTGTATATAGAGAAGGCTGTATTGATGGTCAACATGTACTTTAGCTTGCAGGCAAGTTAAACAAGGTAAACCCGTATCATAACACAATTGTGTGGTGGGCTTAGAGAGGGGAATCAGTCCCAGTGGGCTGCCAGTGTGGCCATCATAATTAACTCATTTCTACCAGTCCTCTTGTTTCAAAACATTTACCCACATTTATGATGGAAATTACGTCCTCACATTCTTCACAAAGAGAGCTTTCATTCAAGTTCCAACATGCCTGGGGTGAAGTCAGTGGTTTTTGCATCGCCTGGTAAGTCATGCTGCAGCTGCCACAGGGGCAGTTGTAGCATGATTTGTCAGGCAATGCATTAACCACTGACCAAGGCCTTAAAAACTGTAGAATTAAATGAGTTATGGTACAGTAGTCCCTCCTTTGAAAGACCACCCCTAATGTTATACAAGTGGTCACATAAAGCAGATGGTCTCTAAAATGAGGTTGACTCTTGCATCATCTGCCCAATAAGTAACCATTACTTTGCTTATCCATGATTTATATTCAAACATCATTGATATACACTTATTAGACCTGATTTCATCTTGCAGTAATGCATTCACTTAATCATTGCTGAGACTAACACACAAGTCTTAGTCTATATTTATTGGTATTACATTGTATAAACACATTATTATTTGACAAATTAGTTTACCAATCTTGTACAAAATATAACTTATCTGAAACAGGGCTTTTCTGGATAGATAAGTGGTCTTTTGGAGTCATTTTGGGAGGTCACTGGTCAGGTTCTGCAGGTGGCCACCCAAAAGAGGTAAATTATCATTAGAAGGTGCATTTGCACAGTGAAAATGGTCACAAAAGGCAGATGGTCTCTCAAAAGAGGGGTCTTTCAAAAGAGGGACTACTGTAATGTCCAACCCATTTTGGCTATTTTTTTCAGGGTTTGTTTTTTTTTTCATGTTTGATAAGATTTACATGTCGTCTACACTTTAACAAAATATGAAAGTGCTAGCTCAGTTATAAAGCACCAAAAAAAAAAAAAAAAAAATCAAAAAAAAAAAGGGGGGGGGGGGGGGGGAGTTTATAACCACCTTTCCCAAAGTGTGGACCAGCATGTGTTTGATCAGCAGACAGGAGCTGCCATGTGACAGGGTCTGCTGCCAATCAAACGGTCACCTGGCTCAGCTTAGCAAACCCGGAAGTGGCCCCTTATTGCGTAATCATAGGTAATGGTCATTTAAGGCCAATGAGGGTCTCCGACATACAGACATGTTACTGTCTGTGGTGGTTATGATATGAACAGCACAGATTTGAAAACATGGTTCTGCATAAGAGCAAAATTACAAATAAGTAACTGAAACGACATGAGTCTGACGAAAAAAAAAAAAAAATAAAGGCAACAGCATGCTATGCACCCCCCCCCCCAATTACATTAAAGGCCAACCACACAAACAGGTCCACACATGTCAGACATTATCATAGCAAAGGCAAGTTTATTGCCCAATTTCCTTGAGCCTGATCAAAAAGTTTCTTAATATACATTTGGGTGGGGCCAGGAATGATGTTGGCAAAGTGTGATGATGATTTTGAGACAGCAAAAGGTCAACACACAAAATTTGTAACTTGTTACTTTATAAAGAAAGAACTGCAGCATTGCAGAAGGCTCATGTGTCCATGTATTGGTATTAAGCCAAGAGGGGTAGGGGTGGGAGTCAATTCATTTACTGCAGGCTACCACACTTATACGTATTCCCACAATTATATGGATGCAAATACATTGTACATGTCCCCTGAGACCTGTTCCAGACAGACGCACCTTTAAGTCATTGGAAAAGTTTTTAACCTTGACAATGCACAACATTGCCATTTACAGTGTGTCAGTGTTATTTTGTTATATGTACATTAATGCAATGTTGTCACCATGCAGTGTGACAGCTGGGGTTTATGGAAATACCTGTTCATATGAATGTTACCTAGCCAAAATAAAAACTCTTGTGGTCCTCCAGACTTGTTGAAAGTTTTTCTTTGTGTGAGTGAATGGACACATGTCAAACTTGGTCCCAGACATATTTCATTTGATTGATCAGGAAATCATAACACTGCTGAATAATGACCTGTCCCAAGAGCTCCTATCAATTTCACGAAGAAAGTCCTATGCCAATTCAAAGTGCTTTGTAAGCTATATGTGCACAAAACAAATTGTCTGTGGGCCACGATGACCTTAACTCATTCCTGGACAGAGTACAACAGAGTCAATACCTTTCCTCAATGCAGGTTGGGTGCATTTTGCATGGATTTGTTTTGGAACACCTCCCCCCCCCCCCCCAACCACAGTCCTAAGCTGGCATGTAAACCCTTACATTCCCATGCATATGCAGATGAACTGAATATAAAACTCAATAGCATCTGCTTAAAATAATATTGAATTCCTATACTGAAGGATCATACCAGGGCATGAGGTCAGAGACCACTGTTGCCACCTGGCAATTCACTGTATAGAAATAGAGTCCACTTAGCACAGAAAACAGTTCCATGTGTGCATTACACCCAGGCTGAACTTTGAAATGGTTTGAAATTTGTTGTGGCATGCAGCATCAAGATCTATTGTTTTGGCAAAATAATTACAAAGTATCAGATGATCAGGTTGCTAATTTATTTGGCCTGGCATTGTGTTTTTGTGGGGCTCATCCAGTCTCTGACCATGGACCAGTGAAATCCATTGTAGTGGCCAGTAGTCTTTTATGGTCTATCCAGTTCATCTGGTGGAAGCCCACTGTCAACATATGTTGAATTTCCCACAGAACAAAAGAGCGTGACAGAATTTTATCTGCATTGACCTAGCACAAGGGTTCAGACACGCTTGGATAAACAGTGCATGTCATTGTGAAAATGCTAATACAGTGAAAGCTCTTTATAACGACACCATTTTGTTCCCTTAGAAATGTGTCAGATAACAAAATTTGTTACATAAATGAATCAAACAACAAAGAAAAAGGAACTTTTTCCATTCAAAACTTGTGTCATTATAATGAATATGTTGGATATCTGAGTATCGTTATAACGAGGTTTCACTGTAATATGAAAATGAAATTGAATACTGACAGTGATCTTGGGCCATTAGGGGTAAATTTAACAGCAGACACAATTTTCTGGGCTTATCATCTGGTCCAATGTGATGAATGTATTCCTTGAAATGTATGTTAACTCTTTCAGTGCCAAGCACAACTAAAGTCAATCTACTAAAGTCAGACTAGTCTGAATTATCATCAGGATCCCAGATTCCCGTTCCTTGTAAAAAGACCTTTCATTAAAGTACCAGTACGCCTATAGTTCCAGAGATAATATGCCAGGTCAGCAGCTTTTCTCGGTACCCATTGGGCGCATTGCGCCCAATGTGCGCGGAGAAAAGCTGTTAACTCAGTCCAAAATTTGGCACCTAAAGAGTTAAATTGATAACACAATTAAATCTGGATGTTTATTGGAGTTTTTCAAAATAAACTTTTTTTCTGTCTTTGATCTGTCATGAAAAAGTAGTGTAAGACCTATTGCATGTGCTGAGTTAATATGCAGGATTACTTTTACAAGCCATCATTTTTAAGCAGTACTTCTGATTTAAAAATGACTCTTGGGGCCATTTTGGAAATGACAGACAAGGAAGAGGCAATGGAATGGTTTCCATCACACATTTATGAATGTAACCACAAACACTACAATATTTCTTGATGTTTGGTATGCCCATGATCATATCAGTCAATGCTAACAGGATTTAATCATCATGTAAGAATTTTTACAAGACAGTCAGGCCTTTTATTTTTTATTGTTTGATTTACAGATTTTTTTTACTGCTTGTTGTCGGGTGGTTGAAATGAAAATAAAAATAAAACTGGTCTACTCACTTTTTTACAATTTTTTTCAAGCAAAATTTTAAAGTCAGAGGAAAGAATAAAATAAAAATTGAAAACTTGACAAAGTTAAAAATTCTTTCTGGGAGTGTTAAACCTTGCTATTTTTAGGACATCATTTCAAATATTGACTGACACATTTTGCACATGTCAACATTGATATTGGTATGTTTATGTATTTTTTAACCAGATGAGCATATTGACAGGTGCCTTTTTAAATATATTAACGTCTCCCCAGACATATTTTCAGTTCTTCTGATTCCACGAGGATGTGGCGATAAGTAAATTCTCTGGAAAGAATTAATACCTGGCATTGACAAGCCTTTCATGTTAGTTCTGTTCTCTTTTTCTTTCTCCTTGGAAGTTATCTTATCTTATCTTATCTTACATTCATTGTCTCTGCCAAATTAGTTTTCTATCGACGCAATCTTTGTAGTGTTTGGCGCTCCCAGGAAAACAAAATGCTAAAGAAAGATAGCACAACCTGGGCTTATCTGATTGACAAAATGTCCAAGTGCATGTCTTACTGCCACATAAAAATATTAAATTTCATTTAAAACTGAGGGCAAATGCACCTTGCACAATGTTTTTTTTAGCACTTTCACAGTTGAAAATTGGCAAGACAATGTAAAAACAGCAGTAAAACTGCATTCGTTTCTGCCTTCCATAGGACTGGATCACTTCTGGTACATACCGATGTTCACTGTACATTTGGTACTGATGAACTGAAGGCAATGTTGTGTGCCCGAACTCCATTTGCACATTGGAAGCATTGTTTTTTCTAAACATGTTGGTTTTGCTTTCAATAACTTGTAAAATAAGCCAAATAATACATTTTGATGCCGTGGAAATCAATCACATGTGGTAACAATAATATATTGCAGTTTTGTTGTATGTATGCCCATGTGCAGACAAATTTTAACCATACAAACATGGGAAATCGGTGGAAAAAATCATAAAAGTGCCATTTTGCTCATCAGCGGATTGAATAATAATTAAAAAAAAAACCCTTGAATTTTATTTTTCTGTTGGGGGGGGGGGAGGAGGGGAGAGAGTTCAAAATCTTCGGCAGATCCGTAAACCAAGGAATAAAAAATTAATGGCCTCAGTGTAACCACAGCCTTCATGACAAAAAAGCCAACTGCTGTGACCATTATATCTTTCACCCCTACCCCAACAAAATCTCAAATTTCCCCGACATTTTCATCTTGACTGACCATAAACAAATTAACTAACCACTATTGACTTATCTCCATTCCTCCCCCTCCCCCCCCCAAAAAAAAGGATGGTTTCACATTCCAGATTTTGCCCTTGATGACAGGCTCAATTTAATTTTGCTATTAGGTGTGGTGACAGTTAATAACAGGGTGACTGTCACACATTTTGTTTAGGGAAACTCAAGACACCCTTCCTACGGGGAAGGTGGCATGATTCAATTAACTCATTCAGTGCCATGTTGGAGGCTGAGTCAAAAGTTCCTCCCCCACCCCATGTTGAAGAGAGCTGTCAGTGATGGGCCAATTTTTCCATTTGGAAATATAGACATGCTAGTACTTGAATGAAATGTCTTTTTACATGGAATTTGAATCACTATGTAGTACTTCAGATTTACATAACTTTCAGACCTGCACAAATTACATAACCCATAGTTTCATTCATGCAGAGGTTTATGCAGTTTAACTGCAGTATGACCCATTTATGCAACTTTTCAGCAACAAAATATACGGCTGTGAAATAAAAAGGGGTCAAGCAATTTTTCCAACATAACCCACTTATAGACAGGTGTACCAAATTTTAATTTGTTCAAGCCTGGATTTCTTGTGATTACCACTGGTTTTTTTTTCAAATTGCTAGTACCCCGTTATACCATATTATCTGCCAATGTAGTATATAGAGCATGACTACAAAAATACAGAGTTAAATCAATAAAAACCAACTAACAATGCAGATACTGCTCACCAAGGTTTTCAACAATTTTGTACAGAAAGAAAGTAATAGCTTTCTGAGTCAAGAAATGGTACTCATCTTTAAAATGATGATGTACCAATTTTCATTTTCATAATATTATGTAGGGAACTTTTCCATGTAAAATATTTGGAGAGGTTTCATGTGGGACAGCCCTGATCACCACTCTTGGCCAAAAAACTTTTCTTTACAGCTTCAGCCACAAAAACGTGAAAGAAGTTTCTTTATTGAATAGGAAGGGAGTTAACATGAGAATTTCACATGCAATTAATGCTAACTATTTGGTGACTCAACAGGATCCGTCAAACTCTCAAGGGTGAGAAGACATGCTCTGAGGCGATATACACACTAAGCCAGGTCCCAGGAACCATGCAACAGATAATCAGCCAGTAACAAGTGATCACTCCTTTCATATCAATGTAAATTTTCGTGCACGACCCTAAACTGTCACACCCTAAATTGTCACGGGATCGGACAACCGTGTCCCGTTGCCCTGGTTCATGTATCTTGTGTTTTATTTGCATTAACTCTTTGCAAAAACAGAAACACTCGCACAAATTTCAACATTTCCTGATTAATTACATATATTTTGCACTGGTGAAAATTTTTAAAAGCAAAAATTTTGAAAATCTGTACTTGTGCATGGAGTTTAACATAATTTAGTTTCGAAGTGTTTTGTTCAGTTAGACCTTCATAGTACTGAAACTTGTCTTTGACTACAATCGCCCAGTTTGATACAAAACGAAAAAGAAGATTCAGCCAGGATATAATTGTGGGAAGAAAGAGTCTATATTCACCTAACTTTGCCAGCAGCAAATACAGATCTCGCTGCAGGTATCAATTTCAGTTACAATGAATCAACAATCATAATTTAATTCTTCAATTCCAATATGCTACTTCAGCCTCTGTACAATGTTCTTGGCAGTAATTGCAAACTGTTGGTATGCATCAGTCCTATTAAAATGGAAATTGAAAGTGTGTTGGTGATGGTGGAGAGATGTTTTCTGTATCAAGAAGCAGGTACAATTCCCCCAGGTTGGGTGTTGCTCAAGGTGTGTGTTTTCCTAATTACATTAGACATCACCATATTAGGATACAGTCATGGTCAAGTGTGTGAAATTGCACTGAACAAAGTGTATCCTTCAGAAGAGAAATTCAAGCACCCCATATCATGCACATGTAGGTTCTGATCCTGAAGTAACAGCAACTCAGGGGCATGATGGAGTTTCTAAATTAATTAACAGTGCAATTTGGTGATTAAGAACATGTTCATTGTTTGTATATTATCAAGACAACCTCCATCTGACCTTTGACCCTGTCCACACACCCAATCCTCTGACCGAGGCCTCACCTAGTACAGTTGTACTACAATTGAAAGAATATTGAGCTGGGTTCTTCATTCCATTCTAGTGCTAATTTGCCAGTTACAGTGTATCTATCTAGTTTTATGGAAAAAACTAAAAATTAAAAAAAAAAAAAATAAATAAATAAATCGAGCTTTCAATTAAGTACTAACATGCCCAGGCTTGAGTCAGTGCTTTTTGCATTGCCTGGCCAGCCGCTAAATGATAACTTTTAAGGCACAAGAGAAAGCACTAAGCAAGGCCTTCAATGACCAGGGTAGGGAACCTTACACAAAGGACTAAGTGAACCATTTGGAACGGCTGTGCATAGCCCTGTACTCTGTCATACTGCACATACATGTTATCAGAACTGAAGTCCCTAACGGTCTCTGTTGATGAAAATGGCTTCAGACAGGTTCTCAATATTATAATAGCTGAGGTGTGTTTTATGTCCACAGAGCCATACTCCGGTATTTTGAGAGGAAGTATTCTTGGCTGCATCCTGTTGTTTCTGACGGTCTAATTGTTGTCCATTGAAATATTAATTTACGCATGAACTAACACATTTCTTGCAGTGCATGAACAGTATACATCATTAATCCTGAACATTGATGGTCCAGGCTTCTCACATTCCAAGCACGTGTGTTTACGTACGAATGGATTATCTATTCCATGTACTATGAAAAATGAAAATATATTTTTTTTCTTTTGTCACTCGCAACTGGTAAACTTACCAAATTTAAAAAGTGGCAAGAGAACAGTTTAACTCTTAATCAACGAATTTACCAAATTCAAAAAGTGGGAAGACAGCAGCTTAACTCTTAATCAATGAATCTATCAAATTCAAAAAGTGAGATGAGAGCAGGAAACCTCTTAATCAATAGCCAAAACAGGACAGAATAAATAACTTGAACCAACTTAAACTACATAGTTTACAAGGGTTTTCCTTGTATATTAAAATATTTTTTGGAATAATTATGAACAGAGTTGTAATATATATAACTGCTATGTTTGTCAAAATAATTAACAATTATACTTTCCCACCCATGTTGTGTGTGTAAACTGTATTATATCTTGAAGTTTATTTCGACATTTATTGTTAAAGTAACTGCCATCTATATTGTTTCAAATGTTTAAGACTTAAAGGTGGCTCCTATGAGAGTGACATGTATCTGTCTTAATAGGAGTCCCCCTAGCCACATCAATTTTTTTATCATTATGTAGATATATCTCAATATTGAAATCGTCATTGTATTGATTGGCTAAAATAAATGAGTTTTGAGTTTGAGAACCACATACTTGAGGCCAGACTGTATAATGGTACTTGTTAAATATGGCAATGCTGAATACTGAGCATTCTCACACCTGTTAATTTTATCACATGCAAAATTCTAGGGGAACAAAGCAGTGAATCAGCTGTTGATATTCAGAAACAGCAGCTACTGATAACGAGGATTTATTTCTCTGAGTTGTCAACACACAACCAACAGGTTCGTCACTGGTACAAGGAAAGACCAGGAACAAGTGTTTCAGTCACAAACTACACTGTCTGGTTTTGTCAGGAAAGGGTTAATTTGGTCACATTACAGGAACAGTAGCTGCAAAACAACCAGCTGCAGTAGCGGTTTTGAGTGCAGGCACGTTCCCTTATCAATGGAATATTCTCTCAAATGTATCAGAATGCCACCTGGGATGTGCTTTCTCTGGTACAAAATGATATTGGCAGATAACTTGGCTCGCAAATCTGCTGATGTGTTCAACCCTCTAAAATGGTCCTATCACCCTTTCCATCCTGTTGACAAATTTGAAGATGCAACCCCCCCCCCCCAATCTGTGATGTAGTACATGAATGTGCAAGTTCTGCATGTTAAATATTACATGTATGTAGATATAATTTACATCATAACCTTTTGTTGTCAGTTCTTTTCTTATCTTTCTACAATTGCAAGGTGGTTTACCCTTTTTCTGTGCTAATCCCAACAAGAGTTATGCTGATGCACAGTGGTCCCTGTCCTGAGACACCACTGCAATGAGAGACCACCTGTCTTGGAAGACCACCTTTACAACATACTTTGCTTAGTAAATTTCTTATTTGTAGCTCCTATGAGAGATCACCTGTCTTGAGAGACCACAATTTGGTCATCCCTAGAGGTGGTCTTTCAAGACAGGTTTCACCGTATTACAAACATTTCAGATTTGTATACCTCATATGCAAAGGCATTTATGCATATTGCACAGCAATTTTTAATATTTGCGAACCTGTACATCCACCATCTTGGCACTTGCCAAGTCTTTCATCGCTAAGTATCAGTATACATGTATTTCTAAAGAAAAGACATCTGTTGATTCATTTTCCAGTTAGCACTGAAAGCGTTAAATATACATAAGTGGCACAAATGAGGACAGATATATCCTATCAGTAAAAAGCTTGCATGGTCCATACTATTAACAGGTTTTCTTACATTCTATGCAGCTGGAAACAAATGGGAAACACATACTAAAATTCCTGGTAAGAAGTGCTTGAAAGGTATACCAACATGCCCAGTCTACAATAGGTCAATGTGCTTTTTCTTTTTGCATCGGTCTACATGGTTTTTGTACCAGTATACATGGTTTTTTCATCAGTCTAAGTACAATGTGATTTTGTACCAGTCTCCAATCTAGGTCATTGTCACCTTTGCACCAGTCTATAAATGATCCATGTGGTTTCTGTACCAGTCTACAATACCTAAGGTCCAAATTAGCTAGTACCGTCGGTAACCATTAAACCGCCAGGGTCGTTTCCCGTTGCACCTTGCGGCAGGTTAGGTGGTTTCAATATAGCAGCCATAATGCGCCATAGTTAAAGTACAGGGAAATGACATCACAAAGTTGATCCTTATTTTCCAATGTATGACGGAAGTATTTACAAGCTACAATGACAGTCTACGATTCCTGACTGTAAGCCAGACACAAGAAAACTGGATAAATTGGATAAATACCCCTGGATGCAAGGGGTAGCTTTCCACGGTTTTCCTCCAAAGAAACACAGAAACGACAGGAGTGGTTGAATATGGTGAAAAGACCAGAGGATTATGAATCACCAGGCAAATTTGACAGAATTTGTTCAAGAAATTTTGTTGAGGGTAAAGGTCCAACACCAGAACACCCAGTGCCAATGTTATTTCCGTATAACAACTGGACGATTGCAGAAAAACAACGCACAACAAACCGATGGCAGAACCATGTGAGAGGACCGAGAATCGAGTGACCTACCCAGCAAGGAGAGGGGCCAGTTGCCAAGTAGAGTGGGGGTACAATCACTGCGTTGCAGTGGTAGCTCACATTACTAGCTAATTTGGACCAAAGCTATATGAACATGTGGTATCCACTACAGGTGCAATGTGGTTTTGGACCAGTCTCTAATCTTGGTTAGTTTGGCTTTGGCACCAATCTAGAAAAGGTCAACATGGTTTTTGTACCAGTCTATAATACGTCCAGTGTTTTACACCGGTCCATAATAAGTCAATATGGTTTTTGCACCAGACCACCATTGGTGCAATGTGTTTTTGCATGTCTCTAATCTAGGTCAATGTGGCTTTTACACCAGTCTACAATAGGTCCATGTGGTTTTTGCACCAGTCCACTGTATGTACAATTAATGTTTGGACCAGTCTATATTAGGCCCGTGTTTTTTTCACACCAGTCTATAATAGGTCCATGTGGTTTTTTGCACACCAGTCTAATAGGCGCATGTGGATTTTTGCACCAGTCTCTAATAGGCTTGTGTGGTTTTTACACCATTCTCTAATAAGTCAGTGTGTTTTTTAAACACTCTATAATAGGTCTATGTGGTTTTTACACCATTCTCTAATAGGTCAATGTGTTTTTTTCACCACTCCATAAAAGGTCTGTGTGGTTTTTGCACCAGCCTCTAATTAGGTCCATGTGGTTTTTGCACTGCCTGGCAGGTCGTACTTCAGCTACTATGACAATACAAATGATAATAGCCAAACCACTGACCAAGGCCTGCAGACTGGGTTGACAATGAGTGGATGCAAGGCTGGTTGCTGTCATATTCTGTGCAGCACGTATCCACTTTTAGTTCCATTAAGAGCATGTTTTTCTTATCTCATGCTTTTATATTCATCACTTTACTTACAGCTCGAAAACTGAAACCCCAGTAAAAAAAACAAACAAACAAACAAACAAAAATAAAAAAAGCAAGAACATAATGATTGGTTTATCTGTAACAAGTGAAAACAACACAAGAAACTTGGATCACGTTCACTTACTTAGCAAACGCTTACAGGTTTCTCATCTTCTTGGCATTAATGAACACTTCTTTTCCATTGTGTTCTGTTGTACACAGTTTAGTGACTAATGTGAGCCAAAGCCATTAAAAAATAACAGTGAAAGACAGCTAAAAATAAACTATGATACAATGGCTCAATTGGCTTCCTAAATGATGTCTAAAACAATTAGACTATCCTATATTAGGCCTACCCCTGTAGATCACATGCACATACATAAGCTATTGATAGCTCTCTACATTATTTATTATGTCCTGGTTGAGCTGTTGATAGTTTTCCTCAGTTTTATGTCTCAGGTAGCCCATTTATAGCTTTTTCCAGTATATGTCCCATGTGGGCAACTGATAGCTCTTCCCAGTTTACATGTCCCAGGTGAGCTGTTCATAGCTCACCCCAGGATATGTCCCAGGTAGGCTGCTGAAAACTCTTCCCAGTGCATGTCCCAGGTGACTGTTGATAGCTCTCCCCAGTATATATGACCCAGATGAGCTGCTACTAAGTTTGTGCTAAAGGTACAGATGAGTATTCACCTGAAATATAACAGGTGTGTCTGGAAAGGAGTACATGTATGAGTGACTTATTTTACATGGCAAAGACTGCATATTGTATATCTCCCACCTGTAAATGGAAGTATCACAGACACACAATCGGCCATGCACCATGTACTTGTATTTCTAAAAAATCCGAAACAGGAGACAGCAAAGTGGATGGCGAATCATTTCCTTATGTAGCAAAGTCCAAAGGAGAGGCTAAATTTCTTCTCATTCACATGTCAAATATCCCTCTGCAGATGACAACAGTTCATCAAAACCTTGTTCTTCCAGCTGAAAATGACTCCATATGGTCTTTCGGTTGCTACATTGTTCGTCCACACTCGACAATTTTGAGAGAAAATTTCTGAGAATCTACTTTTTTTGTTTTTGTTTTTTGTAATGAACTGGGGATGGAATATCCTAGCCAGGTCCTCAAGAGCCAACCCTCTACCTCATTCAGCTTTCAAAGTGGACAAAGTCCTGTCTTTTCACGACAGACAGGATGGTCATTCCAATTGAGATAAAACATTTCCTCTGTGAAATGAGTTCTGCATAGCAACTGCGGATACAGTAAGGAAGATCGGCACAGGTAGCCGTCTCACTGGAGCCAGGTCGACTATACGCTGCTGTGTCGTGGATCAGGTGGGCACACAAACAACGCCTTTGAACTGGTCCCCATGGAGAAGTGGGATCAATTAACGCTTGTTTGTTCACCCCTTATATCCTAGCTACCTAATCTGTCCAGCCACATGCACGCCCACCCTGGTCTTTATTGGACATGGATAAACTTTTAATACCCAATTTCTGTCCACAGTTCTGTTGGCACATTGAAACATATTAGATGATCATTTTGCACCGGCAAATTCCTTTACTTGCAAACTCTTTATTGCCCATCGCTCAATAAATGTGATCCAATTCAATAGAAAAACAGCTGGAGTAATTTTGAGCTAAGATGCAATCCCGCACCAACAACATGCAATCTTGCCAATCGGGTCCTCATCAGCAAGTCTGATTTTATTTTGTTTGACATCTGGCTCACCTACCCCTATCACTATATTCATTTGGTGGGGATCCATACACCGTGGCCTCATGCAGCCTCCGTTGACATTTACATGTCAATGTGTATGGTCACAGCACCATTTCTTTCATCTCACCAACCACCCCTCTCTACTTTGTCTAGCTGCGTCTTTTCAATAAAGGAAAATTGAAATTTGTTTCCGACATGCTTTTGTGTACCACTCATTTGTCTCACAAAAATCGACGGCAGTGTCAGTTTTCAGAATTCCCGAATTTGCATTTCAATGATACAAAAATTGTCTTTCTTTTGGGACAGTAGATGTCGATAAACAAAGGCGAGGGATTTCAATTTCCCTGTTTACTTTATGGAGACAAGATAGCAATACATGTACAATGTGCCATCCATGTCAGGTCTCTGATCCGCGGCAAGTCTTTGTCTAACTTTTGGAAAATTCAACGAAGGTCTGTGACCGGTCAATAATTCAATTTTATGGATGCATGTTCCTGACTGAAAAAACTATGGGTCATCCTGCATGGTATTAACTGCAGCTTTTTGTTTGAACTTTTAACTAGTCAGATGTGAAATATTCAGAGTATCAAATTATTCCACAGCTGACTGGAAATTTAGTACTCTCTTAATGTGTTTCTAATGGAAATCAATGAATGGCAGATCATTGGGAAGTTTGAGGTGATTCTCATCCTCTGAAAGAAATCTGAACTTGCATCTTTAATCTTGAAACAGAATTTTTTACCGTAATATCTTAAAGCATGATTAAAGCTATCCATTAACTGCAGGGATTGTTTAATTCTTAGGATCCTAAAAACAAGACCAGAGCAAAGCCTCACATTACACAGCTTAAAAAGTGAGGTTTAACCTTTTCCCCCTTGACAATTAAGACTGAATCAACAGCTTTCCTCAGTGCCCAACCCATGCCAAGGAAAGCTGTTGACCTTGTACATGTGATCTGGTCTCATCTACAATACTCAGTCAAATGTTTTTCACTACTGTTGAAATTAGTTGAAAAAAAAAAAAAAGTAGACAACATTTGACCACCAGACCGTTTTGGCCAGTTTAAAGGGGAAAAGCTAAAAGGCACATTGACTGCAAAGTTAGTTTTCAGTGTTGTGAGCCTGGTGAATGTATATTTTCGGGAGATTATGAAATGGCGAGCGCGGTAAGCAGCGGAGCCCTCAATAGGGGGATCCGGGGGCATGTTCCCTGGAAAAAATTCAAAAATAGACATCAAAATATGCATTTTTGTGGCATTTGAGAGCACTTGGATTCAAGTTTCAGTATGCCGTGAGATGCACAGCAGCTTAATTTACCTTAAAAATGTCACTGTGAAAAGCATATTTGTTAAAATTTACCATATTATGTTTTTAGAATGCCATTTGTGGTGATTTTCGTGAGATTCTTGGAGTAATTCGGGAGTCAGGGGAGTAGACAAGACATGCCTGAATTTTCGGGAGACTCCCGGATAATTCGGGAGGGTTGGCAACACTCAGTTTTATTTGCCTTTACTTTTGGTGAACTATGAGATGAGCAAGTGCTACATCTAGTCAGCCATACTCAGACAGCTACTGGTATCTTTGCAGAAGTAATATTCGAATCCACTTACAAACAGAAGAAAGTTGAATTTTCTGTCCACACATACATCCACACAGAAGTCAAACGTATCATTCAGACTGATACACCAGACATCATACAGCATGTGGTAATTGTTGCCTCTGCAGGTGCACTCCACAGTTGCTACCATGTAAACACAAAGCAACAGGGATGGGGGCAAAGTTTCATCGTGTGTTTGTGAATCTGATAGGACTACTTGCCTGTCATGTGACATCAAGCGTAACTTGCACACGATCATCCCCTCAAAACTGAATAATACTTATGGACAGATTTGCTTGTGCATAAATCCCACTTTTCTGTTCAGCACTGAATACACATGTTGTAGACATAAAAAAAAAAAATCAAGGTAAAGAGGAGGTTGATATCTGGCTTGGCATACAAAAACACATTTAGATGCACTACTTCCGGGGCCTCATTCAAATGTTGCATTCAAAAACAAGGTAAAACATTTGGATTTGGATTCTGAATTCTAAATCAGATATAATCCACCCCTACCAGCAGGGTTTTTTTTATCATTGTTTTATTTAAATGGAAGAAACATGCAAATACTGTAAAAACAGAGGAGAAGAGGGAAAAGGGTCTGTAGTGTGGATGGTGCAGCAGAATAAAATGTGGTAATTTCTGTAGTCTGAACGCGCAGCTTAGGCAGACCAACAGTATAAAGTGGCCATCCACAGGCTGACGACTGCCACCATACTATAATGACGACTACCACCATACTATGATGACAACTGCCACCATACTATGATGACAACTACCACCATACTATGATGACAACTACCACCATACTATGATGATGACTGCCACCATACTATAATGACGACTACCACCATACTATAATGATGACTACCACCATACTATGATGACAACTGCCACCATACTATGATGACAACTGCCACCATACTATGATGATATTTTGACCCTGTGGGACCAAATCCAACCTATTGATATATCTGCATACAACTTTTTCCCACTGCAAATTACCAGCAAGTATTTGGTGTGGCAAATGGCATCTGCTTCTCTTTTACTTTTGAAATGTGCTATCAGACAACAGCTTTCCTTCATGCGTTGCATCCATGCATTGTACAGAGGAAAGTTATTGACCCATGTTTAAGCTGTCTTCATGGCAGCTGAAGCAGACTTAGGCCTAGCATGCTGGTACTGCATTAACCCTTTAAATCCCAACTGGCACTTCGGACTTAAAGAGTACCAAATGGAGCTTACATGATACTACTTAAAACAAACTGCTCTGAATTATAATAAAAATGCTAGATTCATGCTCCTTGTAAAAAAAAAAAAAAAAAAAAAAAAACATTCATTCAAGTACCACCATGCCTGAACTTGCAAAGAATATACTGGTAATTGTCTAGGTCAACAGCTTTCCTTGGCATGCTTTGAGTGCATTGTACCTGAAGCAAGACAAGGAAAGCTGTATAAAATGTGGCACTGAAAGAGTTAGAAGTTCTCGTGAGACAAATGTACTGCGCAGGTATTGGACTTCAAGCAGAACTTAATTTCTTCATTTTACATAAGAACTCTCGACTAAAGCCCATTTGAATTTTTTTTTAATGTTTAATACTGTATTCATTCCAATAGTAGCACGCTGTGCTAATACAAAGATTTCCTGGAACAGACATGGTTTTCACTGAGTTTTGTGATAATGATATGTCTTCATTTACAAGACCACAAGCAATTACACTTACAATAGAATCCATATAGCATAAAATAACAAAAATGAACCTTCTTCTTTCATCAGAAGCAGTTAATTTTTTAAAATATTGAAAAATACTGAATTTTCAGTAAAATTACCAAGATTGAAAAGTAAGGTGTGTGCTTCTATTAGGGAATGTGCTACAACTGGGATGAATACGGCATTCCAAATATGATGAAAACTTCATGAGATTAAATACCTGTGACAAATGTACATTGACAACTTTGAGAAATTGAATTATTTCGTTGTAGGCAATATACATGTGTTCAGTCTTCAGAAGTAAATACACCTCAAAATCCTGGACTGCTGGGGAATAAGCATTGACAACATAACAATACGATAGGGAAAAGGCAGTAATTGATTTCATAGGGACCTTGTTAACTTTCCATCCTTTCACAAAAAGAGCAAGAAAAAAAATATGCTGAGTCGGCAATTTTTTGTGGTACATAACTGTTTATTCCCAGGATGCATCTGTCACTTTGTCATGCACCATAATCACCGGTACCGAGAAGGTATTTCGAGAGGCAATTTTAACAATACAATATAAAAAAAAAAAAAAAACCTTACATGCCAAGAGAAATAAAAAAAATAAAAGTCGCCCTACGGTCCTGAGGTATTTCCTGTTGGCACAATGTCTACTAGTATTAGAGATGTACATTCTAGGACCTCACAGTTACATACTTATATACTGATACAAAGACTAAGAAGATTTGTCAAGAGCAATTACAGTGAAACCTGTTTTGAGGGACCATCCTGAGGCTGACTCAACTGTTGCCACTGTGGACTGGTGCATTCATAGGTTGTATAAATACATGGAAGATGAAAAGTTTATCCTGCTAGGTATCCAAAAATGATAATCTTTTCAAGATAGCTGGTCTAATATTGCAGTGGCATGCCAAGCCAGGGGGTACTATAGACATTTAATTAGTACAATGTACTCTAAACCATAAAAGTGACCACTGGTTACTCGATCAACACCAGCAATCGCCTGTGTTCCTATTGTTGCTGCCCATGTAAGAAAAGCCATCACCTAGGATGAAGCGATGCATCATTTATAGCCAGTCGTGTAACAAAATAATCAGCATCATCTTTAACCTTATCCCCGAGCAATCAGCAATTCCTCACCGCCAGGTTATCCCCAGTGGTGGTTGCTTAGGTCATTTCACAACCCTTCATGTTTATATAAACGTACGACTTACTACCATTTCTGGATCTGTTTCAAGTCAGGAAACCAACTGAATTTCTTTGCTACACATGCATTTTATAAATCACTTGAGCCCCGTTTCCTGCGAGCTCATAGTGAAGCAAACAGTTTTCAAATTGGAACATGCAGAGGGCTTGTGCTGCGATGAGGAACATTACAGTCATGTGTTCTAACCTGGGTCTTACTGGACGACTGCCAGTCAAACCTGGCAACCTGGATGCAGTGTACATTGTTAATTCCTCTACTACCACTCCGATATCTCCAGGTGTATGTACTGAGAAATAAGATGAAGATTACACGATACAGTGCTCCCTGACTTGAGAGACCATCCCACCGGCAGGCCCAAAAGTGGCCTCTTAAGACAGGTGGCCCCTCTTTAGAGGTACATTAACATGGACAAGACAGCAGCAAGGACCTCCAAAAGTGGTCTTTCAGACCTGGTGACCTCTCAAGACAGGGACTCTTGTAATGCTTTTTCTTACAAAGAGCTTTCATTCAAATGTACCACACTTTGAGAGACCACTCAAATGAGAGACCACCTGCCTTTTAAGACCAAATTTATCAGGTCCCTTGTGCTATCTTTTCCATGTTATTCAACCTTTATTGCCAGACCACCTGCTTTATATGGCCTCTTTTGGGTCTACCCCAGGCATGGCCTCTTAAAGGAACAACTACTGTGCCAACATGCCCAATCAAAGTAAACTGCCACAAGAACAGCTGTCACATGACTTGTGTGGCAATGCGGAAGCCACTGACTGTGACCTTTGCATTTATACAATTTAACCCAGAAGGACCTACATGTAACACATGTATTGGCATAAAACTTTTGCCATTAAAAATCACCAGCAAATGTCTGATGTGGTAAATGTCGTTTTCTTCTTGCACGCCATCTGTGCAAAGCTTTCCTTAACTGCAGTGCACCCAAAGTGTGCCAAGGAATGCTGTTGACATCTCTTCCAAAGGGTTAACAAAAGGCAGGTTGCACCTGTTTGGTGAGATGTACGCAACGGAAAAAACCACTTGTATCAAGATACAGATTGATTTTAGATGACATTCCAATTACAAGTCTTATTTCCCCCCTTTTGAACAAAACAAACATTGTGGATCAGGTGAGTCACATAATCGAACCTGAGGACACACCTACACCTCAATTAAACATGGTTATGATGATGATGATGATGATGATGATGATGATGATGATGATGATGATGATGATGATGATGATGATGATGATGATGATGATGATGATGATGAAAAAGGTTGATAACCATGTTTTTCACTAAAATAAGGATAATCAGGGATAATGACAAAACTTAATGAAAAAAAAAATAGGAATGATGGTACAAAAGACTAGAAATGTATCCTAATGGCTAAACGTGTCTTTGAATTCGGCTGACAAGAAGGACATATTTAAAAACAGCATTGAGAACATACTGACAAACATAGAAACATTGAATTTGATGATCAATTTCAAAAATGCATGGCAGAAGGGAATGAATATGCCACCATGTATGATGATATCAATAACAAACAAGTCTAACATACATATATATATATATGAAAAAATGAAATATCCCCAAAAAACCATCAATGTCGCTGCACAGCAAATATGCAACAGTCTGTCACCATTCTATCTCGCAAGGTTCCACATTATCACTCAAACAGGATTGAATGTATTCAAATACTTTAGTATGTGCTTTACTGTTGCAAAATGACTTTTGAAGGTGTATTCTGTAACTCTGATGCCAGTCCTGCCTTAAACTGATCAGCTCCCTTGGGAATACAACTGTCTCTTGCGTAAACTCACTGATGCACTAAGGCACATTCCTCATTCTGCATGCTTACCATGCTGAACATAGAAACCAAAATGCAATCCGAGTTACAGAGGAGATGGTACTGACCTGTAGATGGGCCAGTCTGTGTTACAGAAGAGATGGTAATGACCTGTAGTTGGGCCAGGCCAGCAATTTTGGAGCAGTGGCTGAAAATGATTTGTATGCATGACATGGGTGACAGTTTCCCAGACTTAGACTGATACAGTGCTTAGGTGTCTTGCTTCATGTTATAGCACGGATCACAGCAACAGAAAGCTTACAGCTAGCTTTCAATACTATTTTCACACGGTAGCGGCTGACGACAGCAACAAAAATGTGGATGAGAAAATGACCTATGCAGTCATACCTGGGACTGCAGGAATAACAATAAGATAAAGACTTATTCAGAAATAATTTGTGTTATGTAGAAAACTATGTACATGTGCCTTGTACTTGAATAAAAAATTGTGCCTTTATGAATGTCATTTTGTGACTTGAGGGTTGGGAGTGTACCATCTGGTATATCAGAAACACAGATGACCAATTGCAGAAAATCTATTGGGAACAGAAAACTGCTAGACAATGCACTGTGGCAGAAATACAACTACAGTGAAGCATTTTTTTCCATATAGGTAATATTCAGAGGAAATTAGCACTAAAGTGGGTTTATCTAGGGCCACAAAATTTCACTGCCCAAGGCTCAGTGAGGCACCACCAGCAATCTTTTCTTTCTTTTATTCCTTGTTTCTTTCTCTCTTTCTTTCAGGATCTGCAAAACTACAGGTAGATTAAATTTCTTTTCCAATTAGCTAATCTGGAGACAGGATAATATTATGTGTCAAAAAGTTCCCAGGGTATTCTACTTTTTTTTTTTATTAATTTCCTAATAATGTGCCAAGTTCATTAAGGGTAAATTAAGTTAATTGCTCCAATAATGCCTTTACTGGTGCAGACCTTAGATCCAAAGACAAAACACAGGCCAGAGCATGAACCTTTAAAAACTAATTATTTCAAAAGTATGCCATGTCTCTGAACATTTTTTTCGGCCCGTTGCTTTCCTTAATTTATACTGCCATATTTATATGGACCAAATAATGGTTTCCACTGATGGGATATTGATCTAGGATTGTGCCAAGCAGCTTGTGTTATTAAAAAAACAATATGAAAACAAAAGTGAAACAAGCTCCCATCACAAGAGACAGTCCACATTCCGACCAGTCAAAACTCCCATTTGACATCCATATATCATTGAATTCTTATGAGAATACAACAATGTATGTTTTGAGAGAAGACAAGCTTATTGAAGCCCAGCATGTCCATGATGGCCTAATGGACTGTGTGTACATAGAAGATACTCATCAGGTTATGACAGCTGGATGCACCAACCTGCCATGCTGGGTAAAGCTGGTTGTGTACTGTTTATATAGGTACAGGCAGCCCTTCTCTTGCTCTCTGCCTATAAAGCAAGTGCCAACAGCTACGTACTTTGTAATACCAGTCCCCGATTTCCCTGCATGTTTTTCCTCGATTTAAAAAGAATACTGAATATTAAGATTTTCATAAGAAGAGTTTTCCTTCAAATGCCAGCAATCATAGACTGAAAATCATTGGTAATTTCTTTGCCTGGATAGCCTTGATGCAGGTCCATGTACAGCAAGGCTTTCACCTAGGCAATAACAGACCAAAACGAAAAAAAAACAAAAAATATAAACCAAAAAAAATTTTAAAACCTAACAAATGCCTTTACTCTGCAATGTACAGAATGAGTTAACTTCTGAGGTTGTTTGTCTTTGTGTTCCAATGTTTAGTGGTACAGGTCTGTTCATTTTAATCATGGTGAGTAATGGCATATTCTTTGATATTACATGTATATCACAAATGAGCAATTGTCATTCACATATGTTTAAGACATTTTTTTTTGTGACATGTTACTTTGGTTAATCTTCAAAGGTAACTAATTTGTCATAACATAACAACACAAGGCCCTAAAATTAATATTTGAGGCATGAAAAAAAATTGTTGTAGGCTGAAGGAAAAATGGCCGACCATACATGTATGTTTGTTACAGCATTCTGAAAGCATCAAAATAGAGGTGTGGTGAATATCATATTCATTCCAATAGTAGCACATGCCCTAACAGAAGCACACACCAACATTTCCTTTTGTAGACTCCACACACAATATCAATTTTTGCCTTATTTTTCTTTTGTTTAAGTAAAGACCTCTGTTGAAAAGGCAGACAGTACTTACAGTAGTGTTACCTCCTCAGGCTTAATATGTCCTGTAAAGCCTATTATTATATTAAATCGTGAAGAATCTAAGTTGCACAGTGCCACATTTGCTGAGTTTGATCAAGGAACTTTTTGCATTGGCATGGCGTGCTACTATCAGAAGGAATATGGTGTACAGTAATTGCCTTCACTGTCCCTGGCATTTCCTCTAACAACAGCACAGATCAGAATCTGATTAAAAAGAGTCTCCAAATTGCAATTTTTTCTTCAGGTGTGCAGGGATAAGAATGTTCCCAGAATCATAGCTATCAGGTTTGCTTAGTTATGACAGAAATTACATTTAAGGTGACAAAGTAATCAAGAGAAAAATATGTCAGACTTCCCCATGGTCTCTAAGGAGTTAATTCTCCAAACGCAGGCCCAAATTTCACTCCATAATAGTCCCTGCAGTCCACAATCAAAACCTGTCTACAGGAAAATACTAACATGTACTTACTTCAACTAGTGATTAATCAGTGGCCTGCTAAATACAACCAAAGTCAGCCTTACCTGAGTATTTATGATTCCAGATTCAAATTCCTCACTAACAGACCTTTCATTCAAGTAGTAGCATGCCTATACTTCCAGAGAATTCGGGAATCACTAAAAGACCTTTTATTCAAGTACTAGCATAGATACTTCCAGAGAATACAGGAATAAAAAGAATACGGGAATAAAAAGAATGATCCAGATCTATATAGATTTTCTCATGGCCCCTTGGATGCACTTTGTGCATTGAATTTCAAAGAAAGCTGTTGACTTAGTCCCTAATGTAACATTGAAAGGGTTAATCGTCTGGTTTTCAGTCAACAACATCATCCTTCCTGTCCTTAGTATCAAATTTCATCTACAGCAGCTTCATTCACACATTAATGGAAGTGGCATATATGTCTACCATGGATCAACATGTACAGTAAAATCTCCAGTTAAGACCCTGTCCTTATGAGAGCATTCCTATATTGAAAGACAATTTACCTGTCACACTTTTATTTCACCTTACATTATATCCCCTATTAAAAGAACATGTCTTCAATCTATTAAGGTGGTCTTACTAGGGAGATTCCACTGTATGCATCATTTCCAAAACAGTGAATATCAGTTACTTTCGTTTGAGACATATACCTGATACGCACCTGATGAAAGCTTTATATTTGTACACAGGAGCCTATATTTCATGTTTCAACTGTGGTCAATCTCTGTCTGCTCATAACAGTACAACATGTATATGATGGACTGTGAAGGCCCAGCAAAAAATGTCCAACTTCCAGACGTGTGTCTTTAAACAGTGCTATAAAAATAGAAAATAATTTACTTTTATTACAATGATAACTGAAAATCATTCGACCAGAGCTAATGTAAATACTAAGCACAGCTTACCTAAGTTGCCAGCTTTGATTAAAACCTGATAACTGGAATGGACTACAAAATAGGCACAAGAATTTTCTCCACATGCCAGAAAAACCAACATTGAGAGAATTAAAAGGCAGTGATCTGTGAATGATTCATTGTGTTTGATCATATAAGTCTATCTTGCACAGGTTTGATGGGTTTGCTATGGACCTAAAATCACTGACTGCACAGAGTCATTTCCAAGCCTAGTTTATGAGGCTGGAGAAATTGACATGAACAGACCTAACAGTGTCCATCCTAATAGGTGATAGTACTGGTTTATCAATATGCTGATCTAATGACCCACCCCTTCACTTCTGAAAATATCAGATAAGCTGTGAATCCTACCCTAAAACCAAATGACCCTGGAATGCTTCAGTTATGAGATGAATGGTTTCAGCAGCTCACCTCCCCCCTCTCTCTCCTCCTCTTTCCGACTTTCCAAGAAAGCATAGGTTCCAAATTATTTTGTGTACATTCCGGAGTCCATCCTGATTTTTAATAAGAATTCAGGAGATGGGGGGGGGGGGGGAGGGCCAGCCTTTATTCTGAGGTAAGAAATTTTTGAAAATCACCTGGAAGAAAGGGATGTGAAAAACTGTAATTAAATGCTGTTTATAATATATTCTACCACCACATGGCAAAATGACCACTACTTCAGATAATTTCACCTTTTTTGTTAATAATTCAGGATTTTTTTCTAACATTTGAAAGATCGGGATATTTTAAGAATTGTCTTAATTTTTAGCATATCTCCCACAAATTCAGGAGTTTTGGAAGCTCTGAGATTGTTTTCCTAGGCAAGATGATGATGACGACGACGACGACGACGACGACATGCCTCCATAAATTTGTGTGGACACTGTGCTGGTGTGAGATTTAGCATCCTATATGTTTTTGGAACTGCATGGAGAATCTGCAGTTCAGTGCACACATCACCTCACCCTGTCAACACACCTACTTAATCTACCTGTACAGATGACCAGCAGTTCTTACTCTGCAGACTGTTATGATGCAATTGACCCACAGTTTTCGGTGATTAACACAAGAAGTTCTAAACCTGCTCACACACTGCAAATGTGTACATCTTGCAGTCTATTTCACAATTAAACTACCCTAACCATGTGCAATACACTTGGATTCAAATGCATTTAGCACAGAGCCTCATTCCTGGTGTCAAGCACCATTCACTGCATGTCTCTGGTTGAATACATTGGTCCCAGCAGCAGGAGCAACTCAAGCAAAGGACTCTATGTCATGTTTTGACAGCATTGCCTTTGAACATTTCATAAAATAGACAACTAACTTACTTTCTCATTACAATAAAAGAAAAAGGAACAAACTGGCACTGCTTAAATCTGGTTCCCAAAGAATACATAGAATGGAATGGCCATGAATATAGGATCCAGTTTGTTGCATTAGTGAAAATAGTGTCCCTGGAGCCACCAGCAACAACTTCATTTTCTATGATGCACTGACCTGTTTGATCTGCTGTGAATGCAAAAGAAAGTTGTTGACACCGTGGTAACAGCATCGAAGTGAGCTCAGAATGTGAAACATTAAGAGGCCTCTGCACTGCTGAACAATAAAAATAAATTGGTTTTGGTTTTTGTACTTCAACTGTCTCTGTAAGCAGCTCAGTGGTTCCTGCTATTTAAGACTACCCCTACTGTCAGATAAAATGTTTTATGCAGCAGGTGATCTTGCCTGCAAAGAGTAAGAAAGACTAAGTTACGCTGTTGTTACTGTGTGGGCGCTCCACTTATCTGTGGAGCGCAGTCAGACATGCGGAACAATTGTCTGTTTAGCAGGCAACAGGTGATCTTAAAAGGAAGGCTAATTAAAAAAAAAAAAAAAAAAAAAAACTGTAGCCAGGTATCTTCAAAGAGTGGTCTTAAAAAGACATGTATGCAGTTTCTCTCAGACCAGAGAATTCTACTTTTAATGATCTTTTTCATAGTATATGTATTTCACCTATAATGTTCAAAGTAGGGCTCTAAATTAAAGGCTTATGCATTGTAATATTGTTGGTGCCACATGCATTTTTCCAATACAGTAATTTCTAATGTGTTTGCACGGGTTAAACTTAGAATTCCTTGGAATCCATCTCTGACTTGTGAATAATGCCAGCTGTTTCTTTCAAATTCTCAAAATACTGTACTGTTAGAAAGTATTCTATGGACACTTTGATTTTGTAACACTAAGAGGCAAAGCAGTTCAATAACAGTTTCCCCAGGGCAAATCCGCACAAGTAACTGCCGGAAAATTCTGTAACCCTGCCTTGACTTTTTTTCTCGATAATAGAACCTTTGCTGAAAAGGAGAACTCGGAACTAGACTGTGCACTTGTACAGAAAATAATGGAGAAATATTGGCAAATATATATCTGTCACATATTGGACGGAAAGGAATGTATTCCTTCATTACTGAAGTGATCCAAGGTACCAGTGTGTAATTAGGAGCAAGTGGCAACGAGAGGGGGGAATGGGGTAAGTCTTAATTCACTATTCTACATTTATCATTAAACATGTTTCAACAGAAAAGAGATCTCGATTCCTCAAAACACAGACTTTTCTCACCCATACTCTTAATTTCTTGTACATCTGGAGCGGAGTTTTCATTTTGTATAAATCTGAACACAAACAGGGAAATAATGAAACGAAAAAATTGATATACTTCTAATTGTTATCAATTAAGTGCTGTAGAGCAATGACAAGTGTGTACATATATTCAATGTTGGTGAGCAGACAGGTGAGTAGCAAATATCTAGAGTACCTCCAAGCACATTTCTCATCGTCAAAACTACCTGCCCTGCTTGTTTGTTCCACAAACACAAGTTGTCACCTCTGGAGCAACCCAGGCAATGTTTGAGCTGGCAATCAAATCTCACATCAGACACTTCCATTAGGCTTTATTGCATGTTATTCACACATCCCTAGGCCTACCTATCTCCAGGTTACCAAGCCAAAACAGGGATAAAATAGGCATGCCTTAAGCTCAGAGTACATGCCATTTGGTGTGCCAGTGTGATTCCCAGGTCTTGGCATCTTTGATGGATGAAGGTGAATAAAACAGCAATAACTGGGGAAGAGACACCAATGTACAACTGCACAGAACAATAAAACTGCATTTCTGTGTCATGGTAACATTGATCACCGATTATCAGAAGGGACAAAATGAAGAAATGCTATAATCCTGGAACATATGGACCAATCAGGAAAGTCCACAGTACAATATACTTGAATATTATATATTGGCTTAAAGTTGGAGTTACTATTCTGTAAATACTATGTCCCCATACATGTTGTCATCCAAGCTGTGGACCTTATAAATCATTGACACTTTTCAGCTGTGACACGGTCATGTTGTGTACCACTTTTGTAGGTGCATAAAGTCTATTGATTTTTGGCCATACATTTTCCAATATCTACCACACGGACATTTGGTGTTGACCCGCAGATGTTGTTGGCATGCAGTATGATGTACATCACCACATTAAATATTATTGCCTAAGTTTGCAAGCATGAATTGCCTGTGTTAGGCCACATTCATTTATGCCACTGTTTCATAGGCTGCAATCAGAGATGCTGAGATCAGTCTTATGCCTATATCTAGTGCCAATTAGGCTGCTGAGGCAAAGGTATACAGACACTTTCAGTGTTAGAGCAAAACTTGGGCCTGTTACCTGGCTTTCAGCCAAGATTAGCTTTAGCTCTGTATCAAGCACTTAATGGGGATGTTGAGGAACTTTTTGCCTAACATTGTTTGACATCTTGCTGCACATATGATTATTTTGAAACAACGAGCTTGACACGCAATACAACCAGGCTGGTTGAGAACCTTAGACATTGCTCAACTGACAGGTGTACCAAGTCGATTCCTATCCTACAGGCAGCTTTATGTCTGTGTATAGAAACAACACATTTCCTGCTGTAACAATAATGAAACCAGTATATCACATTTTGACCCCCCCCCCCCCCTTGTCAATGAAAGCAATTACATAAAAGACTCCCCCTCCAGAGATTGTTTCTTTACAAGAAGCTTCACGGCAACAAGGTCTTGCCAAATATGTTGACAATTACAATTAAACCTACCTGAGCAAATACACTCTCTCTTCCCGTCTGTAAATCTTGTTTGTCATTCAATGTAGAGAGAAAGAAAAAATCTGTCATTTATAACGAAAACAAGAGACTTTGATCAAGCTAACAATAAATTACAAAACATCTGGACAGCTTTAACCCACTCGGTACTTGAACCTGATTTTCTCATGGACCATTTTTGTTGGCGGCTGGTATCCCAGTGCAATGTTCAGTCCAGAGGCCTAGGTCTGCTGTGCAGGCAACCATGGAGAACAGCATCACATATTGCACTGACACTATTTTTGTAAATAGCCAGGATGGGCAATGCTTGCTGAAAAATGAAAAGTGGTTGACAGTGATCTAGTTAAGTGTCTGTTTGGGGCGTCAACCTTGCGACTGAGCCAGTAAACAGTGACAGGACTTACAGTCAGTGTCGGCAGTCCTGTTACAACCAATGTCTTCACAGGTAAGTACAGTGGTCCCTTGCTTGAGAGGCCATCCCAAATGCACCAGAAATGTGGCCTTATAAGACAGTTGGCCTCTCTAGAGGGGGACAATATAATGCAAAGGCTCCTCTTCCTGTACTGAGAAGTGCCCTTTGCAGAGGGGGTGACCTCTCCTCAGGGGGCCTCTGAAGAAGGGGACCACTGTATCTATAGCAGTCAACCCTCCCCACCTTGCCCCACCCCGAGTGTGGGGAAGTTTCTACGCCAACCATGCAGTTAAGCTGCTGATGCAGAAAATTCAGCAACTTGGGGTCAGAGGATAACTACCTTTGCTGAGGCCTGTTGCATGGCATGTAATGGAACCCCCAGTAGGAGCTTACCAGAATATGATGGAAAGCATGGCTTGCATGCTGTTGGCCAGGTACCTACTCACTCATTAACTGTGTCAGTGGCTGCTGTGTTTTCTCTTAAATCAGCCAGGGAAGTGATATAAAGCATACTTGTGGATTCTGCCAAATCTCACAACGCCCTTCCTTAGTAACAAATGGTGTGGTTGGAATTTGGATTTGACGCTTTCGGTGTTGTTTTAGACTGAGTCAATGACTTTCCTTGGTATGCATGGGATCTCAACGATTTTTTTTCTTTAAAAATATAAGTATACTGACACTTGAATGAAAGTCTGCTTTTGAATAATTTGTATAAGGATTATGGAATCAATATCCAGCATCGGAAGAGGTAATGACGGGTAAACATGTTCTCAAATACCCCGCAAAAATTTAATGTCTAGAAAAAAACAAACAAAAAATCCCGATAAAACTGTGAAACAGATCTTGCTGATTTATTTTATGGTTATCTTTTATCAAAACAAGAATTTCTATATTGACACATTTTTTTATATCAGTCTTTGATTTAAAATTTGGATTTAACAAACTTGCAAAAAAAATTTTTTTTTAATTTTTTTTCTCCATCATTTGCACTTACTTGTTCAATGTCTGTGAGTATATTTCAAATGCCACATTCTGTAAACTTCTTGAATTTTTGTAAAAAATCTTTTAGTCACTTTCCCACCCAAAATTTGCACGCATAATGCATCCAGTTTTAAACTTTTCAAGATAGCCACAAAAAGGAGAAAAAAGTGTTTGAAATTACAACTATGTAAAGAGCTTCTTTTTCCAAAATTATCTAGTGTATATGACAACCATCAAAACTGTACCAAACACTTTTCTTTCTAACGTGACAAGTAATTACCCTGCTGTGGTCAATTCATGCTGTGGAATCTCATTCATTTTGATTTACGAGCTCATAGCCAACCATAAATAGAGCTACAAGTTTATTTCTTGGTATTAACATTGTCCAGGTACATGAAGAATTCATCAGGTCAAACCACTAAATCTATCAAATTATGAATACATAAAAAATCCTATCACTGATTCATATAATCATAAATATCAATTTCACACAGGAAATCAGTTCAGTTGAAATTGGTTTAAGGATTATCTTCAAATCCAATACACACATGCACTTCACACTTTCATGGGTTTACAAATTTTTCAAGAGCTGGAAAATGGACTGGGTAGTTAGCTTAGTGACAAAAAACATGACAGGGAACGTGCTGATAGGTATAACATTATTGTCAGCTCAACAAGACATTTGACCCACACTGAAGTATGCCCCAAGGAGGGTGGGTGCCAGGGTGCACAACAAATTGGCACTGATAGAGGGTTTAGTCATGGGTGGGGTCATCCAGAGCAAATTACCTGTCATCCCAGCAGCTTTATCAAAGCTGCTGGGTGTTCACTTCTGCCTCTGGCATCAGCCGGTTAAGTTCAGACAAAGTGAAAGTGGCAACCAATTTATGATGCAGCACAAAGCTCAGCTGACCAGTTTCTTAATTTCTTGTTAAAATTCAATTTAAGGCCCTCAGCCACCTAACTGATGAGAGCAGGTACCAGAGAAACACCAATAAGTGCATGGCATTCTGGGTAGCTTCATGAAACCAGAAAGCAACAATACTAATGGGACTGGTCTACTAAGGTTTCAAACTTGATGCATCTTGCTCAATTTTCAATGAGGAAATTTTTGATAGTCTTCTCTGTTTCTCAAGGGGCAGAAAATTAAAAAACACACACAAAAAAATCCAATCTGCTTGCTCAAGCTAAAGCACTATATAAGCACAAAATTTATGAAAGAAGGCCTATTTATTTACCTTAATTTTCCTAAAGAATCTCATTTTGAGGGAAAGAGTTGGATTTTTCATTTTCAATATTTTTTCTGCCTAAACTGGCAATTAAGGACAACAAAATCTGTACATTTTTATTTTTCATCATGAAAACTAATCGTCAGAAAAATTCATGTTCACAGAGTATGCATGCTATTCATCCTCATATATCTCTCTCTCTCCCCCTCCCTCCCTCCCTCCCTCTCTCTCTCTCTCTCTCTCTCTCTCTCTCTCTCTCTCTCTCTCTCTCTCTCTCTCTCTCCCCCCAACAACAAACTTATCTGCACGCTTTGCTCTTGTATGTGTATTATGAGAAAGACCAACTTTTCTTCTTTGCAGCTATAAAGAGAGCTTTGGATTATTTTCATAGTTGAGAAACAGATTAACTGTATGCATGTGAAAGTTTGACAATTTAAACAAACCTGACTGAAAACAAATTATTGCACAACATATCCATACGTATTTTAAAGCTAGCAACTTGTTCTGCAAATGTGTTTGCTGTATTAATGGGGGTTGGCATCTGAGGTCCCCAGCAGGGGCTTTAAGTGCATGGCTGTTTTGATCAATTTTCATTGAGACACTTTCGTGTAACTAATGTGCCACGTACATGAACACTATACACAGACAGTATTATTGGCACTCAATATAGTCTGACGCCTCTGTACTATGTCCCATTTAGTAACGATGTTCACTTCTCTCCGCACACAAATGTCTTCAAAGTATTTCCGTAATATGTGTAGCCGTTTTGTCGATACTCAGTTACGAAAAGGATACATTGAGGACAACCCTGACAGCACCGTCCTATTAATAAAATATAACTAGTAGCTGGTAAACATCAGATCATAAATAATTCCCCACCACATAAGATGAGGAAGAATTTAAAACCAATAGTCGCAGTTACATTGGGGGCCTCCCGCAATGTTCTTGTTTTTACTGGGATACATGGGACGATCTCCTGGGGGATACATGCACCATCTAGCACAGCCAGAGGCAATGGTGAGGGCTGTTCGAGGAGGAACACCCCTGTTGTCATTAACTGCATAAACAAATGTTACAGAGCTATTCTTAGGGAAAAAAGTTTCTCTACCGGTACAGCTCGAAACTTTTATGTATAAAACATGAGAATTTACTAGTTACATAACTTGTACGCCTGGCAGAAAGAAGCAATTCAGACATGCGGGTCTCTTGATGTCCGGTGAGTTCAATGCCATCACACAAACAGGAGAGGTCGCACTACAGAGATGACCCTACTTTCTACTTTTTTTTTTCTGGATAAAACCCACACTGTTATGCTACCACTTTTGGTAATGACCACAAACATCATACTAAGATCATTCATGTTCACATTATAAACTCAGGGTGACAAACCAGATCCAAAGGCCATTGAAACTCAGGTTATCCCCAGGATCCCGGCAGAGATCACCCCCTTGATGGTCAGAGTGTCTCACTTTAGGTTGCCTCTTTGGACACATAGCGTGCCAGATTTTTAAAAAAATGAGAGTGGAAGTGCCAATAAACCTGGACTGCTTCTAAAAATGACCCAAGATGAAAAAGTGAGAGTGGAAGTGCCAATAAACCTGGACTGCTTCTAAATACGAAGATGCCGTTATGGTGAGCACGAAAGCAACCTTTCTGGCATATCTCATGCAGATGATAGACATCATATATATACACATAGGCTAGACTTGTAATAGAGTATGCAGCCTTGGCTACTGAACCCTCATGGAACATTGATTCACCATTCTGCTTCATTCCAAGACAAAGTGTATAGTTACTCACACCTTTTAATATACAATGTACAGTGGCACCTGTCTTGAAAAACCCCTCCAATGAGAAACTGTATATCTTTTTAAGACCGCTCTCTCAGAATACTGTGCAATCTTTTCCATGTTAAAATACCTCTAATGAAAGACAACCTGTTTTAAGAGACCACTGTTTGACCTGCCCTAGGGGTGGTCTCTCAAGACAGGGATGACTGTATATATGTCTGTACTCTTTTGCTGGCATTTTGGCTATGCTGGATTTTAATTAACCAATACCCAGTGCAAGCTAACATACCTACCTTGTCAGTCTAATTAAGTGCTTTCTTTTTATCTTGGTGCATGAGTATATGAATGCCATTCTTTGGCCACTAAAATGTAAAGGCCTGGCCAAAAAATTGTTTGATAATGTGGAAATCTCACGATTAAGTGGCCACTGTTGATGCACAGTCTGTACTCTGGCCTTCCAATTAGACAATTGTTAATTGACAGGCTCCAATATATATACCCCCCAACTGACTCTCTTCATGTTGACAGCTAAATGATTGTCTTAATCTTTACAAAGGTGAACCTTCAAGCCAACGAAGATTTGATGCGTCCCCATGTCGCTGGCATTGAAATCAGCTGGCCCAGCATCAGACAATTTCATTATGCCATCTAAACAACTCCAAAAGTGGTATTTTCACAACCAGTATGCAAAGTCTATCAATAACAAGGGGATCACTGGAGCCATTCAGATGAAAAATGTGATTAATATGGCCACTGACAAAAAATGTCATTCGTTTAGGTGTAATTGTTTGATATAAAACAGGCAACGGGGGTGTCTTGTGTAAACTGTCACCCTTTAGCATACATATTTCCCTATAGAAATACATTGCTGTCTACACAATTTCTTTTCATGGAAAAGTGCAATAAAATGCCACTATATGCCACAGCGGATAGTTCTGGTGAATTGGGGAGGAAATTGAAGGCCACATTAGATCTGCTCTATTAACTCCCTCTGTCCAATATGACATTATCTACCGGTTAATATGGCGACAAATTTGTTGCCCTGCAATTTTTCATTGGAAATGCGAAGTAACAGTCAGAATAAATCACGCATGAACTATAGGTGTCCATTACAATGCCTGATGACTGAGACTCAGTTTTCTCACGTTTTTAATTTTGTTGTAGGCCCAATTTTTTTGTTGGAAGCTGCCAGGAGTGACCATCCATCTTTTAGGATAATATATGGTACAAAATAAAAATAAGCCACCTCCAAGCCAAATTAACAGTGATAAAAAGGTGGTTTAACCTTTTTTGTTGAGTATAGTTGTGTCTGAAGGTCTGGTCTCAAAAGACAACTTTAACTGTACTGCCAAACCTGTCCTTAACAAAATGGCCTCGCATAGAGCTACACATCAAATGTCATCAGCCTCAGTAGTTTTCCATATTTTACATGTATATTGTTCACAGTTGAGGGATGTTCAACATGTTCACTATTTTTAAAAGAATTCACAGGGTATTCTTTTTAAGTACTTTGAAAACTGTAGGTAAAATTCAATGAAAAAAAAAATTAAATACAGAATATCTTTGTCTGATTCTTATCATTCCAATTCCAAGGAAGTGGAGAAGGAGGAGGGGCTTATTAGAGTGGGGGGCGGGGGCCTTAATTGGGAGGAATACTGTACCCAGCTAAATTCAGGTAAAATTCCAAATGGAAATGCATGCATCAGGTCGACTAATTAAGGTCACAAATTGCAAACTTGTATTTTACATCTTTTCTTATATCCAGTGACAAATTAAACATCTACTTGTGATTACTTTATAATCATCTTGTTGAATCATTAAATTATTAAAACTGCACACTACCATGTACCCAACTCCCACCCCACCCCTCACCACTCTCTGTTTGTGTGCCTGTGAACATGGTGAATCATACCTTAACATTGCAAATGAGAACTGCAGATGAAATGTATCTGCACAGCTGTTCAGCATGACCGAGGTCACAAACTTTCTGTAGCATAGGTTGGCCGTTTAGGGTCCCAATTACACCAAGACAATTAACTAATTTATTGCTTCAGTCTTATTCTAACCAGGAGTGTGCTTCGTCAAAAGTGTAAATGGCTTTCTCCTTTCTTCTAATCACCAATTCTGATCTATAACTTAACACCCATCCACCCCTTTTTTCTATAAAATGAACTGTTCCTTTTTTGAAGAAATATTTTCACACACTTCAGTCCCTCTTGTGAGATACATCCTGTCAGTACTGTATGTCCATGTACACATACAGTCAAACCTCATTAAAAATGACACTAATACATCCAACATATTCATTAAAACCAAAAGTTCTAAGTTCTAAAGGAGAAAAAGTTAATTGTCCTTGTTATTTTATTCACTTATGTGACATAGTCAGTTGTTTGACACCTTTTTAGGGGAACATATGGTGTCATTATAAGGAGGTTTCACTGCGTCTCTTCCATCTTAGTGCATGATCCACAGGGACACTCTCTGGTTTGTAACACTAAGTCTGTACTGCTTTCACTGTATTTTCTCAAAACATGGACCACCGCACTTGAATAAAAAATTTAGGGAACTTGCAAAAAGAGTCACTCGTGTCTTGGCTCTTTAAATTTTTCTCATGTACAAGTTGTGACTTTTAAGCTTTCCAGTGCTGTGTTTTATGATGAGCCAACAGCTTTCCCCAGAGCACTTTGGGTATATTTCACCCAGAGTGTGCCAAGGAAAGCAGTTGATCCAGACCATTATATTCTCTGGAACTAAAGGCATGCTGGTACTTTGATGAAAAATCTTTCCACAAGGAACATCAATGCAGTATCCTCATTATAAGTGAGAGCAGTTCATCCTAAGCAGTTAGACTTTAGTTGTAGTTGGCAGTGAAAGAGTTAATGCTCAATTAACCTCATGAAACTCACCCTTTGACTGAGGGTGACAGCTAGCGTATAATATGTGGCAAGGGTTAGGTGGATTGTGTGACAACTTAAAAAAAAGGGGGGGTTAGACAAATTACCATGAGTTTCTCATTTCCTGAGTCACCAATCAATGTTTCTGGTAGAATAATCAGTCTTTAAAGAAACCGACAGAAAGAAAAAAACTACAACTGCTCTGTGACAGAATGACAGAACATGCATTCATGCCATGCACAGACATGCATTTCACGTTTTCAAACCAAGCAACACTACTAATCTAAAGCTGAAAAACATTCTGCAGATTCTTTTGAATGGAAAAAAAATGAAAAGAAATCAAAGTCCCACAAACCAAATATAGTGCCCAGTAAGCTTTTTCACGTACTTTACAAACTTTGCATTCTATGAAGTGGTATGTTAATCAGTGGGGCTTAACTGCGGAAGATACAAGTCCACATTCGTGATCTTTCGTGTCAAGCTCATTTTGCTTCCAAGTTTCCCCCGAAGTCAAATTGCACAACAAAGGCCATTATAGGTAGCATGCCATGTGTACATTTGGGGGACTTGACGTCTGAGTATTTGTTTTGTGTTAGAGTCCTGGACTGACCGAGCCCAGATAATCTCCTTGTACACAAGAATGCTGCTGCGGGACACTGATGTCCTATCATACACCTCTTCTGGGAGGCCTTCCAAACAGTCATGAAATTCATTGGTTAAATCCCCCGAGCCTCCTTTCTATCTCAGCTAGTGTGAAACTGCATAATGAAGTCTGCGCTGCACACAACCAAAAGCCGGAGCAGCCTCCCAGGGATTCCACAAACCAATTTTACTGCGGCTGCCATCAAAAAGTTGCCAAGTCTAAATAATCCTAAATGGCGGGGTGTCTCGGCAGACCAACTTATTTCCTGAATGAAAATACCGAGACAGAGACAAGTTAGAGCCCAACGGTACGTCCTTTACACTTGCTATTTTCCCCAGTAGGCCTCAATGGTCACTTCGCTTTTATTTGAAAGTGAAACTTGTGTCACTGTTTTTGCCCCGCAAAATGCGCAATCAGCACAAACACTTGTGCACGGTTGATTTCCCTCAATAAGCGAGCTAGATGAAATCTTGAAGTGACCCTTGAAATCCCCGTGCAATGCAGAAATACAAGCTAATTTAAAGTTGACTCCCTTCTGTTTGACCTTTCTTCGTGTGCCCATGTAAAAAAAAAAAACTGAAAAAAAACTTATATTTCAATATCTCTACTTATTAAATGGTTTTTGACATGTCATTTTTTCTTTACTCTTCTTTTATATATTTCTGACTATTTTTGGAGACTTGCATTTCATAGTCTGTCCTCAAATATGAATACATCTCAGCATATATGTATTGAGGATTTTTTTGCCATGAAAAATAAAATATTAATGGACTACTTTCCTACTTATTGCAACAATTTTTATGTAAATACAATCACTGAAAGCCTCCTGCATGTTACATGTCAAGAGAATAAAATTCATCCTTGGACAAAAATCAAAGCTGTTGTTGTTCATGCTATACATGTAAGTGATTAGTACCACTATCCATGAATTGCTATCTATATCTGTGCATCAGCCAGTCAGTGTAAATCATATATGTTCACCATTAGCATCCAAGTCGTTCTCGTCCTCCTCGTCCTCGTCATCGTCGTCCTGGTCGTCGTCATCATCGCCATAGCCATCCCCTTCGCCATCACCACCTCAACTGCCACCACCACCACCACTACTCTTGCACCCAGTGCAAAGAGCACATGATAATTCAAAGGGAGGGGGCTAAAACGTGGTATCAGTGGTCTGAAACAATTACCATATTTCCGCTTCTTAGGGTCCCATGTGCGTCAAGTTTTTTCTTTTCTTTTTCAAATGCGGGGGGGGGGGGGGCTACCCATTGTGAGTTCAATTTTGGATTTGTCGGACAACCACCCATCGCATAGACTGCGATATCAATGTTTAAATTGACAATTCCAAATTACATCACAGGGTTGCAGGCGACTGGAATAGCCACCCAGAATATCAGCCATACATGTATTAGAATTGAAACGTACACCGACAGTTTCTCTCGTTTTCTGTGTGAGATGGCCCAAAAGAGAACCCCATACAAGCAAATACCGAACACTGCCTCTTTCTCCATACATTTGGGCGAAATTTTGTCCCATCTGCTATTGAACTCGGTATGACAGTAATGTCTTTTGTGTGCCTCATTGTACCCATAGATACTGTGCACTCGCTGATAGGGGCTAGCTTGCATGTAATCACCCAGCATGTCAACCTATATGGCCATTTTATCCATATTGCAATTGTTTTTCAATTCATGTCCTTGGTGTTTTCTCATTTTAATAATATAGGCAAGAAAGTTGCACCTTTTTTCATTCCATTCTTCAAAATTTTGAGCCACATGAGTGGCGCGCTGAAAGGATGGATGTTATTCATTTTATTAACTTCCATAGCCAGTGGTAACTGGCCTTGAACATTTGATTGCCGGCCTCTTGGTGCAAGCAACAACTTGGAGCTTCTTTTTTCAGGGCTTTACCCATAACTCGTACATACATTTTTCCTTTCGGCTGTAAAACCATTTAATTAACTTGGTCTCTATCTAAGGATGGGAAAGTTTTTCCCAGCCCCAGCCTTTCATTTACATGTGAACTTTTCAGTCCAACCTCATTTTGATACCATTGACTTAACCTTTTTCGGTCAATATTGAAATACCTAGCCGCCATATGTTCACCATGTTGTTGAGCATAATCAAACACTTTCAGTTTGAAAGTGATGGTGTAGGAATGACCACATTCACCTTTATAAGGTGTTTTGCTGTCCCTCAGATAAATTCAACATCACTAATACCTGTAGCCCTTCTATAGTAAAGATTCCAAGTGCTGCTTTTCTTGAGTAGGCTAAAATACACACACAATCACTTCTGTTGATGTAAATGATTCCACCCGTTTAATCATGGGACTAAACAGGCAGGGACATTTCTGATGACATAGCATGCAGCAAACATACACATTCAAAATTGTGGATGAACATGTGAAAGAATTAGCGGCGGGTGGATTTCATATTCATTGTCAATGTGAGATCCTACAGTAAATTAGTATTTAGCATGAGAAATAAGTAATCTTCCTGACAAATATGCCATGAGTCTGTACAAAGGAGAGTCTATTGTTGGCCACATATCAAGAAAAATTAGAAAAACTACCAGTCAATTTATAAGACAGATGGAGGGCATGTGAAATGTGTCACAATAAAGGATTAAAACACCATGGAGCTTGACAGAGAGGCCTGTATCGGCAGATAGAAGACCGAGAGCCTGTTAGGTCTCAGCAGTGTTTTAATCCATTTAAGATATAGGATTTATCTGACGATGTCACTTTAAAACTTACAAACTTAGTCAAAATGTCCACAAACTCATCTCATCACCATGCTTGGATGACTGCAATCGGCACAACAGTCACAGTATGTGCACCCCCTAACAGCAACTGCTCAATATCAAAACAAGGCAATTAAGGGGGACTGTACCGCAGGTTACAGACTGGTCACATGGTGTGTGTTCTTACTTCTGATTGGCCTAACCCTCCCACCTATATTATAATGGAGGAGTACAAACCATCCAGGGAAACAAAGAGGTACAATAACATGGAAAAGATAGCAGCAGGGACCTGCCAAAAGTGGCCTTTCAAGCCAGGTGGCCTCTCATTAGAGTGACCTCTCAGGACAGGGACTATTATACCATCACAATAATACCAGAAAACTGAATTGGAGAGTTTGTTAAAATTAAATTTGATTACAACTGGTGCCTCATGATCATGTATATGTGAATAGTGGTCAGTTTTCACTGTTACAAGAAACTCCAAAACCGTGGCGCCAGGCTGGGCAATGTTGACAGAAAGAGGTGAGGGAGGAGACACTTGGGGGGGGGGGGGCAGGAGTGCTAAAAAGGGAGAATACGGGAATGCTCCTCTTCATATCGTGCTGGATAATCCTTGACCATATTCTGTTGGGAAATTAACAACATTTCATGCATGTCATATAATTTTTCCTTCACACATCCAATATTTAATAAAGTGTGGTCCATCATATTAGACTGTTGTGGGTCTGCTCCAGGTCAACTCTGAGTGGGTTATTTCCCTCGTTTTATCATCGTGTAGCTGCCTGGCTTCCATGAGGGATGCTCATCTATTGAAGCCCCAGGATATAAGTTTATTAAATATTGCTATTTCATTCACGTCCTAGGGTGAATTTTTTTTTCAGAAGAGGGATGTACTTAAGGGACCCACCTCTATTGTCATTAGCAAAATGGCTTTGGTAAACAGCCTCAGGGACTATGCTTTACTCCATCTCTTTAATGTAACAGTCACAAATGCAAAGAGTAAGCCTTACAAATGCTCATAGTTTACTTGTGTAAAATTACTGCGAAGGGTAAAATTGAGAATTAATATTTTTACAATGACTAAGGTCTATCAGTTTTCATGACCCATAAAATTTTTGCAGGGCACGACAAGTATCTTACATGTTGGTCCATCTACATATTTTCCAGCATGGAATGTTTCACAACATTTCCATTTCAGACATTATATTGAAAATTAATGGGTTTCATAATTTTGATGATAAAGCTACATAAGTAACCATAAATCCACATAAATTTTGTTAAATGTTGCATTTCATTTTCAGTCTTGCTCAAACAATGTAGGATGACCTAAGTAGAACCATACCACTGAACATGGAGCAAACAAGTTGTATGAAGTAGGACAATGTAGCTTACAGTATGATTGAGACTGTACCCATGTCACTATATAGAGATAGAGGTGTCAAAGTATGACATAATAAGATAAACTTTCAGCACCATAATCACTAAAAGGCACCAACGATCAAGAGGTATTACTTCACACCTCCCAACCAATCAGATATTGCAGCAGCTGCCACACAATCCCTCCCAGAGGGTGCCACTAGTTACACTAGTGGCACCCTCTAGCAGTTCATGTGTTTATGCTTACTTGCATCTTGTTACAATTTTCAGAGTATCACTGGTCATGAACGAATGGCCTATATGTACCATACATCTGATTTACATACAGTATGATAGGCTCATCACATCTATACGAGAGCACATGTCAAATGGTACGAGATCAGGCAGTCAAGGGTACAACACTGCTTTTAACTCTGCTGACCATAGTTCTCAGAGATTATGTGATCACTTGTGTCTGTCCCTCTGTCCATCCAGATCTGTCAACTTTTGCTTGTGAACACGTTACAGTCAACAGTTTTCATATTAGCTCCATAACTGTCAGGACTTATCAAGTATATCTCAATCACGGTCGAGTTTGATATGGGCCAAAAAAAAAAAAAGAAATTTCGAAATACTGTTTTGTGAGAAGTTTTTCTTGACTTATCTCAAAGCTTAGTGAGAATGTCAATCAGGAAAAAAGACAAAAACATGCCAAAATTTGGTGACACTACCTACCGAATAAGAATTATGGAAGATATGGACCAAAAGTTGTTGAAAACACATTCATTTTATCATGTTGATAAAGAAAAGGCTAATAATACCAAATATAACGCAAATATGTATCATATGTAGAAGTTTTATGTTGAATAATATGGATGACCTTGTCCTACTTTCTCAAGGTCATGAAGGGAATACACTTCAGGAATTGATTTTTTTTTTTTTTTTTTTTTTGTTATGGTCATTATGTCTGAACTTGTGCACAGGTATCAATTTACCAGCACAAGAATATTATACAGACAAGATTCTACCACATGTGGAGTCACGGTAGCACCACTGGTGGTGTTAAGTGGAAGCAGCTCATAGGTAGTAAAAGTACTTTAAATTCATGACTTTGATTATAAATTGAGATAGAACTTCTAAATTTACCCCAAATATAAATTAGACCAATGATCAAATTTTGTTAAATTTTGGGTGACCTTGGCCTATTTTTCAAGGTTATTAAGGACAGATTAAAGAACACTAAATTTTCCATGTTAAGAAATAAGAAGGCTAACAATATCAGATGTACCACAAATGGGTATCTTACATATATATATATAAATGTTCTATATAGCATAATATGGGTGACCTTGACCTACTTTTTCAAGGTCATGAAAGGAATGCATATCATGAAATGATTTTATTGTGATACCCAGGACATAATAGAGACAGATATGCAAAACTTGCATCAATATGGTAAGTGTCAACGGATTACATGCCAGCAGAGCATTAGGCCCATGGACCTCTTGTTTTTATACCACACAGGCCTATACATATACTGTATACATGCAATTTCATTTCTTGCATACCCAGGGATGAAAATGAAACCACACCCTAAGATAGTATCCCTTAAATTTTTAACCAGACTTGGGCCTTTGAGGCAAAAAGATCACTTGTCTTTCTCTAACTTCTGAGAAAAAAAATCCTGAAGGAAAGAAATGAAGACTTTCATCCCTGATATAACCCCCAAACACTGAATAATTTGGGACAGATATTGGTGGACAAATGGTTGACAACAATGTCTCTGTGGCATCCCTCTTCTTTGAAAGGTGTAACACAAGTTGCCATGGAGTGGCTAATCAAGATGACCATTTCAAATGATCAACCAGTACCACCAAAAATTGCTGGGTGATAGTAAACACCATGCAAAAATGGCAACACACAGAACTTCATTTGGGTATACATGTATTTTGCTGAACCCATAATGGTTTGTCACAGGAAAGGTCTGGTAAGCCTTTACATACATGGCAGCATGTTTGGAGCATCTTTTTCTGTCTCTCTCTTTTTGGTATGTATGACCAGTCTTAGATGCACCTCACAAAAAATCCCAAAATGTCTCAATGCCCATAAAAGATATGTGCTTGAATGTGTCAGCATGGTATCAGGTTGCAGTTAAGCCCATATGAAGTAGACCTGGTGCGGCTGATTCCAAAATCAACCATTTTGGCATACTGCAATATTTCGGTGCACATACATGCATCATACTATCTCATCTAGCTAGATCTGACACTGTCTGGATGATCAAAAGTGTATGTTCTTTAACAGCTACTCTGCAACTTATAATCCGAAATACTTCATCTGGAAGGTATACACTAGAAGACACCAACAAATAAACATGTCTTTCAAACCAATGGAGACAAACCAGACGTGTGAAATCAAGTTTGAGTTGTGTATCTTTCAGGTTCAATATAGCGCTTCACCCCAGAGACACCTGATGTAGTTTTTTGGCACCTGGTGGTCTGCTATACAATTTAAATGACCCTCCCTGAAGATCATTTTGCCATACTTTATGTTGTAAAAATTGCTGAGATGGTCCCTTCAGGACACGTACTCTGGAAGCCTTGCAGGGGCTTTACCTTCATATTGTCCCCTGTTGCCACAATTCATGAAACCTCTTCAACTATTTCATCATGCTCTGCATTGCTTATCTCTTGACCATCCCACATTTGGTCCAAAAGGTATTAATGTAGATCTCTCGAGTTTTTTTGTAGATGATCTATGTATGGCGTCTTGGGTGAGAGAGTTGGTTGTGCCTAGCACCTTGATTTCCTCTGCAATTTTACTGGCCAGTTAAGTCGGCTCTGGTGGGAAACAGATCATAGGTCATTCATCAATACTTTGATTTATAGGAATTCTAGTCATTTGTCTTGAACTGTCATAAGTTGAATAAAGCTGTGGGGGAGCTAACACTGGCAGTTTTTTTTTTTTTTTTTTTTTTTAATCCTGTACTTTATATCCAACAATCTAGAAGAGAAAAGCTGAAACTTCCAAATAGGAATGGTTTCTAATGTACAGACGACGGATTGTGGCCTGAATGTCAGGGGCTTATTGTATACAGATCATTTAACCCATTCCTGCTTGTAATTGTGGGAGTCAACTGCATCTGTCAACATAAATTTGGAGCTAAAATGCCCATTCAACACTAAGGAAAGCAGGTTACATTGGATATGCCATCATCTACAGAAATTCTCATTCCAAATATTTCACTTTTTACAATCAAATTATGTAACAACACTGACACAGATGACAACAATTGATGTTTGACAGTCTTCATGGAGAAAGGGAGTAAACCATTTTTCATCTCTTGCTATCTTGCCTCAGTCAATTGAAAAACAAAAAGTTCACCTTTAATAAGCTCACATTTGATGGTTCCTAGATCCAAATATTTTAGCATCTGACCACAAAAACACCAGAAACCCTGCAATTTCTGTGGAGTTGAATTGGAATGATGGAATTAAAGACCACAGAAAAGTAGGCCTAAATGTACCAGCTACCTTTTGAAGAGACCTGTTATCACTGAGAATTTATTTTTATCTGCAAACAAAGCTTCTGTCATCTGTGAATCTTAAACTTGGTTTTTCTGTTTGACATTGGTGATGAAAATAAAGTAACATTTGGAATGTAAAACTGTACACAATGAAACAATCACATTATCAGAAACAGTATGTCATGCACAGCATGTTATTTTAAAAACAACCCCCCCCCAAAAAAATAAATAAAACACACATACATGTTGTAATTTGCAAGCCTCACGATGAACAAATGAATGTTAGAAAACAAAACATTACGGCAGAAAGGTTCACATCTCTATCTAAAGCAAACACAAGTTGGTATTAAGGATTCCATAACACACCGTATCATCTCACTTTTAACTCTATGGACCCTAAGTATTTTGCAGCTCAATGTGCTTAGAGCCAATACATCAGCTCTTGGGTCCAGAGGGTTAATCAGCATCATGGATGCTTACATGGTTAAAACAAAATACACTTCAGTTTTGGATACATGTATCTGTAAAATTTCTACTATATTATAATAGGATCAAAATCATATAAAAGAGTCTACAGCTTCCTCAGGGCATGCTGTTCTGATAGGGCTCATCTACAGTTCTCCTTCAAATTATTTTTTTTAACTAAAATTTAAATTAATAATCATTATTGAAGCAAATGACATTTTACCTCCGGCAGTTTGAGCTTAACTCTTTCAGTGAAACATTTTGGACTGAGTCAGCAGCTTTTGGAACACATATGGGCACATTGCACTGCAAGCATGCCAAGGAAAGCTGTTGACCTAGACTATTATCTTCTTTGTCATTACAGGCATGCTGGTTCTTGAATGAAATGCCTTTGTACAAGGAACCTGAATCTAGCATCCTTATAATAATTCAGAGTATTTTGTAGTAAATCCACTGTAGTTCATGTCTAGTCATGAAGTTGACACTGAAAGAGTTAAGCAAGGAGGGTAAAGCAAGTCCCTCCACCCCTACCCCCACCCCTACCCCCGAATCAGAAGTAAGAGGGTATTCTCAGAGGGACAGGGAACTTTTAAAAGGGGCACAGCCTGGGCACTGAGGGATGGAACACTTGTACAGGGATTTGTGCACTAAGGGATGAATATATGATACATGTACATGTATGTAGCAAGGTATGTGGTTCTTACAGTATGCAGATCTCGGGCCAAGATAAAAGTTTCTTGCAGGAAACTGACAACGACAAAATTTGTTTGGACATTTCAGACACTTCTCTGCTGATTGCTGTGTAAGCAAATTCATCTACCAGTTCTAGATAGCAAACTGTTAGTGGTAGATCACAATGTTTTATCTCAGCAATCTCAGTCTTTTTTTAAACATTTTTTTTTTTCTTTTCTTGAATTCTTTTTTGGCCAACTTGACAATCCTCAGTGGTGGCTGTGGTGGTGGGGTGCTAATTGTTGTGTGCAGCATTTCTGATGAAAAAGCACCGTCAACAGCTGCCTATGCAGGTAATGATTGGCGTAAAAATTCTGAATATACAACTTTGAAAGCTGAGGAGAACCACACATTTCAGATTTCTGTTGTATTATATGTTGAGGCCTATGTTACTACAAGAAGCAGCAGGGCTGGTTGGTTCACTTATCAGATGGTCATGACAAATGTGCAGCACAAATATGTCAACACTTTACATCCCCCTCTTGGTGTACACACAGTACCACCCTGTCCAAATTAAAATATGGTCTGGATCAGTGTTACTATGTCTTTGTTGACAGGGTCACATCATCATCAATGAAAATAGCAGTTTATTTAAATCAAATTTTTCATGATAAAAGAGTGGTACTTATGAAGCTATGGTAAATACAATGCATCCTTTTCAACAAGGATCCCACCTTTGGGAGGTTTCCCTGTACCAGTAGCATGCTTTGACAGCTTCCCCATCCTGGTTCAACACTCCCTGGGTCCCCATGCCCTGACTTCTACATCTCATCAAATTTACCCGAGTGGCAGAGGATGTTGTTGCCATGGAAACAAGCTATCAGCAAACATCAGTATTACCATCATTCATTGCTCATCAGTATGTGTAGTCTCAATCAAGCCTAGAACCTGTGGTATATTGTCTCCGATGACTATAGTTTCTAGTATCCCAGATGGCCCTTTGGGATACCTTTCCCATGTGCAGATAACATTATATAACTATCTTTTTCCCTACTTCTATCAATCAATTCATCACTTCACTCCCTTTCAATTTTCCACTAATGGGTATGATGATGCCTTGAACACACCAAGATTTGTCATATCCTCTAAGGGGCCCATACAGCAATAAGATGGCACAAGCCAGTAATATTACAGGTCTCGGGCAGAGAAAGTGTACAGTGTACCCATGTAACCTCTGAAGCCTCCATATCATTCACACTCAATTTCTCTTCTTATGGATCATACACTTATGGCACTTAAGGTAGCACATATATTGGGTCATACATTTTAACAGCAACCAGAGACTAATGTAAAATAAAAATAAATAAATAAATAAAACTAAAAACAAACAAATAAAAAAAATTTTTGGATGCACAATTAATCTTAAATATCACTTTTATAGGTATATCAATACATGTCAGTTACATAAGTTACATACACCTGCATTATGTTTCTCCGATGATGTGAAGAAATAAAGGGAAAACCTTTTTTTCAAACTTGAGAAGTCCTGAACTGTTTTTTCACTTCATTAGTACATTGTAGTTTAGCCAGCTCAAAAGCTCTTGCATATAACCAAGATTGAATATGTGGTATTTTGCAACACTTTTTGAAAAACAGATGCAAACATTCCCACAAGCCCATTGATGAGATCAAAACATATTAACACAACACAATACAAAAAGTAAAGTAGATGAAATGAAATGAAACAGAGTTTGTAGAATTACTGTAGTGCTATCTATAGTGAACAACTTCGTTAAAGATTGTCCAATTCTATTGCCCCGAAAGCAGACCATCCTCCATATTATCTCTACTTCGCAGCTGAGTGGAGAAAAGATAGAGATTGATAATCATATGTTTAGCAATTCACATCCCCACTAAAAATTGATGTGGATCTGGCCATCATTTTCAGAAGAAAAAAATGAGAATTGTGGATGGATGGATAATACGTGCATATGATCAACTCTCCTATGAGCTCAGCTGACTAGCAAGTCAGCAGAGCCAAAATTGTGATGAGGTTTATGTCACAGCTTGTTCTTTACATGGGTGTTAAGTAGCTTTAATACTCTTTTGGTGACATTAAGGGCCATGTCACTTGTCACGCTTAACCGCATTTGATGTTAGACCTTTTGACCCCCCACCCCCTCCCCTTAACATCAAAAGTGAACATCCGTGACACGCAACTGATCTTTTTTTCCTTGTGCATCATGAGTGGTTGACTTATTAATACACAGGCCTACAACTGGTCTTCTCCTATTATACTTGTTATTAGGCCTATGTATTGTAACAGTTATCATGAAGCTTGACATTGAGTTTATTTATTCACTCTGATTCATTGTTTAGGCCTATTTATTTATACTGAGCAACTTTTCACCTCCAATCTTTATGATGGGATCGTGGGTTTTGTCCCTGGCCTAGCCAGAGAGCAAACATCAAGCATGGAGGTGTGCTTTAGCTGACTACATGGCCTGTCAAAAACTTCTGTTGTGTATGTGTTGCACAGTTAGTAACATTACGGTAGAAAAGTTACCCAAAGGTCATTTCATACGTCACTATGGCAAAGGCAAAGCAGACCACAAAAATGAAAGAATATGATTTACAGTTTTCTTACTGTGCTAAAAATACATTGTTACACCTAATAATTTAACAGTTTTACTCTGAACATTTACGACCTGGAGAAAATACACCTACACCCCTCTTTGAAAGCTTGGCTTGTGTATAGGCATGTGGAATGCATAGAATGAGCACAGTCCACAACTATTTACCCTGGAATGAAACAAATAAAAGTTGGAAATACTTGTTAAAGTGTGTTTATGAAGTGTCTATTGTTTTTTAACCTTTAAGTTGTCATTTTATATATTAATCAACAAAACCAACAGCTTTCCTGGGCACAGTCAGAATGCTTAATGCTCACAGTGCACCAAGGAAAGCTGTTGACTAGGGTTTAATTATTTTCTTAAAACCTCTTTGCAACATTCATTTAAATTGTTTTCTTAAAAGTGAAGGATAAGAGACCCTGTTCTGGTTTCAAAGACACAGTTGGCATATATCTATAGTAAAGTTAATAATATAAAAGCTCAGTCGAACAGATTCTATAAATGTGCCAGTAACATTAGGATTATATAGGGATGGTAATGTGGCAACGTCTGTATTTTGTGTGTATATTGCAATATAAGTCGACCTGGAACTTGCTTCATTTTCTGCATTTTTTCTCACTTTCACATTCTTTGTCACACTTTGAGCAAATTAATGTCAATAGATGATTAGATGATGACCCCCCACCCCCACCCCCTAACGTCACATGCCATTAAGCGTGACAAATGACATGGCCCCTTATGACTTCAAGCTTCCCAGGAGTCCCGCACTTGTTTGCCTTCAAAGCAGATGAAGCTCCCAAAGATTGGTTTGTTTAGCTCACAAAATGCATGTGGATTCAAAATAAAATATTATTCCTTTGAATATAACATTCTGTGTTCACACATATGTATGTCCCTGCATACAGTGTGTGACCTGGGCTTATATAAATATATATAATTAGCAGCTGCGTGTATTGTACAATTGTCTTTTGTCACTTGCACCAAAGCTATTGGAATGTTCCTCCATCTTTGCAACCTATAACAGTATAAGTCTGTACATCAAGCACCATCTTTCAATACAGTCAGTATACATGGACATTACAGCCTGGGCCAGATGAATACATTTCTTTTCTTTCCTTTTGTGTTTTTTTTTCCTTAAGAAATCCATATTAAAGATTTCTTTCTGTTATAAACCTGGGAATTCCTTTTCACTTCTGCCTGGACTGGTATTAGTAACACACCACCTGTCTTGACTGTCCGAGTAAGCCTCCCCTATGTATGGGTGGTCCAAGGCTTATCTCACTGTGGCCTCTACACTGCATTCTAACCTGGAGGTTCTGTTTCAAGTCCACTCGATATGTCATGCTTACCAACACCAATATCCTCCGAGAAAATTATTGGTGCACACCTGTTCCTTGGGTCAAATTTTCATGGACTGAAAGCCGGCCCCTGTGAGAACCACATGAGGGAGGCAGATAGACACTTTATCTGTGTAAGTTTGATGATCAGAGGTAACCATTATATAAGTCTAAAACATATAATCTGGAAGAGGTAAATCCTATTTTGCCCACACGCCAGCCTCTGAAATCAACAAGTACTAGCCACCCAGAGCTCTCACATCTACAGTGAAGATGTTAGCGAATCATGGCACTCACTCTGGCTTGGAAGTGTGCTGGGAGATCATAATTGGCTGAAAGAGAAGCACTTTCTCTTCCTGTCTTTTTATATTACCAGGTAATACCAATCTTGCAATAAATTGGATAAGCTGCTGCATTTTTCTTTGCTTGTACATGTAAATGGCTCTTCAGCATCGCCAGCACTCTTTGCTGTAAGTGTCAAAGATACAAATCAATACATTTTGAATCAGAAACGGTGTGCTGGAGAAGATGTACACCATGCCGGGATGTATGTGGGTTTCAGGAAGAAGGGTGACATACCTCTGTAAAGTTTATGCCAATTATGGTGGGCCCCTCTGAGAAATATATAATTGTGTTTATTTATGCAAGGTACTGTACACAGGCATGCAGCTTCCCTCTGTGCCACTTGTATCACAGGACACAGTTGTGTGTGTTTAGACAATTTGTCTGATGTCACCATACTGGATTTCCCCCACCTCAGTGCACACATGCTACACTAGTTTCTGCTGCTTATAACAGTACATGCGCCTAGTTTTTTAAAGACAGAAATCACTCAAATGTTGTGCAATTCACAAAAACAAAAGGGACTCTCTATGAGGTAAAGCTGTCTCAACATGAGTTGGGGATTACAGAACCCATGGGTCAGTTATCATAGCTGCTGTAGCAGTTGCCTGTCATCACAAAACCATTGCCTCTAAAGCTGGCAAAGCCATTTCCATTACCATAAAGCCCTTCCCCCCCCCCCCACCCCACCCAAAAAAGTTTACTTCCCCCAGCCCAACTGACCCATCTCTTAACCCCCCTACCAACCCAATTAACTTACTTCTGACCAAAAACAAAAAACAAAAAACAAAACAAAACAAAACAAAAAAAAAAAAAAAAAAAAAAAAACAATGCAAACACCTACCTACCCAAAATGGTCCAATATTTAACAAAGAAAGCGTACCGACCCACTCACATTGTTAGACTAAAAAAAAAAAATATGCCTATACCTCCCAAACGAAAAATTTTTTGGTCACTTGGGGGAAACGTACTTACATAATGGCCTAAGCTGTATGCATAACTCCATCAGAATATGCCAAGGTACCTGCAACAGGGCCTCTTTATACAGGTAACAACAATGGCCTTTCATGCCAGGCCATACATGTAGCAGCCAATCATATGGACAATGAGTATTCCTGTCCTTGCACTTACCTGCTCAGCTGATGAAATTTAGAAGAATGTTGTTTTCTGGGAGTAGTGGAACCATGGCACATAATTTGTCACTATCTGAAGAAAGTACATCTCCTGAAAGTCTAGTTCATCAGGCAAAACACCAAGAAAAGTCCAAGAATTTTGCTGTACTGTGAAATTTGCAGATTTCACATGATGGCAAGCAATGCTAAAATATATAAATGAATGAATGAATGAATTCATCTGTTACAGGTTACGGTATAGTACAAAAATTGCTGATCTTTGTGAGGTTGTCTTCAAATAAGATGTAAAGCATCTATATAGATGGCACTTTTTTTTCAATTTTTAAGATGTTTTTCTAATGTTCATCAAATACCTGTAATACTATGAGAAATCTTCCATAAAAGTGTAACATAATGTGACTGGTTCAGTACATCAATAAAAGCATTATAGAGAAAGTCAGGCATGTCCTGTTATTTTTTATCCCATGCATAAGGAGGCATCATCAAAAGGAAGAATGATTGCTGCAGTATTAACCCTTTTCCCATTCAACGGGCCAAAATAAGCTGGTGTTCAAATGTCCTCTGCTTAAGTGTTTTCAACTACTTTCAACAGTAATGAAAAACAATTTGACTGAGAATTGCAGACGTGACCTATCAAGACAATATAACAAAGGTCAACAGCTTGGTGCCCAACCTATGACAAGCTGTTGACTCAGTCTCAATTAACCGAGGGGTGGGGGTTAATGGTCTACATGTATATCCCAGGTCAGACGGTCCAAGTTCATCTCTTTCTGTTTCACAGAAATTAGTTTCAGTTATTTAATATGCATATATTTGTCCAAATATTTATCTATCAATACAACTGCCAAAGCCAAGGTGGACAAAATATAACTGTCTTTTCAAAGCAACAAGATTTCTTTACAATCAAATCCGGTAGTCCTTTCTTCTAGCACTTTTCACACTTTAGCTCCATGCAATTTTTTGCCCATTGTGCCTAAATGTCTTTTCGTAGACTGCATGTATACACTGCAAATCAGCCAAATATATCTTAACTTTGCTCACTCCCAGTCCCCTATATTTACAATATGGTCTATCCATCTAACTTTGAAGTTGCTCCGGGCAATGACTGATGCTGATTGAATTAAAATGCCTGATGTAACATACACAATTGGGCATTTGAATCCATTACCCCGGTCATAATCACACAAAATGTTTTGTCCCCTTTGTACAGCAGGTAACAACTCCATGCGTGGTACAGTTGAACTACAGGAATGTTCCTCATGAATACTATATTCAGTTTGCAAGCTGCTGAAAACTGAAATCCATTTAACTGTCGTATCAACTGCAAGAAGTAATTCAATCACTTACACAATTGTTATACAACAGTGCGTATTGAATCTGGAACCAATTGATTTATGCTTTGTTTTGGTAACTCTTGATGTATCTGCCAAACACATGACTTCAGGTAGCGAAGACAGGTGCAAAACCAGTAAAACTTGAACCTTGATTGTGTGAGTGACCCCTGTAACACAGAGACACATTTTCTTAGGCAGTAATTTCTCTTCTTGCAAACTTTAAGCTGACACCAAAATGTGAAGGTAACGCCTCCGTATAAAAGCAGAATTACAAGGATTATCCACAGATCCAAATTTTGCTGCACTTTTTTTGTATACACAATATAAACACAGTTAATGGTAGAATGTACTTAGTCTCCTGCCATAAAATCTATTTTACTGTTTACCACCATATGGGAAGTTTCTCATGTCTATAGGCATGTACATCTACTTTGTTCTCTCTGCAGTTGTGACACAAATACCGATGGTTCAATGACAGGAAGGACGCCCATACGCACCATTTTATCAGCGATCAGATTTGAAGGCATCTGAAGATCAGTGTCACTGGAGATCATGCATGCAAGCTCATGAACTAAGCCTTTGTCAAGCAAGATCTATAAGAATAAGCACTGTTCTATCAATTACAGTGTTAATGAGTTTACTTGATAGATGAATCAATTTTACCCAAGTATGAGTAGATATTCTGGATGTGACCCAAGCTGATAGACAATTCACAAAGACGAGACCTGCTTGTCGACTCAGGACATTATGGAGACTAGCACAATGTGCAACATGCACTTTAATGCACACAAACTGATCCGAGAGAATTTTATTGGAGTGTCTAATACACAATGTGTCCCACTGAGGATGCAACTTGATTCTGACCATCTCAACAGTCACCATCTTTTAAATCAAACACAATACTTATATTAAATGTGTTCAAGTTTTGATGGTCTCCTGCGTATTTATTGTTTTTCTTATCTAGAGCTGTGTCTGTAGTAAGCCCAGGAGAATACATACATGCATCACTCAGAGCAATGTAAGGAAATACTACCTGTTATAAACAAAATGCAGAAATATGCACGACTTTTAGAAACAATGTCATTCAGGATTTCCTGTCAAGACCTAAAAGTTGTTACTGGCAGGTGATATGTACTATGCCCATGCAAAGGCAAACTCTCTGTATGGAAATTCTGACCAAAAAATAAATAAAAATTAAAAGATACCCATGGTACACATCTTTGTTTACAAAATATCAAATAAACCCACACAAAACAAAAGAAAAACAACACAGAATACACATTTTGTTCACAAAATGTTCTACCTACAATCTAACATGATATATGTATGAGTGGGTTTGGCCGACATGGTCAAATGCCAATGTGCTATTCATTTCTTTCTACAATTTAACTTCTCATACATATAAACACCACATTCTTTTCACGTCTGCCCAGTCTTTTCTATTTCTCCACCTTACGTCTGGATGTTTTCACCTGGTTACAGCAACACCCAAAACTGTCAGTGTGTAATTTCATTGTCACTTTACACACCTATGTCTCGGGGCACCCTACTTCAAACGGGAAACTGAAAACACTCACTCAAGCATGGACGTGTGTGTGTGTGTATTGTTGACCATGCGCTTACCTGCCATACACTGTATGTAGCCACTGAAGATGGCCAGCCTCTTGTCACAGACACCACGTACACAGAGACTCAGGAGAGCTAGAAGTCCACTGACACATAGAAATACACATCCTCCTCCGTATAAAACACAAGCAGCCTGCCAGGCATTTGACGGTAAGTTTGAAAAGTGAAAATAGCCCCCTGGGCCATAAACCCCGCAAACTTGGGTTAACTGTTTCTGTCTGGTGTCCCGAACACAGTAGCTGTACATCCCAAATGAGTTCAAATTGTGGGGGTGAATGAACCAGAACGGCTGGAGAAAACTAAAGCTACACGTCCCTGCCACCATCAAAGACAATAAAGTCCACAAAATCCCAATAGGTGTGGACATTTTGACATTCACAGAGTTGAAAGAGAAGTCCTTTCAGCCAGGTTTTGGTCCGCAAGACATATTTCCCTGGCGCAGCGGTTCGTAGCAGACGAATTTTTATCGGTCCGTACACACTGATAAATTATACCTCGAATGTAATATTCAACGGACCAAAATAAATAGGTTTCTATTCGTGTAAATGACAGGTTTTCAACAGTAAGCCAGATGCAGAACGATTGAAAATGTTACATAAGTTTGGCGGATTTAATTCCACTTGTGTCGGATGTAAACACTGTCCTGTATTTGCAAAGCTGGTGGCATTCCAAATCCCTGCCATGCTTCGCGGTGTTTATACATTCAGATCGTTGAATAAAGTACTCCACGATCAATTCAATGTGCTCCAAACGCCTGACAACCATGTAAGTATCTTTTCCGGTAGTCTGCACTCATGTCAAATACACGGACAACACCAATGTATTGATATTTGTAAAGTTTTCCGGTCACAGATTCAACCCTCGTTGGCTCGAACAGTCTGTGTGTGTGTGGTTTGACAGTGGCGCCAAAGCGAGGCGGTGAGTAAATCCGGTGTCACAGGCACAGATCGCTACCACCATTTCTCCCGCCGAAGTCGGCGATGTGTTGATGGAATGATGAATAATATCGAGCTGTTTGATGCACTGTGGCCTTTTTACCTTGAACATGTTCATACAGTGTAGTAGGGAACGCTGGGGCTCCCTGTCATTTGAATGGGGTTTTTTTTTCGCTGCTTTTAAAATTAAGTTCTTTTTTCTTAAGTAATGTCTTCGTGTGTAGATTTGATCATGTTCTATTTTTTGTAAAGTGTTTTGATCAATAAAATTCGCATTCGTATTCGTATTCGTATTATCTTTATCTGTAGCGTCAGCCAAAAGGCCTCACTTATCCCCAAAATGTGGTCATGTGCAATGTACCACTTCACTGTAGTCTGGAACGCCAAAGTGATAAGATATAACATATACTGTCAACATATTATTGTGTGCACCAAGCAAAACTGATTCGCTGGGAAAGTAGCCTAAATTCTGGATGTGGATGCTCTCATCCATTCATTCATTCGTTCATTCATTCATTCTGGTGTATGGATAAATCAAAGAAAACAAAGTGTCGGGTCCTTTCTAAATTAACTTCTTTGGCGTTTTTATGTATTCCAGTTAATATACGAGAAGAAATTAGAACAGTATTTTGATATATTTACCAAAAATTTAGAAAGCTGAAGGTAGATATTCCAGGAACGACTGCCAAAATTTTGAGCATGAACTGACGAAGTTATGAAAATATGAACAGATGTGAGTTGTACAAGATGGAAAATATTGTGAAAAGTTTCTGAAATGAAAAAATATTGTAAACGTAATGACGAAAATGAATAATAATAATAATGATAATGATGATGATGATGATAATAATTATAATATAATAAGTTGTGAATAAAAGAAAAAAATCATTCATTCATTTTGATATTCATTTAACGTTTTATTTTAATATTTTTTTTTTTTTTTGGTCTGATATGTATTAGGCATACAATGCTTTCTAACTCTTACAGGCATATTAGTACTAAGGGATTTTTTTCACGTCGATGGCAACTGAAGAGATAGACGCAGCTTTGCAGTGATAAAAACATACTGAGGAAACACATTACAATATAGGCTTTTCTGGCTATCGCACATAATGCATAGGCACACTTCAGCTTCAGAAAATATGGCTTGAACACACTTATGCACAGTGGTTTTTAAGGCATACATGTGCTTCACAGTGCAACCGATCTCCATGTCCCATTGTCAGTGTCGTTTCAAAGAACTTGTCCAGATGACCTTAGATTTTGCTTCCACAAGACTCCATGTTCTATTATCAGTGTCATTTCAGAGGACCTTAGATTGTGCTTTTACAAGACTTCAGGAGGCTAACTGACAAGTGAGTTAGAAAAGGGGTCAAGCGACATTTAAACTCGCCATGGGGTGGGACGGCTTGAAAATACGTCGTTTTCAGGCTTTGCTTTATCAATATATGTGTTCTCAATATCTTGTTGTCTCTACTCTCTACAGTATTCGCTCTCCGAAATTTAATAAACTGCATTTCCTTTCAATCTCTTCACTGTTACACACATAACACTTCCTGCCTGAACTAATTTTTCATACCGTCATTACTCAACCTTGTGTGAGGAAAATCTTTTTGTGTTCTGTCAGTTCTTTTCTCCAACTTAAATTTTGCACTGCATGTGTTCAAATATTCCTCATATTTATTTTCTATAAATAATTCTCCATATTTTGTACATTTTTTCATTCTTTGATCCTAAAATGAGTAAATAATTCCGTCACCATCCTTCGTATTACTTTCCCAAGAATTGAGTGTCAATACCAGTCTGGACCCCTAAGTCATAATGTTTTAAAAATTCTTTAACATGATATGTCTATGAACGTACCCCGTGATCTGCTGGTGACAGACTCTCCCTTTAGGCACATTGAGCACACAATTAGGCTACAAGAGCTAATGTATTTCAATATTTTCACACATTTTTTTTGGCCAATCAAATAGTTTAGGGGCCAAGGGATTTACAAAAGGGTGTTCAGATTAGCGGAGACAAAGGTTTTGGTATTTTGTTTTTGTTTGTTTGTTTGTTTGTTTGTTAGTTTGTTTTTTTTGTATTTCTGTTTCGTTTTTTTTTCTTTTTCTTGTTTTCTGTATTTGTTTAGCCATATTGACTGGCTTGTATTTATTACGCCGTCACAACTAGCTTAGCAAGTAAACCTATATCTTCAGACACTAATGGCATATTACCATACGCGTACTGACGACCTATCATAAACTCTTCGGTCAACCCAACCCGACCCAACCCAACCCAACCCAACCCAAACTAACCCCATCCCCATCCAATCCAATCCAATCCAATGAAAACATGTCTACAAGTTGACCTGAGTTCAATAATTCATAATTATATAATTCTCATTCGAGGTTGTGCGTTACAAAAAAAGTATCACAAAAAAGTAAGGATTCTGCCATTAATCAACGTTTTAGAGCCCTAAGTTTTGGTCGTAAGAAAGAAAGAAAGAAAGAAAGAAAGAAAGAAAGAAAGAAAGAAAGAAAGAAAGAAAGAAAGAAAGAAAGAAAGAAAACTGCGGTAAAATTACCGGCCGGTCATCACACGGCAGGGAAATGAAGTATGCTCCTGTGACTGTTGACTTGGAAGAGTCCACACAGTGAAATAATTGCTATGATTCACAATTTTGGCTTTATATGTTGAGAAAATTAAGATCAAACCTTTGTTTAGCTATAGAGATTAGATTTAGAATATTATTGGTGACAATCTCTTTACATCTCGTGTAGGGTTACCGGTGATGGAGTGCTCGTTTCAAGACCGGCATGCCAGATTGTTCTGTAAATTACCTTCTAGTTTGCTCAAAATAGGACTATCAAATTAACCCAAATAATTTCTATTAATTAGGTAATATTATACAGAGCAATGAAAATCGATAAGCATATCAGGTGGCAAAACTGTGAATTTGTCTCTTTAGTTTAGTTTTCGCGCCATGCATGGTTAATAATCGAAGATGTGTTACTCCAATCCGAGCAGGATACTTTTTACCAAAGACTCTATCTACATATTCTGCATTGACTCCCACCCCAACCCCAGCCCCTCCATTTCACATTTGTTAGAGTCAGCTTAGCTGCATGTCCAATCGGGTTACAGACAAAACAAAAAAGTGAAAGAGTGTTATGGCTGAATGTCAACTTGAGTTATCACTTAAGCAGTCGCTTGGCGTAGATTTTGATGAGAGGTCCAGGAAAGGCCATAACATTGATTTTGAGTTTCAAAGAGATCATAAAATAGATGTTTATGGTTTGATTATAAATAAATGCAATACAACTTATGAAAGAGATCAGTTATCATCTAAAAATGCCATAAACAGAATATAAAAGATGTAGATAATTTATGAGATGGAAAATGAATACTTTAGGGGCCAAATAACCAAACAAAACAAAACCAAACAGAGAGAAGAGCAAACATGAGGTTGTAAGATAATAAAATCTTGTATTGACGAGCCTTACAATACAATCTTTTCTCCGCAATACAACCCCAGGCTGGCTGAAGAACAGCCGGCTCCTTGAGGTATTTATACCAGCCATACTTGGTCATGTGACCACCTGCATCCAGTTTCTCTAATATGAAATAAAGAAGAAAATACTTAAATGGCCGAACTCTGACATTTTAGATATGCATATGGAAATATTTAAATGTGAATTTGTGTGTGTTTGCCAAAAAAAGTTTGTATCACGTTTGGAAAGTTTGCCCTCTAACTGTGAAGAACAGATGTTCTATAAACTGGATGCATGCTGTACAACTGGTTTACAATGTTTTTCAATGAACATTTTTATTTCCTTTTATTTACCATTTAATCTTCTATTTCTTGAAATAAGATTATTTATTATTTTTAATCATAACAAGAGTTCAAGTAGTAACTAGGAAAGATGATTTGCTGCATAGCAAATCAGTGTGTGTGTCTTCAAAGCATATTGGTATGGCAATGTACAACTGTTCCATAACACAGGAGTACAAGTTGGAATGGCATCTCTATCTATTATAGCTTTGAAGTTATTCAAGATTTAAAATTTCTAATGGTGCTATTTAGCATAATTTAAATTGCTACAACTTTTAGTTTTAAATCATTAGCTGCGCAATGGTCAACAACCCCCTAGTAGAAGTTGGACACATGTAGATTGCGCAGTGTTACAATACCCAAAATTTAAACCCAACATGAACCAAATCGGATGAAAATTGACCAAGTTATGGCAAGATGAAACTTTCAAACGGCCAAATGACCTTGACCTTTGCCCTTTCGAGGTTACATGTTCTTATACAAATGTGCAGTGTTGCAATACCTACAATTTGAGTCCAACTTGATTAGTATAGGATGGAAATTGGCCAAGTTATGACTGGATGAAACTTTCAAAGGTCCAAATGACCTTGACCTTTGACCTTTAGAGGTCACATCTAAAAATTGAAATGTGATGTGTTACCATAGCTACCATTTAAGCTCACTATGATCAAAATTGGATAAAAATTGACCAAGTTATGGCCAGAAGAAAGTGGCCTTTGACCTTGAGATGACCTCTACCTGAAGCAAACCTTGACCTCAAAAATGACATTTTGGCTTAAAATTGAACTTTGACCTTGACATGACCTTTGGCCTTGATATGACCTTTGACCTTGACATGACCTTGACATTTGAGATGACCTTTACCTTGCTTTGATCAAACTCCTATACACTCGGAACCACATCTACTATAGTATATAAGATATTGATTTAAAACTTTAATTAGCCCTCATTTGCATAATTTTGAAAAGCATGACCTCTCATTATAAAAAGGCCAGACTTTATCTATAGAAGTATAATTGTGCCAAGTTTGGAGTTTCTACATGTAATAATTTTCGAATGAAATGTCGGACAAATTTGCCTGTAAAGAAAGAAAGAAAGAAAGAAAGAAAGAAAGAAAGAAAGAAAGAAAGAAAGAATTCCTAGAAAAACAGAAAAGTGTGTGTCGACACACACACTTTAAATATGGGCAAATTTTTTGGAGGCCGTGCCGCCTCAAATTTTAAAATGTATGGTGTGTATTTTTTATTTTTTTTTGCTATGAAGAAATCTATCTTTATCAGCAGTCACCATCAGGTAGTCACCATGCAATACTCATTTCCAACAGGCCAGTTCATATGTATAGTCATTGGACTGCGCTCACATGCAACTGGACAAATACTGATGAGACCAGAAAGAGTCACGTCGTGAGCAAAGCTTCAATTTCAACGCGGCTTGACAGAGGTCGCTAGGGTCTGATCGAAGGCTTACATATAATAAATGTTTTATGGTCGAAACACTAATGAAACGTGGAGACAGACATTTCAGCTGAACTGTAATGCATAATACGAATCATATCCGACTTATTTCAGAGACTGAGGTTTATTCCCTAGCGATCATACTGCATTTGTGACGCAGGGTTGCAGCAGGCGACTTTATAGACTATCCAGAGATCTGCACAGATAGTCTTGACAATTAACTTACTTAGATAATCTTCATCCCTTTCTGTTTGTGATTCATGACAGTCATCTAATCGGGCATTTGACAGCTTTGTGAGAGAATCTCACATCATGTGCACTATTTCAGGACCATGACTTTGCTTGGGATTATTTCTGTTCGGTAACTCCCAGTACAGCATACAAAGTGATCTTACGCTAAACAGCTGTCAATGTGCTAAGTGACATTAATAATTTTCACCAAACCATTCACAAGAAGTAGGCTCTTTGAACAAAATCGCCAATTACGTGGAAGCATATTCCGGACTTGGCGTAGCTGATTGTATTTATGTAGGAGCGTCCAAGCTTTTTGCCAGGAGGTAAAGATGATAACCAGAGAAAAGAACTACCGTTTCACAACAAGAGAGGCACATGGATGTCCACTTTTTCGGAGATGCCAATGATCCCTCGTCATCAGGGACAATCCCTGAAATTAGCCAAAAATTGGACCATATTTCGACATGTGTCCCTCAACAAAATGTTTTTTTTTGTTTTTGTTTTTGTTTTGTTTTGTTTTTTGTTTGTTTGTTTGTTTGTTTGTTTTTTTGGCTTCTATATTCTCTGTTAATTATTTTGTGCGCTTCATAGTCTTTCATTCGATGTCCCTGAAATGACATTCTCAATGTTGTTATATTTCCTTTTTCACAGTTGCGCGAGTGTCTGTCATTAACACCTGTCGTGGAATCACGTGATGCGCTTTTTTTGTTTTTGTTTTTTCCTGTTTAGATCACACACACTCGCTATGTGTGCGTGCGCGCCACGGATATTCTAAATTTGGTGTATGGGCATGTGATAGGCCTACCTATTATTAATAATAGTTCGTGTGGGTCGCAAAAAGAAAAAAATGAAATACCTCAACTGTTTTTACTACAAAGAATTTAGCGCTGCATTTGGACAGCCTCTGTATTTGCAGACCAGGGTGTCAACGGAAACAATTATATATATATATATATATATATATATATATATATATATATATATATATATATATATATATATATATATATATATATATATATATATATATATATATATATCTATATATATATATATATATATATATATATATACATTTGGCATTTCCATTCCCTGCAGCAGGCCAATTCTTTATGGCACTCGGGTAGGGAAAACAAAACAAAGAAGGAAAAAATGCAAGAAGAGAAGTGCATGTAACAAAGACAAAGGCTGACACTCTGGGGGAGGAGGAGGGCACGAAACTACTATTGTTTCTGTACAGGATTTTTCAAATTATAAATTGCCGTCGGAGTCACTTTAAGTGTGGATATTGCATTGCGCCATATCAAACTGTAACAACGTATGCATAAACCACAGTTTCAATCGTGCGAAGTCTATTGTTATTCAATAAGTTAGCTTTAGGTATCTACGGGAAGCTGTCTGTAATCACTAATCTCTCGTTAAGCGAGCACGTGCAGTTCAATTAATGAGTCAAAATTTGTCTTTGTTTCACGGCTAAATGATTCATTTTGTTATCGAACACCTAGGTGTAACATTGTCCATGTTGGATCAATCACACGCTAATTCCCAGGGGAACACTTTGTCACAGAGTCGGTTACCACCTGAACGTCAATTTTGCTGGAATGCTCTTTATGGAAACCACGAGTCAGTTTGGATGAATGTAAAATAATAGCCTATGATGAAGCCAGAGAAACAATGTTCCCCAGCAGGTGCGCATTAATTGAATATGCAAATTTGTCGAGAAAACAATTCAAAATGCTATGGTATGCAGAGTGGTTACTCACATACAGACTACGAACAATTAACACTTGTAAATTGCCTATTACCATATATCACAGTCATGCCTCTTGTGGTGATACGTAATAATGTGTCGTGATTTGTTTTTGGGAGCAAGCAGATCAGTTGTAAGTTAAATGGCATTTGTCAAAATATTAAACTAAGTCAAAATTAGTAAACTAATATGTCAGGTTTCAATCACGAACACGCACTGGTGAAGTTAAAAAAAATAATATTAAAAAATTAATAAGTAAATAAATCAGCTAGTAAAATAAAAGCAAAACGCTTGCGTGTGTAATGCACTTTTTTTCTTACGCTTGACTTTAACAATTTGGTGGTTTACATGTTTTTGTCATGTTTTCTCTTCTTCAGCAAGGAATTGAGTAAAAGTTTCCCATGCACAATTTAGCCTTTCTTTGGGTTGGGACTTTGCTGCAACTTCAATGGAATAACTGCAATTTTCTATGCCAATAAAAGTACATGATCATGGTGCGGTACCCAGTCCTTCATGCTGTACAGTATGCAAAATAAATCAAATACCAATTTAAAGCTCATCTTTTTTTTCTGGCGTTTGTTTTAATATATATATAAAATAACTCAACCATTTAGTTTTAAACAGTAAACCAATGTTTAAAACCTTGTGCAGTGCATTTTGAATCAAACTTTTATTCGTGACTTAAGTTATTAAACATTTATGCCACTGAAAAGGTATAGTTGGTGATTTTGTACAGGCTCCCCCACTCCACGCCAATTGATAAGTACAGTGCCGTATGGAATGCTTTGGAATCAAGTGACATAAAGTGACTATAATTTGATTTCAGGCAATATTAAAGCTGTTACTGTGATCTCATCCAATTGAAAAAGCCAGTCAATTTGTCAGTCAGGATACACCGCCAATGTGTTGCATTTGCTTAAGTGCTTCTGTTCATTTTATTTATTTATTCATTCATTCATTCATTCATTCATTTATTTCAAGTTTTTTTCTTTTTTTTTTTTGGGGGGGGGGGGTTGGGAGCTGACCACCAAGTTTGAAGTGGATCTGACCAACAGTTTCGGAGAAGTTGAAAATGGGAAATTGTTGACGGACGGATCGAGGGAGACTGACATATTGTGGTAACATTGACCTTTTGGGCCGACTCATGTGGCCTCCAAATAAATATCACTGGATATCGACAACAGCGACATGGAGGTATTGAAGGCTCACACTTGTTAGCTCTAGCTGAGACAAACTCCAAGGCACTAGCCCTCTGCAGAGCGGTCTCGTAGGCCTTAAGGATCATCTACTTAATCCACAAAGAGCGCGGACCTCTGACCCCTGAACCCGTCAGTTCATAAAAGATACCAGCACAGAGTTGTCACTGGACACAAGGCTCTTTCCTCCGCGGAAAGTGCCTATCCATGTCACAGAGGCAGAGCCTCCAAGTCTCCCGCCTGGGCAGGAGGTCTCCCGCTTTTTGCAAAATTAAGAAATGAGTAGCATTATTCCATCAATGACTGTAAAGTTGTGCTGTTTTGCCATACTCATTTGTGTTTGTGCCCCACTAGTTCCTGGAAGTGGAGGAGTACCAGGCGTATCGCCTCCAGTACCAACCAGTGTATGTGGCAAGATGTGGATTCTGCCAGCCAAAGGCTCGACACCCTCGGGCTCTTCACATTGGCTCCCTCCCTGGCCCAAGAAGAGTCTGTGTAGATGCTAAGCTGGGGCTGAAAAGAAGCCAGCGTCTGTGTCCTGACATGACGTTCTCCCGAATGGTCCACCACAGAAGGTGCTGATGGTCCTCAGGGAGGACCAGCACCAGGCCATGATAGCCCTGGTCTCTCAACCATGTGTCCCACCGTGCATGCTGCAGAGGACAACGACGAAGGTGACCCAATAGGACCTGGGAGTCCATCACGGACAGGGAGCCCAGCAGGGCTTGCCACTGTTGTGCTGAGAGAACTCGCTGAGTCAGAAAGGCCTTGAGCAGGGTCTGTAATCTCTCTCACCTGTCCTCCGAGGGTCAACAAATGTAGGTGACCAGGTCGAAATGGATGCCCAGAAAGCCAAAGGTTTGCTCCAGCCAGAGTCTGGACTTGCTTTGGTTCACAATCAGGTGCAAGCAATGGTAAAGATCCAAAACAGTCTGTGTGATGCTGTGAATCTAGGTGCCAAAATGCCCGGATAAGTCAATCCTCCAAGTAAACATGAATGCATACAGTGGTCTGGTGAAGGCAAGCAGCAACTGTCTGCATGAACCAGGTGAACACTATAGGGGCTGTGGCAAGGCCAAATGGAATTGCCCTGAACTGGTAGACTTGGCCCAAGAATGTGAACTGCAGATACAATTAGCACATGGAAGTACGCGTCCTTAACATCCACTCCAGGGGCCACAGTACAGCTGCCTCCAACAGGGGAGTCTTCATCCCGAAAACAGGTCTACCAAGAAGGCATTCAGCATCGACAGGTCTATCACTGGGTGCAAGCCTCTGTCCCACTTGGCGACAAGGGGGAGTCGGTTGTAGAAACCAGAAGAACAAGGATTCTTGACCAGCTGTATGGCGCATTTGCTCTGAAGTTTCTCCACTGCCTCTGGGAACCCAGATGCTTTGGGTTCCTCCATGGGTGGTGTGAGCCACATGGGTTCGTGGCTTAACTGAGGCCTGTCTTCCCTGAAGGGCTGCGATTAGCCACGTTTCAGGATATTTAAGAAGGTAGAATCATCTGTAATGGACTCCCGCTGTGCACAGAAGGCAGAAAGACAACTGCCAACCAGGTGCTCTGAGAGGTCTGAAGCCATGGTGGAAGGAGACCCTGAGACTTGGCGGTCCAGCATGCAAGAATCAGGAGCCCTTCAGCTTACCGAACTTCTTGGCTTTGCCGAAGTGCTTGCCCTTATCTGATTGCTGCCCACTCTTCCTAGGACGTTGCGGCACTAAGGTCGGTGTGCTAGTCGCAGGGCAAGTGGGCACAGTCTGAATGCCATGCTTCAGGGCTAAATTAGTCAAGGATGAGAGTGACTGAACAGTGTTGGTCAACACCTTGGTGTGGGTCTGATGGCACAAGCAGGCCTGAAGCTCCTGCATCTGCTGAATGACTTCCGCCATCTCTCTTCTGAACAAGGTTCTGGAGAAGAGGGGCCCCAGTCTTGCTCTGCAGAATCTTGGGTCAGGCAACTGCTGACCCAGGAGGTAGGCGTCTCTCCACAACCAACAAAGGTTCCCCTAAAAAGTGATGCCTGGTGGAGCCAGTCCCACACAGCACTTGATGTCATCCAAAAGAGACCTCAAGGCAGCCAAAGATAAATCTGCATATGATGCCCTGGCATCCTCTTCAAGCCTCTTGTAAACCTCGGCAGATGCAGTGACGGACTTTGGCTGTTGAGCATCAAACTCTTCCCAATCCAAATCCACCGGGAGTGGATGGGATGGAAAGATCTAAACAGGCGGAGAGTACCATTGTTCCTGGATGTCTGGCTTTGGGAGGAGTTGCCCTTGCTGAAGATAGCAGAAGTCGGTGGCTCCGCGGGGACCCATGTGCTGCAAGTCTCAGCTGTGAGATGGTCATAAAACTCAGCTACAAAGGGCAAAAAGGGGATGTATTATGACGCATATCCTCCAGGTATCCTCGGGTGGGACCACAGCTTGGTCTCCCACCAGGCTCTGAACCAGGGCTTTGAGATGTTCAAAACCCTGTGGCAGAGCTTGAGTGGTATCCATGGGGGTGGAAGTGTGTTCTGCATGCTCCACAGGTGCCACTGGGCATGGCAGCTCAAAGCAAGAGCAGTGTGATGGTTGAGGAGTCAACCGTGGCCTGCTGACAGACGATTTTGACTGCACAGTACATTGTTCTACATGTATATCAACCTATCCCACAAGTCCATCAAATCTGAATTAAATTTTTCCTCTTTGGAAATCCCATTCCTAGACACACTAGTTTACATACAACATGGAAAATTACAAACTAAATTATACAAAAAACCTACTGACCCCCAACAATTCCTCCATAGATCCTCATGCCATCCCCCCATACCAAAAATGCCCTCCCTTACAGCCAAGCCCTCCGTTACCGTCGCATCATCACCGACCCACACATACTCGAACAAGAGCTCAGTTCCTTAGAAACAGCATTCTGTCAGCGAGGCTATTCCCAGGCTGACATCAGACCACAGTTTGACAAAGCCAAGAAACTTCCCAGAGAACAGACCTTAACACAGAAAGGCAAAAAGACTACTATCCCCAAACCAGTCTTAGTCCTACCTTACCATCCGAACCTTCAGCATCTCCATAAAACTCTCAAGGATCTTAGGGAAAAGCACTTCCTCTTTAATCTACTCCTGTCCCCCCTCTACAGAGATTACCCCATGATAGCTTATAGAAGACCAAAAAACCTTAAAGAATTTTTGGTCAAAGCAGCACTCACCCCCACAAAATCCCAAACCACCCCCAATGGTACTCCAGAAACACTTAACCCACCCCCAGGAGTTCACCCCTGTGAGACATACCCCCTTTGCCATACCTGCAAATATTTGCAAAAAGGCAACACATTCCAGGGCTACCATTCCCCAAGGATCTTTCGTATCCAAAAACACCTGTCCTGTAGGTCCTCACATGTCATCTACCTCATCAATTGTGTCAAATGCCAAATCCAATATGTAGGCCAAACAGCACAACCCCAAGCCAGCAGACTGTCCCAACACCTTTCCACCATCCATAATAAGCACCATACATCAATTGGGCAACACTTCAACCTACCTGGACACAACATCTTAGAAGACCTCAGAATCCTCCCAATAGAACAGTTCATTAAAACACCACACATCGTCAATAGACAACAACATTCTTAAAATTAGAGAAAGTTCCTGGATAAAAACTCTAGGCACCCTTACCCCTAATGGACTGAACCAGATAGCCTAAAGTAGCACCCAATGCACAGACCCCCATCCCCCATCCTCAGGGTTTGACGGCTCTAGTGATACATGGATATTCAGTTTCCCCCACTTTGGGACACCTGTACATATACATGTAGAACAACGTACGAAGCTCCTCCTCCTCCTCAGTGTCTCAAGGTCTGAAGACTTAGGAACTCGCAAGGAGAGCGGTGAGACCCAAGGCCTTGTCAAAAAATGCATCATTCGCGGGCAATGGGGGTAGCAATGACTTCTGTTGAAGTCGATGCGGCCTCCATCTGCTGAGCCCATGTGGGGCTGGAGAGGGGACTTCAGAGGACCTGTTGCAAGGGGCACAGCTGCCACTGACTCGGAAGTCTTCTGGCAGGAGGGCACCTGCAGGAGTTGTGAAAACTCCCTATTCTCTGGAGGGCACAAGGCAGGGGCCACAGCTGGCCCCAACTGAAGAATCTGTTGGTGGGGGGGGGGGGGGGTCCTGTGGGAGAAATCCAGAGCCCCGAGGCCTAGTGAGAGCTGACACCACCAGACTTCGGTGCCTTCCTTTTAGCTCCAGCATACCTGGACTTTCGAGCCAAGCTCTTGGAACCAGGAGCTCAGGAGGTCTGTCCCACCTGAGTTTGCAAGCGAGCCACATGGGTTTGTCTTTGCCTCTCTAGGGGAGTGACAGGTGAAGACTCCATGGAGTCGGATTCCAAAGCTTGTTGCTTGGTGCTTGGCGGCTACCACCTGCTGCCTACGCCTTGTTCTGTCACTCTTTCTCTGTGCCTACTCATAAAGCAGCCATTTGTCTTCTCCCCAGTCAACACAATATCGGCAAATTTTCTTGCCAGAGCAAGGGAAACCAATATAGTGGTTCCACAAGTCCAGTTTCTATCCTCTATCCAACAAGGATGAAGGTGAAGTGGTCACTAGGTCAACACCTATGGCTCGCTGTCCAAAGGCAGCGACTGCCTGGTGGGCATGGTCTTCATGATCTCTGCGATCTGAACCTCAAGACACCAGCTGAAAAACTTAGGTTTCAAACCAAACAACCAGCTCTACTCCCAGGTACTTCAGAAGTATCCACAGATCATAGATCAGCTATTTTGGTCTCCAAAGAGTCTGTGATCATTAAGAATAGATTTTAGGCAGAAGGAACAACCAGCTCTACTCCCAGGTACTTCAGAAGTATCCACAGATCATAGATCAGCTATTTTGGTCTCCAAAGAGTCCGTGATCATTAAGAATAGATTTTAGGCAGAAGGGAATGTGTGTGAGGCTCTAGAACAGTGACAGTGAGCTTTCTTTTGCCAAGCTTCAACTAGATAGAGCAAGCCAGTAATGGCGGCTAAAGTGGAAGGATGATCGTGGAGCATGTGCAGCAGGAGTCACCACCAGATCCACAGGAACCGAGAGATGACGCCATGGGACCGTCGGGTTTTTGGGAACAATCAAGCGAGTGAAGTCAACTCGATTGTCTTGGGCATTATGCCCCTGCATAGAGGCCTTTGGCAATGGTGGTTGAGAGGGAACATTACTTGACTAATAGGAAAGCACCTATGGAATTTCTCTTCAATGTTTGGAAATTTTGAATTGTATGATGTGGAAAGGTCAAACTGACATATTGGCTTATATATCGATAATGCAAAACTATTGATCAACTACTGGGAAGTACTGCTACTACTCAGGGAGATTCTCGTTGAATATCCCTGTACTACTGTAGTGCATGTACACAGCAGTAAAGTATGCATTTTCAGAAGCAACAGACTGCATTCAGCAGGGCACTGAATATTAATTATCCTCTTGTCAACAGAATAAAATTGCCAGAGTTGATGGATGTCTGTTTCATACACTATCCTATAATGCCAACTCAAGTAAAAACAGGGTAAAGTATTAAAACCCCACTATTACCTTAAGTTGACAAGTGAAATAACTTTGGGGAGGGTGCCATGTCCAGCCACATAGACACATTGTCCATTTAATGAATGAATACAACAAAATGATTCACAAACCCCAAAAGGTGAAAATTTGTTTTGGACTTGCTAGGGATTAGAAAAATCTGTAGGTTGGTAGGTTCATACTTTAGTGGCTAAACACTACCCGTTACCATTATCACTTTGAGTGCTTGACCCAATCAGAACAAAATTGCTCCATGAAATTTGGTTAACATCACAGTGTTAGTTTTGTACTTCCTTGGCAAAGGATCACATCTCTGCAAAACATGTCAACAGAATTTTATGATGGAGTTTCCTGGTGAATCTCCCCAACTGGACAAGTGTTGTATGGACAGACAGCCTGATGGATGATAATACGCTCCTGCACTTTATTGCTGAGGGTAAAAGCAACAGACCACTTCAAGTAAGTTTTAATCCATGTATTTATTTTGCAGGACTTTGCAAACTACCAACAGGGACCACTTAGTCTTGACTTCCACAAGACTGCATGGTCAGACATCAAATCACATCATAAAACAACTCGTTTTACAACTGGTAACTCAGTTTAACATTTTCATACACTACAGGTTCCTAATTAATAATACACAAAATAATCTTATTTAGTCTATTTTCTTCGATTTCAGATTTTTCCTCTCATAAAACTCAAGTTTTCAGAATGTCATTATTCAATGCCCTTCTTTAAAAACTCCATCACAGACAGTGTGTACACATCATTTCCAACCCAGTATCTTGTTTTTTCTTTTCACTGCATCTCTTTCTGGTTAATTTAAAATGGACAATGATGCATTTTATGAGCAATAGCTACATCCAACAAAGCCAGACAGCCTGCACAGCATACGCAGATTACAAACACAAACTGTACAGCAACCTGTCTGGAACAGCAGACATAAGTTTCAGATCAGAGTAGAGTCTGTTATGCGAGAAACAACTGTAGCAAAATGTGTTGCCTGCTAAAAAAACCCTGCATTTTGTCCATGCTGAAACAGATGCAGATAAAGCACAAGATTTTGTTCTGCAGGCAAGCCAAGGTCTTGTAAACATGAACAAACTTCCCCACGCACTGAAATTACCAAATTACTCCATGCACATAACTTAATCACATTTGAGTAATAGACATCAATATGAAATGTACTTTTTTTCTTTTCCTATTTTGTCTTGTTGACTTCCCTAACAATGCCTGTGTATTTGCATGTCATTTTTCTTTCACTTTCTCATATTTATCTTCAAGACATCTACAAGTTTTTTGTTTTTTGTTTTTTTTTATCTAACATGTAAATAGACTTCCTTTAAGGCTTACTTCTGCTCCAAGGTCTTAACAGGTTGACCTACTTCACATCCATAACAGTTTCTGACATCCGGTCAAGGTCACTTAAGTATAATTCCAACTGTGTGTGAATATTTCACTGGTCATATTCTATTTCCTATGCTTAGGGCACTAAATTTGCTAGTCTCGACTTGTTTTGAGCATTGCAGTGTTAAACAAACTGCAAGGGAATTTATAAATTATTTGATACAAATTTCAGTTGTTGTTTTTTTTCTGTATAAAGATGGGTCTTTTTTTTTTTGGTGTGTGTTGTTTTGTTTTTTTTTTTTGTTTTTGTTTTTGTTTTTTACATGGCCTGTGGTTTCTATAGCAGCACAAAGACTGTAAATGCATCACAAAAATAAGTAGCAACCCACTGTCGGGAGCCTGCAGTTTTCACGTGTGACATATCAATGTTCAGAAAGGGAAATTTAATTGGGGGGGGGGGGGGGGGGGGGGAGGGAAAGAGACATTAATGTCCAAAGCAGAACTGAGTGTACACCATCAAGTGTGAAATGAGTTTTATTCACCCTAATTACTTACGTGTGACACATGGAAGATGGTGCCGCCATTATTAATGAATCCATGTGGGGTTAAATTGCAAAATGCTAATGATCCCACTTGGTTGCAAAATCTGTTCATTTCATTCATAATCTGGGAAATGGATGCCAGTGGAATGACACGGCATCTCATGGGGTTGACCACTTCCTCTGTCAAAAGTAACTGGTGAATTGTTCCAGTCAGACTTGCCTCTACACTCTTGAAGGACCAGCTATCTTTTCCTTTTTTAAGTAAAAGTAAAAGTCTCAAATGCCAGTTGTCAATTTGTTCTACATTACAGATTTCTGTGAAGAAAGTTTTATCTGCTTTTACACTTGGAAGTAATTGGAGAAATAACAGGCAATGTCACTTTTCCAGAAGGAAAAATAGGCAATCATACTTTCCGACAACAAACAAAATCCCCAAGTCAAATACTTGGTGCATAGAAGACATCATTTCAATTAATCCATTAAATTGTTGGCAAAACAGTGTCTTGTTTCAGCACAAGAGAGTAAATGATCTGGTCTCTAGACCCTTCAGCCACTGAATGCATGCAATACGGCACGCTGGGGAAGGCTTGGTCACATGACTAACCAAGCACCATCAGCATTACATGCACTGATGAGGACCAATACCCCATAATCATATTTCTGTAAAATTTGCTCAAGTACCATTGCAAGCCATTAAAAGCAATTAAATTCCTCTGAATCTGATATCAGAATTCACTTCAAGTGTCCCTGCAGTTTGTACTTGAGCTGGGGAGCTCCTTGTCTGTATTCAAGTCATTTGTGGTTAAGACTTGAAGATGTGAAGCAGCCAAATAGGATGAAAGGAAACGATTGCATTCTGTCAGGCCACAAGTTGTTCATCGTTGTCGATTTTGGGGGGTTATGCAGCCCTTGACTAAACAACATATTTTCCTTACATTTCAATTTATTACTACAAGAATGACTTCATTTATTTGTGTGTTTTTATTTTCATTGCCTAGAAATAAATTTTGCAATTCCACTTTATAAAACCTTCAACGTTTGTCGACAGCAAGACTGGAAAGAAGTTTCCTTCAGCTTCCGTCAATGGTTTTTATTCCACTGAGCGTGACCAAATGACTCACTTGAGTGCATTTTTTTTGGAGTACGCAAACACAGAGAAACATTAATCAACTAATAAAATCCTGGCTGACACAATGACCCTTAAAGGGCTGCAATTGGAGAGCTGCAGTGTGGCTTGGCTTAATCCCAGCAACCTACAAGTACCATTGCAATTGATTTAATTTTACAAACAGCCCAATCTAGCCTTCATTATTTGGTTTCTGCTTGCTCAAACAATGAGGCCATTATAATTGTCTTGCTGCACTGGGGACAACAATGCTCCTGGTCTTTGCACAGGAACTGGCATAGGACTCTGGACGTTACTATTCCGGAATGTTACGACAATCATTTTTTCTTTCTTTTTTTTTTTAACTCTTTAGACCTTGCCCTGAAAATTCCTATGTACAGCCTTGATCAACTTAAGTGACACCAACACAAAAGTACAGAGAGTAAAAATCTGGCGTGCTCTTGAATTTTTTTTTTCCTGCTGCTGTTACAAACTGATTTCAATGACCAATGTTTTGTTACTGAAGGAGCTTCGCATTAATTTCATCTACACCAAAGCTGTCAGCAGTTTCAGGAACATTTCAAAAAGGACAATAGCATGAAATGTGATGTCATTGAAATTATGTCACTCATGGGTTAAAACTACAAACACGGACAGGTGGGCTGCAGCATTCTGGGTAATGCATGTGACAGCCATCCTGATCATCCCATTGAAATAGCTGAGTCATTCTGTCACTGTCTTCAATATGGCTGCCACTTGATAACTCTGAGTGTAATAATCCATTTAACCTTTCTACGATGGTTTGTCACCATCAATAAATCAATCAGCTTTAAAGTAACAAATTTCTTGTGTTCTCCTCCAGTTGCTTTTCACAATATTCAGACTCCATTTGCAGCATCCTTTTCTTTGCACGATAGATTTTTGTCCCTTCCAGTTTTGAATGTCAAGCAGAGCTTTTATTGTTGCCACTTTTCACACAGCTCTCTCTCTCTCTGCAGCAGCAACACTGATGGTTTGGCTTCATATTCTTGTTCATTTTAAGCACAAACATACATCAGAGATTTTTAAATTTCTTTTCTTTTCCAACTTCCTTTCAAAATTTGTCCTCTCAGAAGTCGAGGTATCCCAGTAAAAGAAAAGCTGTTTTAACAGAACATTCTTTTGTTTTTGCCAGAGAAATGACAAGCATACACATTTCAATGCAAACCTATGAAAATTTGTACCATAGGAATCCTTGCGACTTTCTATCACAAGAAGCACTGTTCTTCATTGCTTCAAGTCAATTTGTTTTACTCTACAGGAAATATTCAGAAGATATTCTTCACAGAAGGAGACATCATATCAGTTACTCTAATTTTCAAATGAAAGTTATGCCTTTTTTCACAAACATTTGAAAGAGATTCATGCTGCTATTTTCTGCCCAAACTAAGTATTCTGAAACCTTGGTTTTCATTATGTTATAAAATGCCCCTTGAAAATCAAAATATGCTCTTACCTCCTTTTCCTGATTTCTTGAGTATGAATTGTTTAACCCTTTGATATGGTGTTTGTGTATTTGTGCAAGGAGACCCATCCTTACCTTGATACGAGTTTTCTCAAGACACTTCAGATAAAACCAGCAAGGTTGTCATGAGACGTTTATGAAAATTTGAAAATTTTGACCAAATATAGGCAGTTTGTCATGGATATCATGGATGGTGGCCAAAAATACATTATAAACTGAAAGACTAGACCTTGGCCTGAAAACACATAATTTGTTTCGTGACCTAGTCACAATTTGCTACCACATGCTCTCGCTCAATATTGTCTTCATTCTAAAAATATTAGCCATAGCTCACTGTACTAAGAAGGGCATGTAGCTTTGAAAGACAAGTTCCTTTTAGATTTAAAAAGGTCATGTGACCGCTATGCAAATATGTCATGTGACTGCTATGCAAATATGGCAGTGTCAGCTAAGAGCACAATTTTCAAACCTGCACATCCACTGCCTCTCACGTAGACCCAATGCTTGCTTTTTAAAATATACATCTAAACAAACCCAGCCACACCCTGAGACATCCAGCTTCCAAAATATACATTATTACACACACAGTATGCATCCAACCTTGTTAACATGTAGACACACAGAGGATTTTCATCTTGTACAACTCAGCATCCTTACCAATCTGCAACAAAAGGCTATCATTTTTAACTCCTTGGCTGTCACACCACGACTAATCCTAATTTGTCTGACCTGAAATGACTGATTATCATGATAATAATCCACTGTAACCTGTTATTATTATCATTATTAGCAGTATTTTCCTTTTTTTTTTTTTTTTTTTTAAAGAGGACCGTGAGGAGGGAAGATCTGAATACCTTGATATATACATGTATGTATGTATGTGTACATATATATATATATATATATATATATATATATATACCATATTCATCCTAATAGTAGCACATGCCCTAATAGAAGCACGCCCCCCACTTTCACTCCAAGTGGTCTTGATTCAAAATCAAGATTTTTCAGGTAATTTAGCAAAGATGACACTTCCAGATGAAAAATTAAATGTCACTGCAGTATATTAATGTTTATTTACCACCTAAATGAACAGTACAGCCTTCAAAACCTTCAATCAAGAAAAGTACTTTTTCCATAGTCCCACAAAAACACTGCAAGATCTGGCAAATCTTTGCATACGACATGCTACTATAAGGATGAATATGGCGCACGCATGCACGCACACACACACACACGCTTCGACTGCATTTTACTTTTCCGTAAGCAACTTTTTGTTGTTTTTGATAATACAAGTTGTGTATAACCTCTGCAGAGAGCCTTGCCAAACTCAGATCGTTTACAACAAAATGAACAATGTAAAAATGCCCATTTCTCAAACTGCACCAAGACAGAGAGCTAGAGACAGAGGGCCGCACAGGCCTACTGGTAAATATACTCCAATGATGTTCATTAATTCTGAACCTTCTTCTACCCAGAATGAGGCTGAGTCAACAGCTTCCCTTACCATTGCATGGGCACTGAGGGTTATCGGACAATTCGTCGAAATCAACTTCGCCGTATATTCACTTCGTCGGAGGTTAAAATTGTCGACTGTCTGAATGGCCATGATGACAATATGTCGAAATCAATTTGGCCGTCTGGTCAAACTGGTCGCGAGCAACTTCGGCAAAAGTTCATCTTGTCGCGATCAACTTCGACGAAAGTTCATTCGGTTTGACCGAAAAGACAATTCATTGAATTGGTCGCGTGTGCCACCATGGGGGCTACAATTTTAATGGGTTGATATCAAACTGTGAATAAAGTTTTCCTGCATACATTATCTGTTTTCTATGTCTTTTTTTTTCCTTTTTTTTTTTTTTTTGCGGGTTTTTCAGTCTGCTCTCTACCGTCGACCAGTCAGCATGGCTGAATTTGGTGGCAGTTTAGATATTTTTTTAACCGAACGAGAGTGTAAAAAGTTGGCAGGTTGTGTTCAGTCACATGATCGTTATACGGCCACCATCAACATTCATGAGACCCATTCACCTGGCACCCGTTTCACTACCAATTTTAGAGTGAAATGGCCTCACAATGAAGTTACTTTTCGACCAAACATCACTTTGATCATTCTGATTTTTGACCGAGTTGATTTCGTCCACGTTACATTGCGATGAAGATGACTATCGACGAAGTTGTGTAGTGACGAGATTACTTTTCAACCAGATTTAACCTCCGGCAAAGTTGGCCTCCGACGATGTTGATTTTGACGAAAAGTCCTACATTCGGCACTGAGTGCCCATCCAAAGCCACCGAAAGCTGATGACCCAGGGTCGACTACCCTGCTAGGATTCATCAATGATATTTCCATTGACCAGAATTATTTCAGAAAAATGATGGTACAGACAGTAGTTGACCTCCAGGTACTTTGGGTAAGTTTACGGGGAAATGGGTCTGTATTCACTATCTGCCTTCACTAATCAGACACCTTTCTCAGGCAATACTTGGAAAACATATTTTCTCTTGCCAAAGTTGATTAAATCAGGAAATATAGCAACTTATATTCCTGTCATATTTAAAGATAAACTTGCAACTGGAAAGACGAGTCACTGTGACAATATTTTTCTCTTAGCTACAACAGTTGAATGTCTCAAGAGCCCAAATTCAGTGGAACTTGTTCTGAGAGACCACTGTAATGAAAGACTGCCTGTCTTTCGAGACCATATTTTCAAAGTCCCTTTTGCTATCTTTCTCATGTTAATGCACCTCCATTGAGAGACCACCTGCCTTATGTGACTACTTTCTGGCCTGCCCTAGGGGCAGTCTCTCAAAACAGGTTTCACTGTATAGATTTGAATTCGCATTAAACTTAGCAGCTTCTTGTGCCAAGACAACTGTAAGATGCATAAAATAAAAGCATTATCACTTGATGAACAAAAATTTACATAACAGAATCTAGGGAGTCTCAATGGAAACTTGGTGTGAACGAAACTGAGCAGCCATTCACTACTTGGGAAAAAGACAACTAGGCTTTAATACTCTCTTCATATCAGTCCTCTCTACTCATGAAAATGATGAAAGATAATAACAGCTACCTGAGCCATGCTAACCCTTCTCTCCCCTGGATTAAGACTGAATCAACAGCTTTCCTTGCCATGGGTTGGGCACTAGGTGCTCAATCTGCACCAAGGAAAAATGTTGACATGGGACATGTGATTTTGATAGGTCTCAATTCAACTACATTATTATTCAAAACATTTTTCATTAATGATAAAATTAAGCAAGAAAATACTGAGCCAAAAGATTTTTGATGCCCAATCACACAGGTGTTGCCAAACTGATACATGATAACCAAGTTTGCAAGCTTCACGTGCTCAATAAACACAAGCTCTTCCACCGTTCACAAAAACGCAGCACATCAACAAGCTTTGCTATCGACATACGCAAGTTTTGTCAACGATAACACAAAATACAACATAGGAGACTTTAACACTAACATGACTAAAGCACACAATGATCTGATTTGTACATCAGAACCCACGTAGTCTGTACAAACGTACTGTACAAAGTAACATCACTATACTCTTGTACAAGGACCTTCAAAATACATAACTCTTCATAAGTTACAAACCTGGGGACATATATAATTAAAATATATATGTATAGATATATACTAGATAATAACAGGATCTTAAAGGCTGAGTGCTAGTCACAGTGGTCAGTGTTCCTGTATTCCTCATTTAACCTCTGACCCCTCTTAGTAGGCCATTTTGAGCTAGCCATTGTTTTATTTATTTTTATTTATTTTCATTTATTTCAATGGTGGAGCGAAATGCCCAACATTCGCTGCCCTGAGAATTTACATCTAAAAACAAAGTGATGACACGTACACCTGCTTTAAACTTTAAACAAATGCTCTTTCCCTGAATTATCTTTTCATAAATCTTGACCAATACACAGGGGTCAAATGTTAAATTCCTCTTCTCCTGACCACCGTCTCAGCAATCCAACACCTAAAACAGCATCTACAGACCATTTTCATTGACAAGTGGTTGCTGGCTCTAAATATAATCACAAATATTTACACAAGTTTTGTTGACAAACAGCCAGGTCATGACTATATCACTGTACAATACCTACCTATACCAGTCTTGATATTAAGATACTAAGCTGCTATGTCACTTTGTACATTAAGATACATAATTAAGATATTTAGCACTGTAACTTTACATCCCAAAATGAAGACGTACTTCATGTTTTAGCCAATCAAGCAATTTTCAGCAAAACTAGGTCCACTGTAGCCAATCAAATTCATCAGCTCACAAAGCTAACTTGGCAGCAGCCGATCAGATCAAACTCATAAAACAATAACATTTGCCGAGACCTTTCAGATTTTTAAAAAAAATTCTGAAGTGCAACATTTTCTCAAGCTTCTCAAGCTTCCAACTTGAACATGCACAAGAACAATACCATAAGCACTTGTAAAAAAAAAAAAAGTTCTCAATGAATCAGCATTTCAACAAATTTACAATGAAACTGACTGAATCATTTGTTCCTGCTCATCTTCAATTTGGCAGTTGGCTTAACAAATGTTGTGTTATTAATTCAAACCTACACATACTTTGGAAAGTGAGCTTTTCACTTTCTCTAATTTTACTCAAAAAAAACAAAAACAAAAAACAAAAACAAAACAAACAAACAAACAAGAGGCCCATGGGCCTAATGCTCTGCTGGCATCGTGGCTATATTGCACCTGTTCATTTCAAAGTTGTGAGTCCTCAAGTGGCTTCCGAACATATAAAGCTTAAAGTAAAAATTGTCCACCAGTTGGCACTTTGCTCCACATGTAATCATAGCTTATTTGTGCAACTCCTGTGATGAATATTGTTGTATGTGCCAAAACAACAATGAGCGAGTCCTTAACTTTATGTCCTCAGTGACCTTAGGACAGAAAATCAAGGACACACAGATTATGTAATACAAGAGGCCCATAAGCCTGCCTGGTGCTGTCCTGACATTGCCATTAAAGTCCAAGCTACACCCTGCCATTACAAAATCACCTTTTCAACTTGACAGGCATGGTGACCTCACAAAAATAGGTCAAGGTCACTGATATTATATATGAGTCTAGCTTTGGACATTGTCTATACATCATAAATTTGGTAAGTCTAATCCAATTACTTTTCAAGATATGGAATTTTATATCTGAAAACACATTTTGGCTCATAATTTCTGTCAAATTGTAGGTGGTGCCACTAGTATCATTACCAACCTAGACTTTGACCTCTCCCACAATCCCACCAAATTTGGTGAAGATCTGCCACAAATTAAAGATGCTAGAGTGTTCACAAGATTTTCATATTTTGGCCCCTATATTGCATACTGTAGGTGGCGGCACCAATATTGAAAAGCGCCTAGATTTTTATACCCCCTATAAGTCCTGAAAGTTATATTGGGCTAACTTGAAAACTGTGGACAGTACTGTGGTCACAAGATTTTCACATTTTGACCTGTATATTACATAATACTATAGGTGGCGCCACCAACATTGATGTCGACAAAGATTTTTTTGTACACTTCATAACTCCTAAACGTTATATGGGCCTATCTCAAGAATTGTGGGTGCAGAGCATTCAACAGATGACCCCAATATTCAAACTGGCCATTTGACCTTGACCTTCAACTCGGATTAAAAAATTGTTCATGTTCAAAATATGCACCCCACATCCAGCTTTCCATATATAGTCTGTTTGTTCAAATCGGGTAATAACTTTTTGAGTTATTGAAGAAAAACAACAGACTTGGAGGACAAGCACCAAACTCCATGGCAGGTCACCAAGTACAGTTTTATGTATTATGTAATCAAGTGCAATTTTGATCTGGAGGCTCAATTCTCTTTGCCATTGATGTCCGAGCTACCTGCGCCCATTGCAAAATCACCTTTTCAACTTTACAGCCATGGTGACCTCACAAAAATATGTCAAGGTCACTGATATTACATAAAATTCTACCTTTAGCCATGGTCCATATAATCCTATAAATTTGGCAAGTCTAATCCAATTACTTTTCCAAATAGGGATTTTCATATCTTAAAAACACATTTTGGCTTATAATTTCTGTCAAATTATAGGTGGTGCCACTAGTATCATTAGCAACTTGGATGTTGACCTCCCCCACAATCCCTCCAAATTTGGTGATGATCCACCAAAAATTAAAGATGCTAGAGTGTTTACAAGATTTTCATATTTTGACCCCTATGTTACATAATAATGTAGGTGGCACCACCAATAGCAAAAGCAGCCTAGATTTTCATACACCCTGTTAGTCCTTAAAGCTATATTGGGCTAACTTGAAAACTGTGGTCGGTATCGCGCTAACGAGCAAAAGTTTACGGACGGACAGACATGAGCGGTCCCATAAGCTCTGCAACCTTTGGTCAGCAGAGCTAAAAAGACAACAAAAAACAGCCAGCTAAACAGACCAATCTCAATGTTTTCTCTACTCCATGTGTAGTAGATGATGTGGAGCTTAGTCTGAAAAAAAATTCCGCTACATAGAATTTACATGTATATGTCTTGACCTGCCTTTTTCAGAAAATGTGGACCTGATCAAATTAAATGTCTGGCTTGATCATGAGTCATCTGTACACTCTAATTTACTGTGATGAGGCTAACACTTGTGGAGAAAGAATATTGTATGACAACAACCAATCAGCTTTCTGTACAGCTTGGAGATATTGTTATAAACCAGTCAGCTTTATACATTGGTTAGCCTCATTTCCATAACCCAATCAGCTTTATACATGAGTTCACCTCACTTCACTCCCATAAACCAATCAGATTTATACATGGCCTAGCCTCATTCTCAATACTAAATCTGAAATGTTTAATGTATATGACCAATCTTGATTCTTATAGAACAACCTTTTTTATTGATGGCCTAGAATTATTTCTTCAGACCAATGAGTTTTTCCATGAACAAATCAACTTTATAGATGGCTTTGCCTTGTTTTTGCAAGACAGTAAGCTTTCACTAAAACCTGAATATAGCATTGATATAAAACCAATCAAATGTTTTAAAACAGAATATTCAAAATATTGCCATCCCTTTTTATTTTTTCTATATGTTTGTTGCAAGTTACTATTCTTGCCAAATGCTGGCTGATATTCCAGTTGTTAGAATATTATTATTATGCATAACAGATAGACTCATTATTTACACTGACCAGAATATTATAATACCCACAAAAGTCAAAAATGTAGTTTTGTACACATAGAGTACAGGAATCCTCTGAATCTCAACAGAGATTTTGCACCAATAGACCAACTTCTACACCTATGAATAGCCATGGAATCACAATAACACTTACGTCATATTCAGAGCACCAAGTGAAAATATTCAACATATTAAACCACTTTTTTTTTCATCATACAATTTACCATGATATAAAACCAGCACATCATTAACATTAATGCACCGACTCAAAAAACTTGACGATAGAGGATTTACCGCTCACTTTGGATGAACTTCCAGTTAACTGTTTACACCCAGTGCGGGTCTCACATTAAGCTGGCTGCAGCACCATTTACAAGTTTACATTCATGATCGAGACATGGTTACATTCTTGTAAACAATAATATGCTGACAATAATTTTTACATTTAAATGCTTTCTTACCCACTTCTGTTTACCCGTGTTACAGCTTGTTGACACAGATGTAAACTGTCATGTCCAAATTCTTACATTCATTTACACAAATTTCAATTTTTGTTCCTTCTACTGCATTCGTTTACAGCTTGTCACATGGCAGTAATTTCTGTAGCTCCTCTCTACTGTCAGCACTGTTGATTGGCTTTCAAGTCAGAGTCCCTACAGAAATCTACAATGTCAAGACATAACCTGGCAAGCTCTTTGATAATTTACACATTGTAGTGTAAAAATTTTACACACAATATTATGCATCTACAAACTTGCACATGCTATTTACAGAGCAGCTGTCGAGTGTAATGTGTGTACTTCATGTAACAAATGACAAACTATAGTGCCTCCCAACATAGTCTGTTCACTCGTGCATGCTGGAAAAACCAGCATGTTTCAATGTTTGAAGACAAATTACACGGAGGCCGGGTGTAGCTTTGGTATCTAATCATGTTGCTACAGTGCAGGGCATTTAATTATCAATTAACATTGATACGGCTGCATTCAATACTCCAGCACAATTTCCTTGTTCTCTGCAAACAACAGACATTTTTTTGTGAAATGACATAAAATTTCCGCTTTTGATCTTTTCTTTGTACACAAACTGTTTACACTGTGGAACTATTTCAATGTTTACTTCAGGTGGGGTGATCAGGCTGTTTACAGCACGTGTCCACTCCATACAAATACGGCAACACTCAAACAGATTTTGCCCAAGGACTCGATGATGTGGGCCAGTGTTAATCACTCTTGCTTCCACATATCACTTATTATTTACATCTGCTTCGACTTCTCATCAAAGAGTAAATAACCATTGAAATCAGGCTAAAAAATACCACAGTAAGTTTATATTTTCACAGTGTTCAACTGTACAGTGACCAGATAACCATGGCAGATTGTGATCACAAAAGATTAAACCCTATGTGCATGTAACTGTGTGACTTGGTTGAAAGTAACCCCAGGTCCACCAGTGTTGCATCATAATCAAGTTCAAAACAGACTCTTACTTAACTCCCAGGTGACATTTACACATAACATGCACTTTCTTCCTGTTGCCACGGCAACCAGGGGTGAGCATCACCACTTCAGCCTAGCTGCTCATGAGCAGCTTGTGCAACGGTAACCCCTATGCTGCTCACATGAGCACCTTGTGCAACAGTGACCCCTATGCTGCTCACAAGCAGCTTCTCGTAAATACTCTCACCCCTTACTTACCTAGATTAGTCACTCTAGATTATCGTTTGGTGGCGGTTTCTTCCCGGACTTGCTGTTCTTTCTCTTGAAGCTTCCTCCCCCTACCCGATGTTTGTTCTGAACGTGACTAGCAGATCCATGCCGCATACGGTTACCATTGCCGCATGCCACTGTCAAATCAGTGGAATCCTTGTCTGTGGGTGAGTGCAGACTGCCCATGCTGAGACTAGACATTGAGGAGGACAGGTTAAGGTTGGACGCTATGCCCAGGGAGCTTGGGTACGGGTTTTGTACGTCCAGATCGTCTCCAGGTAAACATGTTTCCACCATGGCTTCCAGGCAGTTGACAAACAGCTCCGCGTTGTCCTGGTTTTGGGTGGTCTGAAAATGGAAATCATATGTAGGAACATTGCCAAGATTGGAATCCACTGGACATGACTAAGATGTTAACCCTTAAAGTGCTGATTTACGATTGAATCAACAGCTTTCCTCGGGCACTTAATGTGCGCAAAGCGTCCCTAGGAAAGCTGTTGACTAAGACTACTTTTGCTTTAGACTAGGCTTGTTGGTATTTGAATGAAAGTATCTTCATGAGGAATTTGAATCTTTTAACCAATACAGTGGTACCTGCTATTTAAGACCACCCCTACAGCCAACAAAAAGTGGTCTCATACTGCAGGTGGTCTTAAATTGAAGGTTTTTTAACATGTTAATACAGCAGAGGGTTTTGAAGAGTGGTCTTAAAAAGACATGCGGTCTCAAACTGGAGGTGGTCTTAAGAGCAGGTACCACTGTATATGTTTAACGGTAATGAGAAACGACTTTAGCAGTGATTAGCACCTTAAGGGTTAACAATCTTGCATTTAAGCGACAATAAGATTTACACCAAGTGCATGTTTTGAAAATAAGAAATCTCTGTTTGCTTGCAACTGTCAAGTTTTGAAACAAGAAATTTGCTTAGATCATATAAAAGAAAAGTACTAATGGGATACATGCGAGTCCATGTTTAGTTAGTTATGGACTGGTCAGTGGTTTTTGCATTGCCTGGAGAATCACCAAGTCACGCTCAAGATAGGTCTACAGAACAAAAATCCATGTTACTGGTCTCAGTATTTGGGGTTCTAGGACCATAACAATAGATGGAAAATGATGAGGAAACATGAATAAAATGACTGGAAAATAGCAATTAAAACAAGTTAACCAATAATCACTGTTGACTTTCTGCCATCAAATTCAGGTATGTTACAAGTTTTTGTGTACATAAACCATACATGGCTGAAACTGGTTAAGCTTTGATACAGAACGCTCACCCTTTAACATTTTTGTCAGGAGAAAGAATTACAACTCACAGGGTTAACTCTGGTATTATCAGAAATACAGTGAACAGTAACAAATTGGTCAGTGGTTTCTGCATTGTCAGAAACAGAGTATTACAAAGTCATTAAGGTAGTGTCCAAGCAATTTTGAGATTTTGTTAAATTTTAGAAGACATATATACTGTCTATCAGTTGTCCAAAGTTGGCAGTTCTAGTCCCAATACAATCTGCATAAACTAATAAAATACTTTTAATGCTAACATGGTAGTTAATGGATAATATTAATCTTTGAATCTTGATTACAAACAGTAAGTATTTCCATCAAAATGTCCAGTTCATGTGAATATTTCTCTAAATTGAATTGTCTGATTTTGATTAAATAAAAGAATTGATTTACTCTAAGAATTCTTTAGAGCAAAACCTTATCAGGGATTTTCTAAGAAATAAACAGTTATTTTTTAAATGTGTGTCAAAAATGAAGAGTCCCTCAACTTTATCAATTTTGACACAATTAGCCAGTTTGCAAATTTGCAATCTGATGCAGTTCTGAAAAATCCCTGATATGTTTTTTGCAGATACATGTATTGAAATCATAATAGCACCAATTTGACTATTTTAGCTTTAATATTTTCCAACAAATACCCAAATTTCATAAAAACACATTTTTACCCAAAATGCTTGTTTTTGAATTCCATCATTAGTGCAGACAGACTTTGGGTCAATTGAGTATGTAGGTTTATTTTATAGGAATGAATATTTCTGTGATTTTTTGCCCAGAAGTCAAGTCACTTTGCCAAGTTGGACATTATGTTACGAGACCTCTGTCACCATGACATTGTCACTATGTCACATATGATGACAAATACTTGTATCACAACACTGTTACCACATCACAGTTACTAATGCTTGTATCACCACATTAGCACTTGATCAGTCACTAACACTTGTATCACAAGTAAGTAAATCACATGACGACAGACACTTGCATCACAACAGTCACTATATCACATGGTCACTAACATTTCTATCACCACAATACTGTCACTAAATTAGTTAAGATCAGGGCTGCACTACAGGTTGTTAGCAGCAGAATCACGCGAAAAAAATCAGCTTCAGGATAGCACGATTCTAGAGCAAGATCTGCAAGAGCATGTGGCATAAGTGCTGCCACCTGGGCCTCAGTTGATATCTTGGCTGATATTATGTCATCATATGCTTTAAAAAGGACAATGGGGATGGAGGCACTTGGTATTATTTGAGAGAACTGGACTTGTAGTATCAAGTTTTGTTTATCACCAGAAAAGGTGGCACTGATAAATAGGGACATCCTTGGATTTGCGGTGAATTGATGACTATTCTGTGCACCCCCTTAAAAAAGGACAGACAGTCCAATGAAACTGACTATCAACAGAAAACACTGTCAGATCATATAATGGGAATAATTCTCTACATCTGTTTATGTTCATTGTGAAATGACTGGTCCTTTGAAATGCTAATGTACATGTATGGTGCACCGTAAAATGACTGGTCCCTCGAAATGCTTACGGATGTGTATGGTGCAGTCTAAAATAAGAGCAAATACAACTGGGCAAGACCAACTGAAACGGCACTGCACTGGAAAATAAGCAATGGATCTGGCTTAGCATTGAAGTTGAGCCACAGATAGCACAAACTGACTTACTTTTGCCACTAGCTTTTGTGTTATTAATTTTTTTCATGTACCTACATTGTTTATGTTAACACTGAACACAATAGTGTTGATACATACACAAACTGCAATAGCTCTGCACATAAACTGGAAATTCAGTTCTCAGTAAACATGATGACCTTGACATTCCAAACGTTGTGGAGGGATTAACCAAAGAGAATTTTCACAAAGCTGTATAAAATTTATGAGGCCCAATCCCAGTCTCACACAAGCAGTGTTGCCAACCTGACACACTTAAAATCCGGGAAGTGGAAAGTAAAATTCAGTGAGATTGATAAATTGATATGAAATAGAGACGGAAAATATTATTGAAATTCAGGGAGGTGGCTAAAAATTGCAAAAAATCTACAATTTTTCAAGAATCTTTAGCATAAAATTCCGGGAGTCTCCCGGGTAATCTGGGTGTGTTGGCAACACTACACAAGGCACACTGCGTATCAGACCACACAGCTGCATCACTGAAATTAACATATTTTGATACATTTGAAATGTTCTGAACGCAAGAAATCGAAACACGACCTGTCGTCTGTGGCTATTTGGCAAAATAAATATCCTTGGAACATAACAGGTATCCCACTGGATGACAGGGCCACATTAACCCTTTCCCCTTCAAAACCAGCCAAAACTGCCTGCTGGTCAAATGTCATCTGCTTTAACGTTTTTTGACTAATTTCAACAGTAATGCAAAACAATTTGAAGGAAAATCGCGGAAAAGATCTATCAAGATAACACTACCCATGTCAAAGCTTTCCTTGACATGGGTCACGCACTTAGTGCCGGACCCAGGCCAAGGAAAGCTGTTTTGAAACTCAAGTTTAAGTCAAAAGGCAAGGGGTTAATGATACAACTATCAAAGTTGTTAACCTTCAGAGACCTAAAGCCAACGTATCAGCATGCGACTTTTATCTAGTAGAAACTACCGGAAATGCTCCAGTGTTGCTTGCTTCTTTTTTCATTAAAAAGTGATACAATCTGTCAGCAGCTTCCCTCCTGGCGCCCTCTGGGAGCAATGCACGAGGAAAGCTGTCGACTCAAACCCTAGTAGGTTACACATTGACACTGATGTCATCTTAAAATTTCGCAAGGTTCTTCGAGTTGTGAATACCATCAAAATGCCAGTCATTTTGCTATTGTTGGACACTCAACTGCCTATCAGCATAGATTAATCCTACAGCAGCCAAGGTATCAGCAGGAAAGACCAAGTAAAAAATTGCGGGCAAGTTAGTACTGATGGATGGCACAACAATGTTACTATGCTTATGCCATGCGTGCACCACTCACCTTCGTGAAGGGCCCGGCAAATCTCCACAACCCACCAAAGCCTATACCTGCAAGAGGTCAAAGTTCAAGTGGCATTGAGAAGGCATGCTACATGTGACACTTGGCCAGGGACACGGCACTGTCCCAGCAGTAGCTTATTCTGCAGCAGCTTGCATGCAAAACGATCCTCCAGGCAGCCATCTTTCTTTTTCTTCCATGCGCTGCATTGCATGATTATAACCTTGAGAGGAGGTGACATCACATCATACTTTTTACTTTACCATCAACATGGCTGCATTCTATCAATCCCAGAATTTTGCATTTTGCATTTTCCTTTTTCACTTTTTTTTTTTTTTTTTTTTTTTTGCAATTAAACAGTTAAGCCCAACCTCTATAGGAATACTGCCATATTCCATTGCACTCTGTCCTGAAGAAATGCGCCCACATAGGCTATCACAAAATATTAAGACTTTCTATGTGAAACTTAAAACAGTGTGATTTTGATGTAGGAAATGGCAGGCCATCATTCGTAATGTCACAGCTTTGCTACAAAAATATTACAAAAATGACATCCTCCGAAAAGGTTACAAATTGGGAATGGCTATGTACAAATTACTAAGAGCGAAGCCTCATTATGATCTTAAACTGATAACAGAGTTTCTGCAAGGCAAGCTTTTGCGAAGTGTGACAGCATTGCATTTCATACCAACCACAAACCTTCCCCCCGAAAAAAAGAACATCAATTTACTTTTTATTTTGTGTGGCAAGACAGAAAAGGTCTGCTGCACTGGATACATTTCCACCACCGAAAAACTAACTACCAACCGATCCACAAACGTCCAATATTTTTAGTCTGGGCCTCCAGGAGACCAATTAAAGAGAATTTTACAGTAAGTTGTGTTGTTTTTGTTTTTTTATGAAAAATATTTTTGAAAAAAAAAAAGTCAACTTCTATGCTGCAGTATACCATACTGTGCTAACACAATTTTTACTCCACGATGACATGCAAAAACCAAAACCTGACTCCAACACTCTGAGGCAAATCAGTCAACAACAGGAAATTTATCCAGGTAAGCACACTAGCAAATTAATCTGGGAAAAGTACTAGGTCAATAGTTTACTCTAGAAAAATTATTAGGATGCAAGTACATATAAATGTATAATTTTGATCCTGAGGTCAAAGGGCAAAGTACCTTAGCCATTATTACAAGAGAGAGAGAGAGAGAGAGAGAGAGAGAGAGAGAGAGAGAGAGAGAGAGAGAGAGAGAGAGAGAGAGAGAGAGAGAGAGAGAGAGAGAGAGAGAGAGAGAGAGAGAGAGAGAGAGAGAGAGAGAGAGAGAGAGAGAGAGAGAGAGAGAGAGAGAGAGAGAGAGAGAGAGAGAGAGAGAGAGAGAGAGAGAGAGAGCTGACTGTTAGCCTCTCAGAGGAACTAGAAATTTTACTAAGGCAGATCTAATTTTTGCTTTTACACACTCTCTTTGATTTTTCATTTTCATGTAACACTTGCATACCTTTACATCACCTTAAGTTTCAGAGAGTTCATGATTAAGGGGCGGAAGGAATTGTTGACAAACATAAGGAGCAGCAGGGGAGGTCTCTTCAGAACGGACCAAAACTTGGAAGCCGTTTCTCGCCGACACACACCATTTTTAAAAAGTTAGGCTGAATGTGCACAACCTGACCAACAAACCAAAGCGGTTACTTCTAATTTGCAGGACAGCACCAAAAGCCCCCCCGAGACACACATAGCAGGGAGCACAGAGCACCAATCAGTGAGCAGCAAGTTATTGACATCACAGCAATGCTGGCAGACCCACAGAATGCAGCCCTCTTCAGACCCGGATGCAACGCTCAGATTCCACATTTATCTTACTAGCCATGCCCATCAACCGTCACTTGTCAACAATACAGAGGCACCTGCTATAAAGACCACTTCTCTGAAGAGGCATCTGGTATATTAACTTTTGAAGACCTCTGATTCTGATTTCTCAAGAAATTTACCTATATTTTAGGATGTGCCACAATGGACCAGTTTTTTTTTTTTTTAAATATTACTATCATAGCTGAAGTAATTTGTTCAACAGTATCATTTCAGTCTGACCTTGTCAGCATATGTATTGGCTAATTTAAAAAGTGACATTTGATAGACATTCTTATTATACAAATTAGCTCTCAGAAGTGGATCTCGAAAGGCTTGTTTTGCCGCGTACAAGCACCCCTTATCACATGGTAGCCATAGTGGACAGCCTTACCGCTGATTGGCTGCGCTGAAATCAGAGAGAGGCTGGAGTCATATATACAGTTTCACAAAAATTATCAGTCTCAGAAATTTTTTCTTTAACCCTTTTCCTACTCCAATCACCTCAAGATGTCCAGATATAAAATATGGTCTGCTTAGATATTTTCACTTTAATTTCTCACTTGAATGAGAAATGTAAATGAGACCTAACAGGCCATTATTCTTCCCTGGGTTTGGGTTGAGTGCACTGTGGCCAACCCATGTCCAGGAAACCTACTGAGTTGGTCCTCTTCTAACATGGAAACATGAACATGAACTAAGAGACAAATGGAAATACACGCAAACGGCTTTATGTCTGAGCTGATTTTTGAAATGAGGGCAGAACCAGCACTACACACCGAAAACCTACAGAAATATCAGCTTTAAGGATATAGACAGGCTTACAAATGACCCAAATATATATATATGTATATGGTTTAAGGATAAAGACTGGCTTAGTTGCACAGCAGTTACTTGGTGGTGATTATCAACATTGTAGGTCAGCCTGCATGGTGTTGATTGTCAACTTAATGGAAACTTTTCACTATTAATTTTCCTGAAGGACACAGTTTGGGTGCGGCTTATCAATCTTGATCCCCCCCCCCTTTTTTTCCATGCAGCCTTAGATAAATCCCTCCCTGAGGTTGTTTTGTCCCAAAACCAATGGTGAAAAAATTAAATTTGACAAAGCAATATGGAAGTGCTACAGGCAAAGAGTCCTTATGGCAAACAGACATTTAGCTAAAAGGGAAGGCCTCAGTTCTAGTTGTAAACAGTTATTGATAACTGCCTGACGGCACTAGTCATCGAAAAACTGAAAGGACAGGAATCTTACAGAACACTGTAAATCTGATCCACTGCCTGCATGAAAGCACCCATAAATGATGTCACAATGAAGGGTTAACCCACCATTGGCACTATTTTGGGAAGATGATAATTTCTCCCTGACCAGAGGGTGCAGCATGCACAGTGCTATACAAACCAGAACCATGGCCTTCCACCCCAGTCAGTCAACAGTCTGTTTGCTGTAGGAACTCTACACCTGCCATGCATCCTTATTACATGATCGCATTCAACTTTTACTGAGATTTTTGAACAAAGCAACCTTAGGGCAGAACATCTTGAAGGCTAGTTTCCATGTTGACACAACAGCGCAAGACCTCCCATCTCAGACACCTGCACAAACCTACTCTAGATTCAATATTTATTGACCCATTTTTGCCATAGTGTTAGTTTGTATTTCTTCCATGAGACTGCTACCATCAGTCTAAGGTTCTATACTGTTTTCCCACATCGGATTCGTAATTTTGCTGGGCATATTTAGTGAACATGACTTGTGCACATTTTTGTTGACATAGTCATAAACAGGTACCTGATACACACATAACATGGTTTGCACACAAAAACTCCAACATTGCCGTCTTTTCCAATAATCATATTGCTATAAAGCAAGAAATTCTTTGTAAATCCCTCTATGAAATTAACTGCATTTTATATAGGGGTGTAACGATACACTTTTTCACGATACGATACGCATTGCAATATAGTAGTGATGATACCAAAAAACCCCCATACAATTCGATATATCAGATGAAATGATGAGAGTGATGAGATGAGGTGTGAAATATATATTCATCAAAATAAAGAACTGTTTATTCATATTGTTTGAGATTTTATTGAAATACAGAACTATAAAACACTAATGGGAATCATTTGTCTTGTTTTTCTAACCCATTTAAGTGAAGGGAAAAAACAACTAGCAGTATCTTGCTTGTGTGAGTCTCTCTTTCAGATGATTAATATTCTTTAACACACAACAACAGTTAACTTATAGCTAGCTGACTCACGCATTTCACACTGACATGGTCGGACATAGTTATTGAAGATTAATATGGCTTCTTGCTTGTGTCTCTTTTCAGCACATACTGACAATGTGTGCTGAGAAAAGACTTACACAAGCAAGAAGCCACATCAATATTGCAGTAACTCCATGACATCAGACTATACCTGTGTGTGAGCATGGACCTAATAACTGGTGTGAGCCACCTTATTTCAAATTCTCACGCACGTTGGATCTTTCCAGTGCAACGGCAGTGAATGCGGCATACCCCGAATCTATCAGGCCTCTCCATAGCAGCTCGAGGATTTCGACCATCATATTTCTTTCTCTGTATGCTGGGATATTATGGATTGTTTTCTGAACTAAATTTCATAATGATCGGCAGAAATTTACTTGTGATGGGAACTTTATCGCTCCCACTCATGATCATTTACATCATCAATCTTTAAGAATGCATGACGAAGGTTGCCGAAGCTCTCCAGAAACGTCCGCAACAGTCTTTACCATGTATCGATGATCGTCAACCCATGTAGTCATTGTTTTTTTGCATATGAAACCTAATCTAACAGCAGCAGATCAGCAGAGAGCGACAGAAATATTATTATAGTAGTATTTTCATTTCCAATTGAACCATATTTTATCATAATGTATTCCATAAAATGATTGAAGATAACTTTCTCTAAATTAAAAACATATGGAATCCCAATCAAACACAAGCTTGCCTGCTTGAATGTGTGACCAACACTGACGAAGTGGTCCGAACCATTTTTCCACGGTTCAGAGCAAGGTCAACATGACGCCCAAAGAAACATGGTTGCAATGGGAAAATGCCGAGTCTTATTTTGAACCATAACTTATGAATTACGGTGAGTTAGGCTCCACCGGACGTGTAGAATAAAGTTAAGAAAGTGAGTTATGCCATCAAAACAATTTTACGATAGTTAAAGCTGATAATAGCAAGCGAAGACAACATACCTAGCAATGCATCAGGTCCATTGAGGGTAATGGGGAAAACCACAAAAATTAAGAACGGTAAACATTTTCAAGCTGCGAAAAGCATCTTTCAGCACCCAGACAAGAATTCTTTCTTGAAATAGAGATTTTTAAGGGTTGTAATTGTTCAATTTAATACATTATGATTTCTTTTCAAACCATATGTGCAATAAGATTTGTGTTTGTATAATCGATAATGATGAAGTGGTGGTGGCAGAAATTTGCATACCAGGGAAAGTCTGCCATGGAGTTGAGCTGTAAGGTCGAGCATGTGGAGTTCCTCCAATGAGCAATCACCCCCATTAATTCATATGACCACTTTTTGGTCTGCGCTAGGGGCGGTCGCTCAAAAGAGGCACTATTGCATGGTATTTTTTCGATACTGGGGATTTGATTTTGATACGCGTATTGTGGCTTCACTGAATCGCGGTGCACCGTTATCGTGGTATATCGTTACACCCTTAATTTTATACTATCTATTCCAAATACATTTTTAATCCCTGCTCCAAAAAAACTTTAACTTTTGCACCTGCGATGTTGCTTTACTGTCTATTTTCTTAATCAGCCTATGCCCTGTTGCACTTGATTTTTAATTCAGTATTCACATGGAATATGCTGATGAGCTGATAGTACACATAAAAATAAGACCACTGTTGCTTTTCTTTGATGCTTTTGTTCATGCACAGCAACTCTCTCTCTCCCTCTCTCCCTCTCTCTCTCTCTCTCTCTCTCCTCAAACAAAGCACTGGATGCTTCAGCAATGATATGGACCATGCCCACTCTTTCACCATAGATTCACCAACTGTAAAGGCTTGAGGCTGGGAGAGCTCCCACTTTTTCTTACCTTTTTAGAAAGTCTCACACTTTTTATAAAATGTCTTCCACTTTTTGCAAAATAAAAAAAAAAGTAACATTATTTTATTTTCATTTTGTTGGCTCTCAGAGCTGCTGAGTGATTATTTTCATTGACTAAAAGAACGTCAGGGATGATGCTCAAAATGGCTCAAAATGAATGAAACGAAGTGGCAAATTTAACAATGTTCCTGTGGGAACACGCCCCTGAACCCCCCTTGCTATGCCTCATGCCTTCCACACTCACCCTCCCACTTTTCGATCCCTGCAGGGGGGAGATCTCCCACTTTTGGCCAGGGCTATGTTGGAGCCTCTGCAGCACAGTAGCCTTTTCGTGTATGTTTCAGTATTAGTGGAAAATCTTGTGCCTTCCCGTTAACATGTCGAGTAATCACTTTTATTGCATTTTGCGTGCCCTCTTCCACATATACTTACTCTGTAAGTAGGATAAGGGCTGCCCTTGAGATGCGTCTTCACACGCGATCATGTTCTGTATGATGCTCTGTACTGCGTTCAAGATGACTTGGTCATGACACAGGGATAGTACGCTGTTGATCTTGGCATCCAGCAAGCTGTGGATCACTGGAAACACCTTTGGGAACACCACAGATGCTTCGGCCAGATACTCGTACAGAATGCGAGCCTCGTTCTCATCTGTCGTGTTGCGTACTAGTGTGGCCTATAAAATAAAAAATGTGGGCCATCACAGAACTATCATGGGTGCAAGTTTGAATACAGAAAGGTCACTCAGTTCACTTTGTGTTCTGTTTATAGCTTAGCAGACTTGATCCATATAAATATGTGCCGATTTAGTGTTACATGCTACCGTCAGGTATAAAAAAAATTCTTGAAGACTCTAAGACTAAAAGTAACATGGATTAGTACAGAACATTCCAGTGTGGAAGCATCTGGATATTCTCATGACAAGTACAAGGAACAGCCAGGCACCATGCAGCTGAGAGACACTTGCCCATTGCCACATTAGTGTGTCTGACTGACAAAAGACAGCAGAAGGAAGAGGTTGTCATCTCAGGAGTGGATAGCAGATCAACCATAGGAGACTGTCCTTACCACAACTAGAGCTTGGACCGTTATTGTGGACTGTATTTAGGTTCAGTGGACCGTTATAATAAAAGCCTAAAAGTATATTTTGTAAAAGGAGCCAGGGCAAAATAACATTACATTTCTAGAAAAATAGACCGATTCATCCGTGCATGGCAGTGTTAGATGGTTATGCTTTTCTACATATTTCTGGCCTCTTTGTTTGCTTAGAAACTATCATTTGTTGTCTGCTTAAACATAATATTCCCTAGAAACATTATGGGATTAATAAAAACCATCATTCGCATGTGTTTCTGGTTGGGACTCAATGACTCTGTGCAAGGAAACTCCTCGCTGCTTTGCGGCTCGTGGTTTCCTGCCCAGCATCATTTCATCTCCAGCAGAAACGCCGCTCATGACAGTTCATCTAAAAATCCTGAACCAGGACAGAAGTCATCATATCTAAGCCCCGGGGCCATTGGTAAAATATGATATCAAAATATTTACCAGTCCAAATAATTTTCTCACTTGCTGTTTACAGATATCTTTCACATGCACAGGTGGCTAAATACACACTGAGTCACATTCCTACAAACAATGCCCAAAATTCATGGACAAAAAGTGACTTAATTCTATAAATTTTGGTGGCATGTATCATCAAATCTGGTTCTTACTGCCACCAAGCAGACTTTTTCAGAACTAACTGCAGACATTCAAAACATTGTCATGGCTCTGCACCTTCATCAAATACTGCAATCTTCTTGTGACACTGTCTCCATGGACTCTTAGGTCATGAGGTATATTTAACCCTTTCCTTCTTAAATTAAGACTGACTCGACAGCTTTCCTTGGTGTGGATTGGATGCTGAGCACCCAAGCCCTGTCAAAGAAAGCTGTGGATCAGGGTCGTGTTACCTTGATGGGTCTCATCTACAATTCTTGTTAAAATTGTTCTTTATGATTGTTCTGATCAACTGGTTTGGCCAGTTTGAGGTTCAACTTCTGAAGCCCCGATACAAGCATTTTCGCTACCTCTTTCTTTAAAACAAAAAACACATTAAAAAAAAAAAGAGAGAAAGAGAGAACAAGATATGTTTGTAAAACATAGATGCCCCCCGCCCTCATTACCCTTGCCTTCTCTACCCTATTGATAGTGGAAGATGGGGCACTTGTGACCTTACAAAATTAGTGAAGGTTGATCATACATCAATGTCACATATCTTTAAACTTTAACCTAGCCCTTAAAAAACGACTAAAAACCTGGACAATATAAAAGTTATAGCTGTAAAATTAGTCATCATTTAGAAACCATATTCAGCAAAGTGGCTTTATGACCTTGGAAATTAGGGCAAGGTCACTCATTTTCACTTGACCTTCAGTTATTGTGCAAAAACCACAGGAAGTCTACTGTTTGTGTGTGACCCTCAAAACTGGGTCAAGGTCACCCATCTACAAAATCAAACTAGCCCTTATAAGTAACCATAAAGCTGTGCAATATAAAACTGCTACCTCTAAAATGCAAGAACTATAAACCTGTAAAGTATCCCAGTCCTAACTTAAAAACTTCTTGAGTTATCGTGCAGAAAACACAGGAATTCTACAATCTCTCTGTGACCCTGAAAACTGGGTCAAGGTCACCCATCTTCAACCTCAACCTAGCCCTTACAAAGAATCATAAAGCCTAGCCCCAAATATGGACTATAATCCTGTGCAATATAAAAGTCCTAGCTTAAAAACCTCTTCAGTTATTGTGCGGAAACTAAAGTTACCTCAGGTACCACTGTGACCTTGGAAATTAGGTCAAGGTCACCCATCTTCAAACTTTGCCTACCTTTTGACTAGAATGATACACCTGTACAGTATCAAAGTCCTCGCTCAAAAACTTCTTGAGTTATTGTGAGGAAACCACAGGAATTTTACAATCTCTCTGTGACCCTGAAAACTGGGTCAAGGTCACCCATCTTCAATCTAAACCTAGCCCTTACAGAGAGTCACAAAGCTGTGCAATATAAAAGTTCTAGCTCCAAGGTATAAGTTATCATGCAGAAAGCATGAAACCATATTCAGTAAAATGGCTCCGTGACCTTTAAAATTAGGTCAAGGTCATCCATCTTCGAACTTCGACTAGCCCCAAATATGGACTAGAATCCTGTGCAATATAAAAGTCCTAGCTTAAAAACCTCTTCAGTTATTGTGCGGAAACCAGTTACCTCAGGTACCACTGTGACCTTGGAAATTAGGTCAAGGTCACCCATCTTCGAACTTCGCCTAGCTTTTGACTAGAATAATACACCTGTACAGTATCAAAGTCCTAGCTCAAAAACTTCTTGAGTTATTGTGTGGAAACCACAATCTACCGACAGACCGACAGACCGACCGACATGTGCAACGCTATATGCCACACCTTCTTCGAAGGGGGGCATAAAAACAGTATTGTGAGCCCACTTAAAACTTTGAGGCCATGAACGCAATGAAGGCAGCACATCCTGGGAGCACTTCCTTTCCCACATATAATTTGTCTGCTTCTTTCTGCTTACGTACAAGTTCTTCCTCGCAACCAACAGATGTAGTCAGTGCATCATCTACAAGGACACTGTCCAAGGTTTCACCCAAATTGACCAGAATGTGCGATACATGTATATTGCACACCACAGAACAAGTCTTACCAGCACTGTCAGTAGTAGAGCCTGTGTTGGGTAGTCTGTCAACACATCCGGATCCAGCAGAATATTATTCTCGTTGGATACGGATCCTCGCGCACTCCTCTCCTTCATCTCACAGCTGCCTGCAATGGGGCTGGGCCCTCGATTCGGTAGTGGGACGTCTACACTCTTTTGAGTCTTTGGTGTGGGCATGGAACTGCTGCGCTGAGTTTTAAATGGTGGTCTCTGGTTAGGTTCGAGGTCCAAGCTCCGCCAGGTCTTTGGACTACTTGCCTGTAAGCAGAGAAACTCCTACACTTAGTCAAATCTGTTGTCCAGCAATCCCCACACATAGCAAGACACCCACAAGAAATTCTGGTCTTTCACAGGGGTAAACATAAGGTCTTATGTCCTTCTCTAATAATTCTCTAACAGATATAATTCAAGTATTTTTTCACAAGACTTAGCACATGGAGTCATCTTCATGCTCCTTATAAACCAATGCATACAAATAAGGGAAAACATCTGAAAAACAACAGAAGTTCTTCTCTTTCGGGCATATGAAATTTTCAAGTAATCAGCTGAAATCAATGTAAAAAGTCCATGATGATACTTAAAATCAATTGAATTTGTATGTGTACTTTTTGACCTGCCGATGGTTATAATGGTATGTTGCAACAGTAATTACTGAACACGTAATAAAAACAAATTAACAGAAATATTATCAACAGCATCATTAAGAAGCAATTTTGAGCACACCATACTCTTGCTCAAGAACGTGCACATGCAAATCTGTCTAATTGTTCCAGGTCTGTTTTTGTTTTTCCCATTTACATATTTAACTGCCGACACCATTATTGGTCTAGATATACTGATGGCATGCTTTTTAAGATTTCTGTTGACAACCAGCATTGGTTCAACCTTATTGCACCGCAAACCTGTATTTTGACACCCAACCCCATGCATCATTTGCTAACTGTCCAATATTTATGGTTTTGTTGCAGTCCGACACCCGTATTTTTGTTGTTGTTGCCTGATTATTTCAGTCACGAATGTACCTGACCACCACATGGAACGCGATCAGTTCACTACCTGCACTTGTGTCAAATGCGTGTTCTTCTGCAGACGTGCCTGAGCCATAGCATTCTGATCAAGAAGATCCCAGCTCTTCTGTCTGCGAGTGGTGGGCGTCGTCGCCTGAGGTCCCTGCGCATCACAGAAAAGCACGGTATTCATTCCTACTCACAGATGTCTTCTGTTAAGTAACGATTTAATAATCACCTACGGCAGGTTGGTATGCCATGTATATATATGTATATATATATATATATATATATATATACATACATATATATATATATACATACATATATATATACATACTATATATATATATATATATATATATATATATATATATATATATATATATATATATATATATATATATATATATATATATATATATGCAAACTTGTATTTATATATCCTTAAAATACAAAGTCATGCAAATAACCGATTCCAATTATGCTCAGGTAAGAAAAAGATCACGGTTCTATATTTTGCACTCTGCAAGTCTCAAGTCTCTTGATAGAATGCTGTATTTTATGCAGAAATGGAAAAAAAGGAAAAATTACATGTGAAACCTTTATTCAAAAATTGCAGTATAATGAATTTATCAAAAAGAAATCAGTTTGGCAGGGACCATATAAATATATATATATATATATATATATATATATATATATATACATACATACATACATACATACATACATACATACATACATATATATATACTTTTGGATCATGTAATGTATGACAGTAAGCCTTGACCCATCAGTCTTACCTGAAGATTCAGCTGCAGGGACATCGTGGAGGGGCCGGATGAGAGAGGTTTCTCCGCTATGGTACCCGTTGAAGTGGAGGTCGTGGTGGTTGTAGAAGTTGCTGTGGATGTGGAGGTGGTTGGGCCCTGAGGCGAGGAGGTAGGCGGGATTACCTGGGGTGTTGGGGGTGGGTGGGAGGGTGGTGGCGGGGGTGGATGTTCCCGGAGAGGAATTGGATGCTGCGAGAGCTCTGCACTGATACTGTCACTAGATGAGGACTCTGTCAGGTGCTGGCTGAACCTGTGTTTCAGGTGGCACCTACTGCGCACTTCCTCCGATACAGACACCAATGCTGCAAGATAGCAAGTTGACAAATTTATCCTGTACATCCACAGATTGAACTTCTTATTTTGCCCCCCACCCCCACCCCACCCAAATATAAGTGTGTTTCCCCTAAAGGACCAAAATTTTGGGGGGACATAGGTAGGCATAATTTTTTTTTTAGTCTGACAATTTGCAAGGGGTGGTATGTTTCCTTTGTTAAATATTCCACAATTTTGGGAAGGTAGGTGTTTTTATTATTTTTTATTTATTTATTTATTTTTTTTTTGTTCAGAAGCAAGTTAACAGGGGGTAGGTACGGGGTTTAGAGATGGGTCGGTCGGGTTAGGGGAAACAAATGATTTGGGGGGGGGGGGGGGGGCATTATAAGGCTATTTTAAGTACATTAGTATACTGATACATTGACTTACATATACAGTGGTACCTGTCTTGAGAGACCACCCCTAGGGCAGGTCAAAATGTGGTCTCTCAAAACAGGTGGTCTTTCATTAGAGGTACAAAAACATGGAAAAGATAGTACAGTGTTCTGAGAGAGCGGTCTTATAAAGATATGCGGTCTCTCATTGGAGGGGTCTCTCAAGACAGGTACCACTGTAGTTACAATAGAACTGCTAAAGTGCACACATTCACAGAGCAATACTTCAGTGGAAGGCGAATTAAGTGGTACAACTGAACTGTGACTTGCACCTTTTAAAATATATACCTTTTCTTATTTTAGATCAATTTGTTAATTTATAAATGAAATTCCTTTTAATATCTTCTCAAAACTGCAACTGATTAAAAGCTACATGTAATGCCTTTCTATTTTACACACAAACTATTAGGCAATTTATGGCTGCAGAAAAAGCAGGATGTGAAACAAACTGATTACAATGTCTATGACATTACCTGCTAAATACGGAACACTTTGTGGCGTCACTTCAAACTTGTCCCTGTGAAAACAGAAACAATGCATGAAAGAAAACATGGATATTCATGTAAAGAAATGGAACCCAAGTATACTAGTCTGCATAGTTTTCTTCCTATGACTGAACAATTTCAAGTTTATTTTGATTTTTTTTTTCAAAATACAAAGAACACACTTCAGTATAAGACGTTTCTTTTTTTTTTTTTTTGAAATTACCTTTCCTGGCTGTTAAAACAGAGATCTTTATAGAGACACATATGCACCCCCTGATGCTAAATTGTCCAGTAGTCTGATGTGTAGGAGGTGCATGTTGGTATTTTCTATTAACCTGATTCTGACCTTAATATCTATAAATTTATCCATTAATCATCATTTATCACCTCTTTAGTGACAACACAAGTTAAATTTCATGTAAATTGTAATACACTTATATGTGCAAACTTATTGTTCTCTGTTCGTGGAAGTGAATATCTTTGTGGTTTTCCTACCTCCATGACTAGAGAGTTATCAGACTATTTGGCACTAGAGGGCCCATGTGCGAGAAGATGGCCTATGACCAGTCAAGACTGGGACCACTGTCAGTGTATATCCACTGATCTTACCTCTTGGCTGACTTGGCCACTATTGTTAAGAGCATGTTGAGCACTCGAATAGTGCGGGACACCGTATTGGTACTGGGATGACGGAATCCTGAAATGATGAGCAAATATACAATTAAGGTAACAATATTGTGTAAAACACTGCAAGGTCATTTATGAGGGGTGTGTGTGTATGTGTGCGCATGTGTGTGAAACCACAATTTGCGGTCAAATCTGATCAAACAAGCTGAAGAACAACATATCTGTAACGTCTCCATATAAAATGTTCACAAGTACCAAATCTTCCACATACAGCAAACTTATCTTCAGTGATATCATGGGGTACATTTCCTCTCACATTAAGTACAAAACGTGGATATTGGTTTTGTGGCAACTTACAAGCCTAAAAGCTAAAATTTTATAAATGTAAATGACTCGTAGGTACACCAAAATTTCTGCATATTGATCAGGGCAAAGATAATGATGAATTGTTCTAGGGGTGGTGTGTGGGGATGGGGTGTTAACACTTCTCTGGCCCCTTCTATATCTGCTCTGATCATATCAAATAATTGCCTGAGTGCTATGCTGTCGTACCCTACTTGAAAACTACAACAACTGTCGCTGACAGACTCGATACCCCTTGCTTTACACAAGTCCTGTGACCTTGCAAAAAAATGACTTCAATGTCACCAAAATGTAATCAGGTCAAGAAATAGTGTTCTTTGCTCAGTTTAAGTCAAAATTAAAATTTACCCCTAAGAATCGAGTCCAATATGTAGAACTACTGTACTTTGGCAAGCGACATACTGCTATTAAGCATATGAAGCTGCGCTTCGCCTGCAGTATCCTGAATTCTCATTCAAGATTGGTGCAGTTGATTTGCCTCATTTTGCATATGGCACAGATATTGACGACACCTTCCACTAATTTTTTATATGTCTTTGTACAAAACCCCGAGGGTCAACCTAAGCAGTAAAATTATTCCATTAGCACCATTCACCACTGCAACAGTTCTCTATGGCAACAAAGCCTGTTCTCTTGACAGTAATTTCATTATTTTTTGCAGCTATGCATGAATTCATTGAGAAAACAGAGAAACTGTCAGTGAACTGAGTTGTTTTAATCAAGTTGTTTCATTCATGATTATTATAACCACCAGCCCCACTATCTGTCCTCGTCTTGTTTATTCTCTCTTCCCCATGTTGGGTATTGTCCTCTACATCCTGTCTCTATGTTGTCCCTTTTTCCACAAGAGGAGTCAATATGGGGCCCGGGTGGGGGGGGGAGGGTGTTACTCCCATTAGTGACAGTACTAGGTATGTGCTGCTCTGAAGGCCCCTCTTTTCAGCGAAGTTTCCCTCACAAAGGTCCAGCATTTTGCCAAAAATTCCCTAAAAAAGGGGTAGTTTTTCTCTTTTATGGCTCAAAATTTAGAGAAAATTTCCTAGCTAAGGTCAAAATTTGCTTTCTGGAGCACTTTTCTTGCCAATTTTAACTTGGGACCATATTTTCTACTATTTCAGTTAAAAAATTCCATAGCAAAGGTAAAATTTTGTGAAAAAGTGCCCTAACAAAGGGTGGGTTTCTGAAAAGTTGAGCCGCATGCCTCCACCAAAAATTTTGGGAGGTATCACCCCCCCTCCCCCCAGGATATAGGGACTCCCTGTTCCCCAATCACTTCCTTTGACTAAAATGCATTCAAATCAAATCTTGTCAGGGCACAATTAAGGTATATTTAAGTTTGATGTGGCCTGTGAATCACAACATATTTTGTTCCCAAGGATTCTGCTACAGGCAGAGAGCTGGACAGTTGTAAAAGCCAAAACAGTGTACACGAAAAACTTCTCCTGTGGTGGCAATAATAAGAGCAGATATGACAGTATGATAACTGAAGCAATGGTACTCAGAAGTCCTCTACGTGGAATACAGACTGACCTTTGAGCAGGTGTCCCACCATGGCAAAGTTGAAGTTGGCCTTAAAGCTAAGACCCATGGAGTGGTCGAGCTGTTTGAAGTGCCACTCTAGCGGCTCTCTGGTCTCCATCATGATCTTTTCCAGGCTCTGCAAGACCACCATCACAGCCACTCTCATTATCACAACAACAAAAGTACATTCAAAATTCTAGCCACCTCTGTCCCATCCTGATGATTTGGGTTCCACATAAAAGTACGGGCTCTTGGCACTGTGGCTTTGACCCACATCATCCATGTACTAAGCAATCACTTCATTCAGCTTGAATAAATCTCATGGAGCCAATGATAATATTTTTAATATGCATGTTTATATATAACAGCCACACTGGATAGTAAGTGATAACATCAAATATTTCTCCACTACCCTTTTGTTGTCTTCGCACACAAAAAAACACCTGCACTGATGCACTTATTTCGTGTATTGTAGACCTCTATATTTCTGCTTTGTCTTGTTTTGACTTTTTCCTTCAATGTTTCCAAACTTAGTAAGTAGCTCTAATGCGGTCTCCCAACATGTTGACAGCATCATCATGATGTTAACTTTAAACAGTAACGTTTGCCCTGCGTGTACAAAAAACCCCGAGCAAGCTGTTTTGAGGTATCAAATGAAGTTACATGTACTCTACAGACACACAGACACAATACAACCATATTCCCTATCAACGACGGAAGCATCATGCATGTGCAGCCTAAGTACTTAGAATCTCAATGTCAAGTACTGACCTCAATCTCAAAGATGCCCTGATTATCGAGGGTATGAAGGTTTTGCTCCAGAAGAGCCATGCCTGAAGCATACAGGGAAACTTCGTCCAGCTGCAGCACCGAGATAGCTACCCAGAATAAATGGCGGTGGATTGGGGAGTCCTGAAAACGAAAACAGCAAGACTCCAGTACATTTTCTGTTTTGTGCTTTTTCTCACTCTGCATCTACAAAGTCCACTTTCACCATGTTGTATATGAGGCAAAAAAAGAAAAAAAGTTGACATCATTTCTCATCAGAAACAAATTTCAAAATGACCTGGTGACCTGGCCTTTTTTTTCTTTCATCTTGAGGTCATTCCATCACAGCATAACAGCCAAGCCCCTCTTTGTTTTTGTAAAAGAAAAAGCTTTTTAAATGCCCCACATGCTGATGAAAAACAGTGTTTTTTAATCTGGCCTAAAGTATCACCAAAGCAAGTACTTTAAAATGAGTACCTCACTTTAAATTTTACAAGAAATATCTTCAAATGTTAATAAAAACTACAAGGTTTCTTTAGCACATTTTAATGAGTTCAAAATCAAATATATTCTTACACGTAACATACTTAAAGACACTTACCGGTCTGAGCAGTGGCTGAAGTCTGGTCAGACACATCACTATGGCCTCTATTAACGTCAGATCAGTGTAGGATTCCAACGCCTGCCATAAAGCACAAAGGTACAAGTATAAACAATCTAACCATCATATCACTACAGTATGGACTCCCACTGATGTAATTTCCTATATATACACTGGTGTACATCCCTATCACTATACCTTCAGGATCCCACTGATGTACTTCCCTATTGACATATATACAGAATCCCACTGATGTACTTCCCTATCATCATATACAGAATCCCACTGGTGTACTTCCCAATCACCCTACATGTATATACAAGATCCCACTGATGTACTTCCCTATAACTATATATTCAGGATCCCACTGATGTGCTTCCCTATAAACATATCTACAGGATCCCACTGATGTACTGTCCTGTCAACATATATACAGAATCCCACTGATGTACTTCCCTATCGTCATTCATACAGGATACCACTATTGTAGTTCCCTATCACCATATATACAGAATCCCACTGAAGTACTTCCCTATTAACATATATACAGGATCCCACTGGTGTACTTCTAAGTGATCATATTAACATTTGCTCGATACAATATTCAAACGACTCCATTTTTGGTGACTCTTCCCTTAAATACATCTTCCCTTTTTATGACACAGATGATGTAAAGATGGAAAACAGTGTAAACAGTCTGAACTTTTATCATTAATTCTGCTCAAATAGTGTCAAAATATCCCTTTGCAACCTGGGTCCCACATTCTGAACATTTCCAAAAGCACTTTTGGTGCTTGACAGCAATATGGTACATTGACCTTATGACCCAACAGACTTGTCTCAAGAAACTTATTATTGCCTCACGAGCTTCATATTTGATGTGCATGGAAATCATGTTAATCCATTCCTTGCCAAAATTACACTGCGTCAATAGCTTTCCTTGGCAAGGGTTTGGATCATTGCACGCAACCCTTGTCCAGGAAGACTATTGCCCAAGGGGGTGCCATCATGAACAGTCTTGCGTACAAATCTCTGCAAAAATATTTTCTACTGATGACTGAAAGGTTAAGGTGACGATACTTTACATCTGCGCACTTTTGGTGATTTGAGCAGGAAAGGGTTAACTTCCAGTGCAGCAATATGAAGATACAAGATTTTTCACTCCTGTTCCCCACTTCTTTTCTCTCATCAAGAATGATTATAACATTAGCCATCCACTTCCCTTGGTGCCCTCTGCGTACAGTGCACCAGTGTATGCCATAGACAGCTGTTGGCCGAATCTCCAGAGGACGCAGTGTTTAAAACTTAAGGATACAGACCAGGAGTCTGGTTGTTTAAGAAAATTTGGGGTATATTAATTGCTGTGATAAAAATGTGAACACAGGTATATAGCCTGACCTATCAAAGGAACAAAAACCAGTTCATTATGGTGCAAAACAACCTAGTCTTTGAGCTGGATAAGACAGAATTTTCTGAATGAAAACAAGGCTGTCTTTTGATTGCTTTACCTTGACTAGAATTCGTAGAAGTCGCTTGATTTCCGAGTCGGTAACAGACTTGCTGATGCATCCATAGACGATGATTGCCCTTGGCTGCAGAGCTGGGTTGTACATGAACGCAAACCTGATGCAAAAACAAACTCCATGAAAAACCTCGTACCTTATACTTCACAAGTCGAGGCAGGAAAGGGTGTTAAATATACCTGCAGTAGTACAAGTTAGTCATAATGGCATGCCTCCTGTCATACTGGCATGCCTCCTGTCATAATGGCATGCCTCCTGTCATAATGGCATGCCTCCTGCCAAATTTAAAGTTTTTGTTGTAGTTTTCAGTATCAAAAAGTGCTACACATGACTTGTTTTAGTACATAAACAGCTAAAAACATAGCACAGTGGACAAAATAGCAATATTGCAATCTTACTGATTCCTTAAAACTTAGGAACACATCTCAGTGTCAAAATCAGTTTAACCCAGGTAAGACAATCTCACCTTCAGTCAACATATCTATATGTTTTCTAAGTAATGTTGAATATTATGAAGATAATACAAGTTCATTATCAGGTCACAGTTCAACCGCATGACCTTGACCTCTCACCTTTTGGCCAGGTCTGTCCACTGTTGTAGCCATTCACAGTCTGTCACATCCTTCATCACAGCCTGAAACAATGGGAAGCCAAACACATATAAATAACTGATGTGTGCCCACATTTATATCGACACAATTAGGATGTCACACACATATAAATAACTCGTGTGCCCACATTTATATCGACACAATCAGGATGTCACACACATATAAATAACTGATGTGTGCCCACATTTATATCGACACAATTAGGATGTCACGCACATATAAACAACTCGTGTGCCCACATTTATATCGACACAATCAGGATGTCACACACATATAAATAACTGATGTGTGCCCACATTCATATCAACACAATCAGGATGTAACACACATACAAATAACTGATGTGTGCCCACATTTTATATCAACACAATCAGGATGTCACACACATATAAATAACTCATGTGTGCCCACATTTATATCAACACAAGCACTTTCATATAATACTTTCACTTCTGGACATATTCATATATTCCTCAAACCATCACGTAAATCTTTCCAAAAAACTTATCTTTATGATGTCAGTTTTTCCCATATTCTCTGGTACACCCAAGAGGTGCTCCTGGTATTTTATATTGAACTCTTTTGCTGCCAACTGGGACTGAAGTCGAAACACTTAAGATGAACTTATCTGTATTATCAAATGGATCCTATATTAATGTTCTTGTAAAAAGGACTTTCATTCAAGTACTTTCATGCCTATAGTCCCATAGAATATAATGGTCCGGGTCAACAGCTAAAGCGCACTGAAGAAAGCTGTTAACTCAGTCCAAAACTTGGCACTGAAAGAGTTAAAGTAGTACAGGTAACGTTAAAGAGCCTGGACCACAGATACATGCCTCCATAATCTCTAGCAATGCATCATTGATGACCTCTAGTGACTGTAATGACATTCGTTCCTGTTCTGGGGGTGTGTATGCAAACGATCTGTCTCCAGGACGATAACTGGACCGGAAAGCACTAACAGCCGCTGACTTGACTTTGCTGATCCCAAATAACTGGTAGAATTTTGGCAGGGAGAACTCGGTCAAGCTCAGTTTCAGCACACGCATAATCTCCTCTGAAAAAAATGATGAAAGGCAATTCGATAAAATATCTAGGTCAACTTTTGTGTCTGTTGACTCTAACATCCATTTATCATCACCTTTTTGTATAAAGTTTTTATTTTTGAATTTCTGTGAGGTCAAGAATGTCATTCACAGCAACTATATTCATATATAAGGTATATTATGTGTTTTAGGTTGTAATCTACAGTGACTACCCTTGAGCATATACACTAGGGCTAACCACTTTTTTTTCTTTTTGCCCGTTTCTGATTTTATTCAGAATTAGCAGGTCATTTTAACCCTTCCCTGCTTAACACAAGATTGAGTCAACAGCTTTCCTTGGTGTGGGTTGGGCACATGGAGTTCAACTTGTGCCAAGGAAAGCTGTTGACCGGGGGCATACCATCATTATAGATATCACCTACAATGCTCAGCAAAAAAGTTTTATTTTGACTAGAAATTTACGTGACAAGATTGAGGCAGGTGACAATTAACATCTGGGTGCTTTTAGACAATTTGAGTGGGAAAGGGTTAATAACTAAAATCAGACTATGCGTCATCTTGTCTAATTATCGTTGATCTTATCCAAACAACATATTTCTGTTATTCTTTTCATCGGTAATTTGACAAATTAACACATCAAATACAATTTTTTTGCTCAAGTGTTCCTGTACTACAAATCACTCATTAAATTTTCATTGATGCAACATTGGAAACAAAGATGGGTAAGCCTGAACCAGGGTGCGAAAATTCCTATGATCTGACGTTCCAGGACAGCTAAAGCTCTTCTCGGACAAGTGACTTTCAAATTCAACTTGTCCTGCGGACAAGCTAATTTTTTCTTTTTTAATTGGACTGAAATTACGTCTGTTTGTATGCACGGCAACATGATGATAAGCAGTCAGAGCCTTCACGACTCTCCATATGTTGGCGATTACTGTGGTCCCTGTGAACAGAACATAAAAACCAATGCAGGCATGTGCGTGGGGACGCCAATGCGCAATAGGTGATGATAATCCCCTGGCCTAAAGTAAACAATCCAGGTTTAAACAATTACATGGTCAGCAGGTGTGTTCAACAGGACTTGACTACCTACTTGATTTCTGTCAAAACAAGCAGGTATTTTGACCGTTGCGTACATACGATGACGAGATCAAAGGTACCAGCCATCATGCATTGGGGCGTATTGGCTTTCGCCCGTATCGGGGCAAGGTCACAGCACCTCACCGTCAGTCTAATCTTCCCGAACGATGACAAAGGAACATCAAAAAATTTTAAAACTTACATGGCGAATTCTTGAGCCAATTAGCATCAAAGACAATTTATCAGTGGGCTCTAAAAGTGTTGGAGAGATCATGTAAAGGTGCCGCAAGCTGACTTCCCGGCCAAACAAAACACACATCTGCCAAGTGACCGCGTGGAGTAATCTACGGTGAATGGAGCATCATGCTGACTGATCTGTCACACATTCGGCATTTTTCTCAATCCCCCTACCTTTACGTATTTGCCTGTGACTCCAAATAATTGTTGCTATAAACACTGGAATCTTTATTTTCGCACGCTGCAATTTTTAAAAAAAAAAGCTTCCCATTTGTGTGTTCCCTCCGTAAATTTCAGAAGGTTCACATACGTTCACAGGGTGGAAGCCATGATGAACACACTGTAACACGAGCTGTGATTGGCTCATTTTTGCATGTGACTCAATTGACCAATCAGGTGATGTGTTGTTTGTCAGACCACATGGCCAATGCAGCTGTTTGTATACAGTGGTTGGAAGGATGGTGACCGCACACTCGATGTGCATTACAAGGAGACGGATTCCTGATTTTAAATTCTTCGTTTGAATTCGAATTTAGAACACCATTTATTACTAGGAACTTGCCGATACTGTATACACAAATTGACAACGATGTACGGATAGCATTCATGGTAGTACGCAAACGATGGCGTCAATGTGCATCCCATCAGCGGCAAGAAGAAAGACGATGTTAAAACCAATACAACTATTAATCTGTATTAAGTTTATCTGGAACAGTGACTTCCAAAAATTACACAGTATTTTTCATCGTGAGTCACCCTATGCAAGTAGTTTACTTTTCAATGTGTATTTTTTATTTTATTTTTTTTTGTTGCCATTTTTACTGTTTGCAGTCATAGCTAGAATTGTGGTAAAAATTGACAGATTTTTGCCGATTCACAAGCAACAATAAGTGCCAAATCAGGGTAAATGGTTTGTCCAGGCCTTTATGTATGGATTGATGAAAAAGAATATTACTATGTTTGTCGCACCGGGTTATATTCGGACAAGTGGATTTTGCATACAGACAAGTGGTTTTTAAAATTCTTAAAATGCTTTTTAGAAAATTTTTCGTGCCCAGCCTGAACACCACTCTTCCGTTCTACTTTCATGTAAAGCATTGCTGGCGCCTACCTGACAAGCCGAGCTGTGAACATGTACACAGGGAATGGATGATGTTGATGACCAGGCCATGTGTTGATGCACGTAAGGACAATGGCCCCGTGGACACCAGCAGTGTGACGATATGGAACAGGAACGGCAAATGGCTGGCCACTGTTAACAGATGAGAGAAACTGTAACACCACTTTGATAGATTTATTACTCCTATATATATAAAACATATTAATGTAATGTCCCAACATTTTGCTCCAAGAGTGACTGGGAGTCACAAAACATGTTTCTTGGTCTGACTTGAAGCAGCCTCTACCCAGCTGATATGCCTAACTTCTACTGCATGATTAAACTTCCATGTTATGGTTTGTAAACATACCCATAACACTGACAAAGTTGTACAGATTGAGGGCTGACGCAAGTTATTGGCACAATGCTCAAGCCAGTCCCCTGATGCAAAAGCCACTTGCACACTGATGCAGCCACTTGCATGATGTGGTTATCTCCTGTATAATACCACAAATTTTTTTTAAAAAGTTTTTAAAATGGTGCACATTTGTGTTTAAATTCAAGGCTAGCAATGTTTTATATTTGAGATGTGTGAATCAGCACTTTTTTTTGTTTTTCCATTTAAACAAGACACCTTCCCCGAAATCTCTACTGTGATGTCAATCATTTTTATGTAAAGCACCATCAACAAGCTGCATCATATTTTGTAACTGTTTAATTAGCAAGTCTGGACCAGGCTTGTTAACCCTTAAAGCGCTGAATTGACACCTTTGCTCCGCATGCTTTGGGTGCAACTTGCCCAAAGTGCACCCAGAAAGACTGCGGACCCAGTCCACTTATATGGTCTGTGCAACTGCAGCCATGCTGGTACTTGAATGAAAGCTCTGCTCACAAAGAATATGAATCTGGTACCCTCATGTCAACTCACAGCACTTCAACTTTTACTGCAATTGGCAATGGACAAGTTTAACAAGGAAAATGACACATACCATCAAGAGAGTTGTTGAAGGACAACATGAGTAGGTATCTCGCCAGGATGGCGATGTCGTCCCACATCAAATGTTGCTCCAGAGTTGGCGTTGGAGACATGCAGGTTTTCTCTATCAGCTGAAACACAACACACCAGAGATTAGTCTTGAAGTTTGTTACCAACACAGAATTGCACTTTATGTATAATGCTGATTCTGTTTTGCATTCAACATTCCCTGAAAAAGGAACATCAGAGACCAAATGTTTAGGTGGCAATAGGTCAGCAAGGTGCAGAGACTTGACAACTTCTGTACCTGCTTGTTAACCCTTAAAGCCCTGATTTAAGACCGCGTCAACAGCTTTCCACTTTGCGTGCAAAGCGCCCCGATAAAAGCTGTTTGGTGTACGTACTAAGACTACTTTTTGCTTTAGACTAGGATTGCTGGTATTTGAATGAAAGGTATCTTCATGAGGAACTTGAATCTTTTCACCATTATATGTTTAACGGTAATGAGAAAACGACTATAGCTGTGATTAGCACTTTACGGGTTAACTCTCGCTTACAACGTGCACATATTGTGTGCAATTTTCACACCACAAACTGCTATGAATGTTAACAATTTTATCCCTTCAACGGCTCTTCTTTTTTAACCCCTTCACTCCTCAATGAATTTTCAAGCAACAATACTCATCAAATGATTGACATCCAATGTTGATATCTTACCACAAGAACTGGGTCAAACTTTGTGCACATTCATACACCAAGATGCAAAATCTTTCTCGTCTTTTTATAATTTGCAAATACATTGCTATCTCCCTATAAGATCACCTAAGTGACCAAAAAATATGTGGCACTAACACTTTCAAGTCTGGGCAATTTACAGGGCTTATGCATCCTGTGTCTGGTGATTTCTGACAAAATTCAGAATGTTGGACCCAATTAATTTCTATCTATACTATTGCCTCCTATGAAAACTATGTATCTACATATTCATTGGATCTGGTACTGTTGTGTTGCATCTCCAGTGCATTGATGGATCAGTTGATATGTTCTTTAAGATTTTTATCTCAAAACTAAAAGATGTTTGCTTAGCTTATCGACGTTAGTGATACAGAAAGGTGTGTCCTTGAGCAAGGACTCCAATGGAATGTAAGTTCGCCCGAGTACATGCGCAGCAAGGACTCCAAGGACAAAGTGTTAATAGGGGATGCAATTTAATTAAGCATAAACAAAAACGGCACTGTTAGTGGGTGGTCTTTAACTCATTCCATAATATGGTCACAGGCCTTGGTCAGTGGTTCTGGCACTGCCTGGCAAGTCATGCAGCAGTTGCCCTTGTGGCAGCTGCAGCATGACTTGCCAGGCAGTGCCAGAACCACTGACTGAAAACTACAGGTATGTTAGTACTTGACCGAAAGCTCTTTTAAATGTGCAATTGTGGTCTTAAATCTAGGTCAATATACGGAAAAATCAGGGACTGGTATGGAATGAGTTAATACAGACCTGGTCTTTTTACAGAGGTGGTCTTAATACGGGATTTTTTTTTACCACACTGTTACAACAGGAGGACTTAACTTTAACACCTGGACAGTGACATCAACTCAGCCAACTTTCATCATGCCTGGAGCTAACCACGGCAAAACTGGAATTAAAATTTTGTCATGCCCAGTGCTGTATGGGTAAAATCTATTACCATATCAATATCCTACAAGAGACAATCTCACAAATACTTGCCAAATTTCATAGGTAGCTACACTTGTATGTAAAAACTGCAGTTCAAAAATAAGTCAACTTTCCAAATGGAGAATATAATTTTCAATGTGTATGTCCTTCTTCTTGTCCACACAGATTAAGCCACACTTACAATCATGCAGTGGCCATATGCCCGCTTTCTCAGCCATTTAATACCAGTCACATATGAAGGAACAGCTCACTTCTGTATCTGTGGTCAAATACCTACCCGACATAGTCGTCCAATAACTTTGCGGGAGACCAGCTGTACATTGGCAGATGCGAGGGCCACTGCAGTATCTGCCATGATTTCTGCCTGGATAGAACCCAGACCTCCTGTCACACTTTTCTGAAAATTGAATTATCAGATGACTAGACTTGCATTGAATGCAAATGAAACAAGTTAATGAGTATTGCAGAGCAATACATAGTCCCCCACTCGTCGCCCACGAGGTTGAATGGACTACTATATAGGGGTGTGACCTAGATGAAAAAAAAATTAAAAGTATGGCACATTCTTAGATTAAGCTTCACATTTGTGTAAAATTTCATTAATCTAAGTAAAAGGACAAAAAAGTTATGGCTCGGACAAGATTTTGAATGGATTTCACAGTGACCTAGATATTTGACCTAGTGACCTACTTTTGCCATGTGACACAACAACTCCCCAGGTAGTATTAAAATAATAAATTTGGTAGCTGTAGGTATTATAGTAAGGGAAATATGGCATGGACAAGGTTTTACATGGAGTTTACACTGTGACCTAGATATTTGACCTAGTGACCTAGTTTTGCATCGTGACACACTTTTAGGTCACAATACATTATCAGTAAACTTTTATACCAAGAAGTCAAAATTTTTTAAGAATTACAGTAAGGACATGAAAATACTGTACATTTATGTATTACTGTGACCCAAATATTTGACGGACGGACGGACACACGGACGGTGCCCATTACCATATCCCCTCTAAGGTCTACCAACCATAAAAAAAATCAAAGGGCTGGCATCAATAATTTAGAAGATATGGCCCGGACAAAATTTGTATTGTATCTTGAGCTTGCTTAATGAACTTCGTTAATTAATTAATTAATGGAAGTAATTAGCCACACAAAACAATGCGTATGCACACCTACTACCTAAGGTCTACACACCATAAAAAATTCAAAGGGCTAGCATTAATAGTTTAGAAGATATGGCCCGGACAAAATTTATCTTGCTTAACGAACTTTGTTAAATAATTAATTAATGCAAGTAATTAGCCACACAAAACAATGCCTATGCACACCTACTACCTATGGTCTATCCACCACAAAAAATTCAAAGGGCTAGCATTAATAGTTTAGAAGATATGGCCCGGACAAAATTTGTCTTGCTTAACGAACTTTGTTAAATAATTAATTAATGCAAGTAATTAGCCACACAAAACAATGCATATGCACAGCTACTACCTAAGGTCTACCCACCATAAAAAAATTGAAGAGGTAGCATTAATATAGGGAAGATATGTGCCGGACAAAATTTGTTTCTGTATATTCACATATCGATCAGTGACCCAAATATTTGACCTAGTGACCTAGTTTTGCTTTATGACACTTTCTTAGACTAAGCTTCACATTTGTGTAACATTTCATGACTCTAAGTAAAAGGACAAAAAAGTTATGGCCCGGACAAGATTTTTCATACATATGTATTCTGTGACCCAGATATTTGACCTAGTGACCTACTTTTGGCACACCATACACCTCTATCCTAGGACGTACAAACACATTAAATTTGGTAGCTGTGAGTGTTATGGTGTTGGAAATATGGCCCGGAGAAGCTTCGGACGGACGGACGGAAGGACGGACGAAGTGCAAACCTATAGTCCCCCACCAAGTGGGCGGGGGACTAAAAACATGCACAAAAACAGGATCAGATAGAATTTTGTTTACAAATATCGGGAGATCTTCAGGACTGCAAACTTGTTTTACTCTATCACTGTCTCTGACAATTTTCAGTTATCTTCTGCTGTCACTTCTACACATTTCAGCAGAATCTTCTTAAATTACCTGTTTTCTTCAAAGAATAGCCTAGCTCCAGGGAACCCAACCCATTGTTATTGTTGGTGCTTGTTATTAGGGTTAGGTTCCAGTGTGACCCCCCTAGATTCAGGTAGTTGACCCTATTAACCGCAATTTCTCCACTAGCTAGAAATAGCCATACCTTTATAAAACTGTCTAGCACCATGTCCAGCAGATCGGCCACTTGACCAATGTTTCCCCAGATCTTGGCTTGAATGGATGGATACATCTACAAGACAAGAATTCAGTTGAAATAATAAACAAATGGCAATTTTTCTTGACACACTGTCGGTCATTCTCAAGATTGAGCATAAACCATGACTCACACATGAGCAGATACGTTGAGGTATTGACAGTGAAAATCGTCACATATAGGAGCTTACGATGTCTATTTCAATGTGAATAAGTGTCACATACAGGAGCTTATGATGTCTATTTCAATGTGAATAAGTGTCACATACAGGAGCTTATGATGTCTATTTTAACATGAAAAATTATCACACATAGGAACTTATGCTATCTACTGTAACCCTTTCATGGTCAGAACAACACTCAGCTAACAGTTTTCCTCGGTGCATGCTGGACACAATGTGCCTAGCCCATGTGGAGGAAATCTATTGACCTTGGGGCATTCCATCATGGTAGGACTAATCTCAAATTTCAGCCAAAACGGCTTCTATTTACATGAAATTTAAGTGACAACATTAGAGCAGTTAACAACTTACATCTTTTGTTGCTTTGAGTTGGAAAGGGTTAATGTATTTTCATCAGGTCTGAATTTTCTTCTGTCTTTGGTCTCCTATTTTGGTTACACATCATCATATTTACATTAGCTGTTACGTCCAAATGGCAACAAAAATATATGCATCATTGGAGGTCATTATTTCACCATGGTCTGCCTACAGGAAAATGTAAGCACAATGAGAATTGTGTCATCTCGGAGATTCTTCTCAAAACATGGGAGGAAGACTATCAGCATCGTGGTGTCCAAGTTTTGTATGATCTCAGAATACAGTTTTAAAGATTGGTGTTTTGAAAGTTTGTTTGTTTTTTTTTTTGGAAACCTAATTTGCCTGAAATTGATTTTTAATTATATCTGAATGAGAGATTCCAAACATATCTATGTCTGACCAATAATATTTCTTCCAGATCAACAAGATGCATCGCTTACCTCCACTTCCTCTATGGTTAGAGTTATCAGCTTGTCCAGGATAAGTGCAACTTTCTGTCTTTTATTTTCATCGGAATGCTTACAGAATCTACAAGAAACACAAAAATTAAAATCAGGTCCATTAGGTAAATTCATATGTGTATGATTTAAAAGGAAGCATTGTAAATCTAGTGTTGCCTGGAAATATTGAAGAATGAAGTTATGTATTTTTACAGATCAGACATATTTCTTTAATCTTAAAAACTCAAATTTTGTACATGTTACATACTTTGAGCTTGATGTTTTAATTCCCCCTCTCATGAAGAAATCTTATCATAATCAGTCGCCAAGTAAAACAACGATGATACCTGACAAGATATCTAATTTTCAACATGCAGTAATTGTGGGGTGGGGCAGGCTCCTAGTCTGTTATATGCGAATATACTCCTTGTACTTGTCAGCTGCTCATGGTAGGGTTATTATTACCCTATTGTCTCTTTTAAGGAAAATACGTTAGGTAACTTAAATGCCTTCAGATGGACACTTTTGTGATTTTTTTCACATATACTGTAAGACTTATTGAAGTTTCACATCCACTGGTTGAATTTTCTCATGCTGCAGTGCAAATAGTGAATTTTAGAAGAGTTTTGTGGTTGAATGGTGTGTGTTCGGGTTGGCTTCGGCTTGGCACATGCAACAGTACTTGCTGGTGACACAGGAGGCTCCCAATGGGATGCTCTCATATAACCACTGGTCTTGGTTGTAGAAAGAGCTTTGGTCTCTGCTAACCTAATGTATATCCTCAAGCTACTTTCTTAACTGTTCTCCTCCCCCCCCCCTTCCATTTTTCTCAAACAAAAGTTCTGAAATGTTGGAAAATTATACATTTATGAGAATTGACCAATTGATACAGCAAAGATGTTCAAAATTTACATCTAACGTTAGAGCTCAATTCAATTCCCTTCCCTTATGTGTCTAGGGTGTTCAAAAGAGATAATATGGAATAAAACAAGTTGCAGCTGATGCTAGCCATATCCCCGCCCACAATAATCATGGTGCTAAATACACATGATATACATTTGTATATTGACGCTACCCATATCCCTGCCCACAATAATCATGGTGGTAAATACACATGATGTACATTTGTATATTGCCGCTACCCATATCCCTGCCCACAATAATCATGGTGGTAAATACACATGATGTACATTTGTATATTGACACTACCCATATCCCCGCCCACAATAATCATGGTGCTAAATACACATGATGTACATTTGTATATTGACGCCACCCATATCCCCGCCCACAATAATCATAGTGGTAAATACACATGATGTATATTTGAATATTATAGTAACTAAAGTGATTTTGAGCTGCTTAATGATCTGTGTTAATAAATTAATTAATTGGTAAAAGAAAGTATATGTAATCAGCCAAACAAATTTGTGCTTATGCATACCTCCTAACTGAAATCTACCAACCATGAAAATTTGAAAGGGCTAGCATTTTTAGTTCCAAAGATGTGGGCTGGTCAAAATCATTTCAGATCTGGAGGTTGCTTAATGAAAGTAATCCAGCACACAAAACAATGCCTATGCACACCTACTACCTTACATGTACCATCCCTATAAATTTCAAAGGGTTAGTATTTATAGTTTAGAAGCTACTACCCGAACAAAATTATGCAGATGACTGTTTTAGGTGCTGAACGAACTTTGTTACTTAAGTAGTAAAAGAAAATAATCAGCCGAATAAATTTAATCCTATGCGCATTTCCTACCTAAGATCTACCAGCCTGGATAATTTCAAAGGACTAGCATTTATAGTTCAAAAGATATGGCCCAGACAAAATCATTTCTGATCTGGGGCTTGCCTAATGAACTTTTGCTAATTAATTAATGTAAGCAAAGAGGTATACAAAACGGTGCCTATGCACACCTACCACCTATGCTCTACCAACTCTATAAATTTCAAAGAGCTACCATTTATAGTTCAGAAGATATGGCCCTGACAAAATTTGTTTCGGACAGACGGCTGCCCATTACCATATCCGCCCTCCCCCCCCCCCACTTTGTGGGTGGAGGATCCATGTAATAAGGAGAGGACAAAGTAAGGAGGTCTCTTTGTGTAGGAGTTACACTTACCTTGTAAGGTTAGGGAGCCAGGGAGTCATGTACTCTATACACAAGTGTTTCATTTCAATGTTTGAGTTTCGGAAACCCTGGATACACTCCTCGAGGAACTCCAGGGTAAGATGGGGCTCATTCGCTGCCAGTTTCTCACTGACAGACTTGATGAAGATGGTGTTATTTGATGGGATACACAGCCCTGAAACAGCAACAAAATATGCCTCAAACACTATGCGTGATATGAATGACAATTGACTGATACACTCACTGCATATCTATCCTTATCACTGTGGTTATCTTGAGTTCTCATAATATAAACTCCCTCAGCGCCCCATTTTGACAAAGTCAACAGCTTTCCTTGGCATGCTTTGGGTGCAATGCCGAGGAAATCTGTTGACCAGGACTTTTATGTTCAAAGTAACTACAGGCATGCTGGCACTTGAATGAAAGATATTTTTACACAGAACATGAATCTAGCACCCATATTATTACTGAAAGTCAGAGCAGTTAATTTTAAGTAGTTTGACTCATGTCACAGTTGGCATTGAAAGAGTTAACTGTTGGAAAATTCTCTGACACACATGCAATTTAAAGTCTTTGGTGTACCTTTTGAGAACTGGAGCATTAGAGTTCTCTTAGTTTCAACACTGGTCTCACGCAACCAAATGAGGATTGTGTCAATAAAGTCCACACCTCTGTAAAACATCTTTTTATTTACATAATTCTCATTAACCCTTTCCCCCTTAACCCGGCCAAAACTGGCTGGTGGTCAAATGTCGTCTGCTTCAACGTTTTCAACTAATTTCAACAGGAATGAAAAACAGTTTGACTGAGAATTGCAGATGAGACCTATCAAGATCATGTGCCCCAGGTCAACAGCTTTCCTTGGCATGGGTTGGGCACTAAGTGCCCAACCCATGCCAAAGAAAGCTGTTGACTCAGTCTTAATTCAAGGGGGAAAGGGTTAACACAAAAATACCCTACTTTTGCTTCGTAACATTTATGAAACACATACAAGACCAACAAATAAATTTCCAATATACTAAGTTAACGCTAAAAGGGCTGATTTAAAACTGAGTCAACAGCTTTCCTCCAAACACTCTGTGCGCAATGCCCATAAAGTGTCCCGAGGAAAGCTGTTGACTAAGACTACTTTTTGCTTTAAACTAGGCTTGCTGGTATTTGAATGAAAGGTATCTTTATGAGGGATTTGAATCTTTTAGCCATTACATTAATTATGTTTAACAGTAATGAGAAAACAGCATTGATTGGCACTTTAAGGGTTAATACAATTTAGACTTAGGCTCTATGCCAATGATTTACAGATGTTTTACAAAACCGGGAGTAACATGCAGGACTTACCACTGGTTTCCAGCAGTTGACCCTCGATCTTGAGGTCAAAGGTTTGTGTCAGTGCACACAGCAAGTTGTAGGCTGCAGACCTCAAACTGGGATCAGAGCTGCCTAAGTTTAATAAAGCCTGCAACAGAAAGAAATCTGATGTACCCAATCATAAGCATCTACACTTCCATTAAAACCCCCTCCAGTATGTATTCATCAGTCCACTTCAAATGTTTTACTGGATTTTTACCCTTTATAGGTACAGACAGTTTAGTACAGTGACAGCATGCATCTACAAGACTTGAATTACCAGAGGGCACCGCTGTTTAAGTGAAATCATAGGGTACACCTGTTCTATCTGATAGGGCAGGGAGATACGAGGCTATTTTCCAAACCAGTGGTGCCAACTGGTCAGTCAAATAGCCTAGTAGGCTTGTCCCATGTGTAAACTGACAATAATTTAGAAGCATGACACTCCTATCTGTTAACAAGACAGAACTCCATCTACAAAATACCAGGATTTTCCAGCTTGTTTGTTCATTTAGTCTTGAAATTAAACAGCAAAGACAACAAACCCAGTGTGATCCACCATATGTACAAATGCAATCCACTTTATGTAATGAGTATAAAACAAAACTACTCACCACATTGAGCAAGGTCCCTGGCACATCTTTGGGTCGTATCTTTGTATGCACTGTCACCAGGTCCTGTTAAACAAGATGATTACCAGTGAAACCTAATGGGCATCTTGCTGGCCTGCAGGCCAAGGGATAAAGAGTATTTACTGTATATACCAGGGATTTTAAAAAAAAAAAAGTTAAAAGACAGAAGTCGCCTATGTATGAAGGGACATTGTCATAGTGAAAACTAATATAAAATATTAAGGTGTATGTTCAGTAACATGTAATGCGTGATTTTCCTCCATATTCGTATCGGTACCAACTTAATATTAATTCAAGTATTATACTAGAGTCTTTTCATCTAGAACCACTTCCTAGTTGTTGTTACCCTATTCCATAGTTCAAACTCTATACTCTCCATAGGCTAACCTGTTACTGTCTAACCTATATAAATATGAAAGTACTATTACACATGATGCTCACGTTCCTTCGTAGAATTTTGACATAGGCTGCATTAGCCCAAATATAGTTGAGGGCCTTCAGCAGGCAACTACTCAGAACATGTTTCGGCACCTGTACCCACTCAAAGCTTTAAACAGAGCCAGTGACTTGATTGTGTTATCTTTTCGGTTCAGAACAACACAGAAAGATGTGGCACTGTTGCTCCTGGTCATATGATAGAAGTACAGTGAAACCTCATCATAACGACACTCATATATCCGACATATCCATTGTAATGACACAAGTTTTGAATGCCAAAAGTTCATTTTCTTTGTTGTTTGATTCATTTATCTGACATACTCAGTTATCTGATACATTTCTACGGGAAACAGATGGTGTCATTATAACAAGTTTTCACTGTAATGGGAAGAACACTTCAGGAGGAGGCCAGAGGACTACAGTCAGTACCCACCTTGTAACGAGGGTAATGTGGGGTGTTATAAAGAGGTATGCAATTAATTCATTAATCTGTTCTGCCTTTTAACTGACAGATAAACGCTACTTTGTAATGCAGTGTGCCATATGGGCTATGCAAGAAAACACGCAAAGTTCATAAAGCAAAATTCATGGCACTCACAGGCTGAGAAAGCTCCCATCTTGTTCGGATGTGAATTATGGCCTGCACGATGCTATCACAGTCATTGTGGATGAAGGACAATGGTCCACTTTCATTGGATATTGTCAATGTGAACTGATTGTCATCCACCAAACAAACCTAAAATAGTGACGAGATGAAAGCGATAGCTATGTTATGTTATCCACCAGTAGCCATCCAACTCACAATTATGAGCTTACACTTTCAAAATTCACATACTGATTTTTCTGTAATTCCGTTTACATGCTACATTATTTATCACAGGTATAACATGCCCAGCACTTATGCCAGTTACACAAAACAATTTGATTTTTTTTTTTAAAGTCCAGTTCTGAATTCCCTCCATGAAAAAAAAAAATCAGTTTAAAATAATTATGAGCTCCCTACTTCTAAATCACTCCGGATGATCAAAGAGTGCTAAACATAACATAACATTTTCAGTTTCATGTCAGCTTCGATCACTCACAAAGACAAACTGTTATGCACATTATGCATGTATTATAGATATCAGACTTCCCTCCCCTTGGGCCAGATGCATCACGTGTGAAGAAAATCCGACAACTTCATGCTAGCTGTGGCAATTTACAGGTTGGCACGCAGACACATATACAGTGAAACCTGTCTTGAAAGACCACACCCGGGGATTGATTACTAAATCGCTGTTTCTCGAAATGGATGGTCTGGCCATAGTCCACTACACAGTCACCTCTGGTCTACGCATTCTCAAACACATGGTGGATTTAGCGTAGGCTTCCCGTGCTGCCATTGTGGCTTACGAACTTCAAGCGAGAGTCTCCCATGGGAGATATTGATGGTAGAATTTATGAGGCAAAGTATCTGAACAGGTGGTCTTTCAAGACAGGGTGGTCTCTTATTGGAGGTGGTCTTTCAAGACAGGCCACTGTACTCACATCCTCCCTCTGAAAGTTTAAAAACAGGAAAAACTCAAAAGTCACCATAACAAATGCCTACCAAACCATAAAAAACATTTTGGACAACTTAAGACAGTGAAAGAGTGAAATGAAATGAAAACTTTACAGCCATGGTAGTAAAATATTGAAATGAATGGTCAATTTCAAAAACCATGTGTCCAGTATTTCTAGTCTTTACATTTATGAACAAAAGAAAGTGAAATAATAATTGTCAGTGAAAGTAAAGTTTAAATTTATCTCAGTCACTTTTAACTTCATTCCTTGATCCACTTCAGTGCATCTGTGTTTCTGGAACATTTATATATTTTCAATAACACTGAAAACTTCTAACACTCTTAACTCATTCCATACTATGGTCACAGGCCTTGGTCAGTGGTTCTTATACATAGTACATTCTGGCATTGTACATTCTGGCACTGCCTGGCGAGTCATGCTGCAGCTGCCCTTGTGGCAGCTGCAGCATGACTTGCCAGGCAGTGCCAGAACCACTGACTTAGGACTACAGGCATGTTGGTACTTGAACGAAAGCTCTTTTCATGGAGAATTTGAACATGCAATTGTCGTCTTAAATCTAGGTAAATATATGGAAAAATCAGGGACTGGCATGGAATGAGTTAAATGTTGTAAAGGTACAGCTGTCAATAAAGACATTTTACCTCTTCAATCTCTGAGGCATAGTAGACATCATTGAGTAAAACTGAGTGGCCTAGCACTTTGCTTTTCTCTGATGATGTCACTTGAATCGCATTTGGTCCAACCTGTACGAAAACATGACATAAACAAGAAGACGTACATGATAAACAATACATTGTACATCAATTTTAAAAAAAGAAGACATATATGATAAACATTACATTGTACATCATTTGAAGATTTCGTTCAAAATTGCTATCAATTTACAGAACAGCTCAGGGCTCAACAATTTTTTTAAAATCAATTTGTCCACATGACAAGTGATTTCAAAGACTACTTGTCCCCATGGAAAAACCTCCTCCTTGCCTCAGCTCCCCTTCACCTCCCCCCCCCCCCAAAGAAAAAAAACACATATATAATGTAAAATAAAATAAGAAAATAAAATATAAAAAACAAAATAGGTAGATAGACAGACAGACAGACAGACAGACAGGCAAATAAATAAATAAATAAATAAATAAATAAATAAATAAATAAATAAATAAATAAATAAATAAATAAATAAATAAATAAATAAATAAATAAATAAATAAATAAATAAATAAATAAATAAATAAATAAATAAATAAATAAATAAATAAATAAATAAATAAATAAATAAATAAATAAATAAATAAATAAATAAATAAATAAATAAATAAATAAATAAATAAATAAATAAATAAATAAATAAATAAATAAATAAATAAATAAATAAATAAATAAATAAATAAATAAATAAATAAATAAATAAATAAATAAATAAATAAATAAATAAATAAATAAATAAATAAATAAATAAATAAATAAATAAATAAATAAATAAATAAATAAATAAATAAATAAATAAATAAATAAATAAATAAATAAATAAATAAATAAATAAAAAAATCTATGCATCTAAAATGGTTCTTCAACAGCAGGGAATTCTCCACCCTCTCCAAACATAATTGATAAGATTATAGATAATAAATGTGTATGATTATTGTGTTAGAATCGCATGTTATTGGGAAAGCAAGATTTTTTCTTCATGTTAGTCTTCATGTTAAAAATGTTGGTCATTATGTTTAAAATCATACTTTAACCCTTTCCCCCTTGAATTAAGACTGAGTCAACAGCTTTCCTTGGCATGGGTTGGGTAAGTGCCCAACCCATGCCAAGGAAAGGTGTTGACCTGGGGCATGTGATCTTGATAAGTCTCATGTACATTTCTCAGTCAATTTTTTTTTCATAACTGTTGAAATTAGTTGAAAACACCGAAGCAGACGACATTTGACCACCAGCCGGTTTTGGCCGGTTTGAGGGGGAAAGGGTTAACCTAGTTTTCCTCTTTATTCTCAAGGAATTCTCCTGCCTACATAACTAATAAGGCAGGATTACTAACTGTAAGTAGTGAGGTTCCTCAACAATACTGGATCTGTTTCCCAAAAAACCATGCAGTTATCATGTTAAAATATGATAACAAAGTAATAAGTTGATACAAATTCAAAATTTGATGCGTTTTTTTTCCCCTCATCACTAGACTACGTAAAATGCAGAAAACAGAGACAGATTTGCCCAGAAGGCAACTAATTCCCTTACCTTAATAGCCACTTTGGTGTCCTTATGTGACAATTTCAAGGCGTTATTGAAAACTTTGAGATCCTCCTCCAGTGACAGAGTAGCCCCAGGGAGCTTCTGTTGATCAACGTCGATGAACTCATTCAGCTTGGCTGGGTGGTCAATGAAGATCAATTTTCGGTTGTTCTGAAGAGGAAGCGACACGGAGCCTTCAGGTCAATGCAAGCAGCCTATGTAACTGTTGTATGGAGTTTTAGCAGCATTTTAGTGATGAAAACACTTCATAAATACAAGTTCTAGAGGACCAAGAATATACCTATTACCATCCAGGCTGTTACCATTTCTATTCAGGCCTAAGTTGAATGTTTATCTCTGTTTCCAGCAAGATACTTGTGTCAATTTGAGTAAACTTTGCCCCTGCACCATAAAGTGAACAGAAATATGGATTAAATGTTGAATTTTAGATAACTGCAGGTACTTTTACAACAGGCAAGAACTGAATTTGATCCAAAGTAATAATCTTGAAACTGCCAACAATGTTCAAAACATATCTTGCTACAATTCTATTCATATTCGAACAAAATATGTGGTATGCATGCTAGTATTTTCCACAAAAATGTCCATGCTTTTTTGTTTCAGTTCTACAGCTAGCCAGGAACACAAAATATGCTGTTGTGGGTCTTGCCCCCCAGGGGAATGTGAATCAAGCAAGACTTACCCTTAAAGGTCCCATTGATTGACGGGGTATTACTTTCCATAAAGTTTGGACTCAAATGGTTAAGAAGCAATATCCGGTGATTTTTCCCAAATATCATAATTTAAAATGATGACTTTGATGCATCTGAAATGAGCCTCCTTGGCAAGCCAAAAGCTCCGGACTTTCCTCCAGATCATGGTCAGTGGCATAAAACTGTTGCTGACGTAGCAAACGCAACCTTTCTGTCAGCCAGTGTGGGATAGTCTACAGAACTGCATTACTGCTAAACATGGCATGACAGGAGAACTTCAAGCAGTGATAGTGAGCATGATGATGATGATGATGATGATGATGATGATGATGATGATGATGGCAATCTGAATTGATCCTTCACGTTTTTGTGACGAAGATGAACAAGATTGAATAGACAGGGCAATTGGAGCACAAGAGCAGAGTATCAAGCCATACCAACAAAGAACCACCCATTTGACCCCACCCTCCCCCCCCCCCAAAAAAAACAACAAAAAAACAAAAAACAAAAACAAACAAACAAACAAAAACAGCAGTTGTTCTAATCAACCGTAAGCATGTTGTAAGTTAATAGAAAAGCTGGCCAATGTGTGCTGTTATTTTGCAGTAACGTCAACTCAAACACAGCACTTTATTTCAACTTGTATGGAGCCTTAACTTGGGCCAGGGAAACAGCACAGCTGCATAGTTCAGTGATAGTTATCATAATATTTCGTCAGGTTCCAGGTGTCCCTTCTCCGAGTTATTTGGGCAAACGGTTGTTAAAGTATTTTGAAAACAAGACTTTCTATCTTAACTTTAATCTGCCAGCTCGGTTGTGTCTGAAGCAGTTATCATCGTCATCAATTACAAATCCAAATGCGACACAATACCCTGGCAAATCATGCACGTGTTGGTGAGTGTCAGTTTGAACATGGCACAATGCACTGTGGAACAGTTGCACAAAGGAACATTATTTTGATTTGGATGTCAAAGTGAATTGTGGCCACATGTTTTCAGCACTGAAAATATGCATAGATGAAAATAATGAGGTGGACTGAACATAATTAAATGTACCCAAGTTTGCACATGATCGCATTCAATCTCAAAATGCTTGGCATGTAGTCTTAAGCTGTTTGTTGACCATTGTTTATTCATGGTCTGGCTCACGCACAATCGTAATGTCTTGTGTATATTGAGGTTTTGCTGGCTTGTTTTTTCCACTTTCTGAAGATCCTTTATTTTAAAAAGTGGATTCGGGTATGATAACTTTTGACAACAGGGTCAGAAGGTTTTATTTTACAGGAACGTATGTTTCTGTTTTATTTTACTGATTCTGTGATTCCATCAGCCAATCTGAGATATCGGAATCTGGACATCCCTAGGAGTTTAATATCGCACACAAAGTCCCACAACTCACAGAATCCTGCAAAGTTTTCAATTAAGCTGATTGCAAACTCCAGTTGATTATTTGTTACTGTGGCAATTTGTCTTATGCCACTGACCCATATCACACAGCCAGCACCTGTCCATGAGGCTGCCAGCTACTGGTGTTACACTATTGGTGTTACACCGACAATCAATGTGACTGAAATCAAAAGACATGCCATGTGAGGCAGGTGTGAAGTCATTTAGTGCTAGTTTACACACTGCAGCAGGAATAACACCATACTGTCTGCAGAGTTTTTGTACATGTATGCGACAGTGATTATGATTTTATGGACTTTTTTTAATTCTGTATCATGTTGAGCCATAGGTTTGTCAGCTTGAGAAAACCACCAAAATAATGTAGTGTTGCGTTTGTGACGTCAGCACCACAGCCACTCTGGAGGTGCCAGGAACGAATGAGGACTCACAATGTGCGCATTTCAAAGTAGCGACTTTAAAAAGCCCAATAAAGATACTATTTCGATACTGTAAGTACAAAAAAGTTATGGGTATAGATGGAACAGCATATTTACTTCCCATATTATACAAATAAAAAAGGTTGTAATCATGAGAACCTTCAATGCCGCCAGAATTCGATCATGGTATTTGGTGTACTCTCGCACCCAGGAATTACAATTGTAGATGTAGGCTTCTACAATGTTCTGATACACCACTTCCGGCATCACAACAAACCACTTTGACAGGAAGTCCGTCTACAAAACAAAATTGCATTCAATATTAGGCCCAATTAGATGACTGTATTTTTTACACCTTCTTTTGATACAATTTGCCACTGACAGGAAAGCACACAATTTTTGTGTAACAAATTTTTAAAAAATTGTACCTTTGGAGTGCTTATCACACACAATGTGGCATGCACAGACGAAACTAACTTTGAAAGTGAAAAAAAAAAAGAAAAACACTAATAATCCCTGAATGGCATCATGATATTCACTTAACTTCACTGCATCTTTATATTTGCTTATTCTAATGATGGCACAAAACCATGAAAATAGCATTCAGAGAACGGATTATCCTCGGCACCCACAATATTTTTTTCCTCAATTCTGCAATTTTTGTTCTTTTTTTGAGACTTCGCAGAACACTATACATACAATTTCCATATTGCTTTCTATGAAATGAAAGAGCAATTTTGGAGGTGTTCCTGGGGTAAGACATAGAAGTATTTATAGGTAACTTCTATTTAGAACAGGTGCCATTATTTATGTGGTGTGACTGCACCAAAAATTTGATGAAGCTGTGATGAATCCTTCTTGATATTTTATGGTAGCACGATTGTCAGCTTGTGCGCCACTAAGACAGTCTTCAAATAAATACTCCAAAAGAACACGTTTAAAAATAAGAGGAAGCCGGTTTTAAATAAAAACATGGTACATTATGATGTGCACCTCTGATAAAAATTTGGTGAAGCTGCAATGAATCCTTGTTAAGATATTATGGTAACGTTGTCCCCTTGTGCACCACTCAGATGGCCTTGAAGTAAATACTTTAAAATTTCATAAAAAATTTATGAATATAAAGAGGAAGCTGAACCTGGTCCATCACAAAGTGCATCTCTGAAAAAAATTTGGTAAAGCTGTGGTCAATATTTTTTGAGATATCAGGGTAATGTTGACACCACTCAGATGGTCTTCAAATAAATACATTCAAAGTTTCATAAAAAATTTTTTAAATAATCAATGAAAGCTAGTTTTCAATAGGAACCTGGTCCATTATAAGGTGCATCTCTGATAAAAATTTGGTACAACTACAAAAAAATATTTGGGGGATATTGCAGTAATGTCGACAAGACAGACGGATGGAGCAGAGGAAAACAATACCCTCCAGCACTTTATGTGCCGAGGGTAAAAATGAAAACACAATGAGTTCTATAAAACATAAGTTTAATAGAAACTATGCTCAAAACACTGACATTAAAACTTAAAACTTTGGTGAAATGTTTCAGTTAAATGCCTGATGTGAAAAAAACTGAAAATTTATCCACGCGAAAATAAGCACATTTACAGTATACTCCACACCTTGTGTTTCACCATGTCCTGTCACACAGCTAAAATTTTTCCTCACATTGAGAGCAAGAACCTGACAAATCACATCTCTGAACACTTTTTTTTTTCTCTCCTTTTCTTTTTTGCTTTGGTTTGTTTGCTTCTTTTCGGCCTAGTCTTTCAGGAAGTACCAGTTTATTCACACCTCTCAGGCCGGTAAGTTAGATGGCGTTTTAAACACCCACTGACCATCTGAGTGTGTGATCAGTGTGAGCTATATTCATTTTTTTGGTGATGAAAATTAGTACAAGTTTTCAAAGTTCAGGTTTTCGAGGCTCCTAACTTCATCATTTACTACCTAGGTATGTCTTGCCTGCCATTGGCCACCTGTTGATGGCAACACTGAGTCCTAGCTTCCTACAAGGCCAAATTACGTTACCTCAGTCGCAAAGTTTTGAAAATAAAACACTTGAAACCAGACTTAAAATATGTGTAATATTGTGAAAAGCAAATGCCAAGCCAAAATATGCAGAGTATCACTGATAATGTTGGAAACATAAGATATCTCTCAATTTGTATTTTTAGATGTGCTTGGTGTTTATTTGCCTGGTAAACAGACCAATTTCTTCATTCCATGTGGTCTACCCTTCATATGCATGATCATCATCATTTTAGTGTGGGAAGGGTGACTCTATCTCCAACTAGTCTTCTTTGGTTACCATGGTAACAGACTACAGAGGCAAATGGCCAAGGTGATAATCATCACATTTCTGACTGGGTCATCAGTTCAGGATAAGTCTGACACAGCACTTTAGTGACCCTGACTATAAATACAATCTTCTAGTCCTGGAGTAGTACAAATAACATGGAGTTTGGTCTGCTTTGTGGGCAAGATCGGGGTGTAACCCTGTGCACCTTACTTACCCTGAATCTGTTGTCCGCACAAGTGTGGGTGAAGTCTATGACTAGTTCAAATGGTTTATGGTAGAATGGTTTGAGTGTTAACAGTACGTGGTAAATGAGGAGGTCGCCATTGATCTCTCCCACCCTACAAAACAGAAAATATGTGTTAAATGATTGGGAGCTCACACTCGATCACACACTCCCACATGGGAAAAATAGATAGATAAATATATGTACACACTCCAACATGGGTAAAATACATAGATAAATATATGCCCACACTCCCACATGGGTAAAATACATAGATAAATATATGTACACATTCCCACATGGGTAAAATACATAGATAAATATATGTACACATTCCCACATGGGTAAAATACATAGATAAATATATGTACATTCCCACATGGGTAAAATACATAGATAAATATAGGTACACTCCCCCATGGGTAAATACATAACTATATGTACACTCCCACATGGGTAAAATGCATAAATATATGTACACACTCCCACATGGGTAAAATACATAATACATGTACACACTCCCACATGGGTAAAATACATAGATAAATATAGGCACACACTCCCACATGGGTAAAATACAGATACATGTACACACTCCCACATGGGTAAAATACATAAATATATGTACACACTCCCACATGGGTAAAATACATAAATATATGTACACACTCCCACATGGGTAAAATACATAGATAAATATATGTACACACTCCCACACGGGTAAAATACAGAGATAAATATATGTACAGTACATGTAGCCAGTGGTACCTCATTGCCAGCAGGAAACGAATTTACTCTCTACACAATTTAACATCTGCATGATAATAAACAGCCCATGAATTGTAAAATAAATAAATCTGTCCAATTAAAGGATCTGAAGCGCATTGTAAACTCCCCAACTGCAGCCATATTTCAATGTAGAATCATCAAAAGATATAACCCCAGTAATTTTTCATTCTATGATATTGAAAACATTTCTGACTGAAAATTGGAATTTCTCATAAACACCACATATCAATTGAAGAATAAGCTCTATTTAGATTTGTGTTCCAGATCTTAAGCGCTAGCAGTCAGCCTCTAATGCAGCACAAAGCCTATGCAAACCTACTTCTGTCTGGTAAAATTAAAGAACTCGGTTACAACCATATGAATCAAAGTGGCAGAGACCCACCCCAGGTGCATCCCTTAAGTTCTGCAATGGATCAAGCCAAATGTTCATGAGCATAAGTAAAGAATGTACTGTGAACCAACAGATTGATGGACAGATGTTGGATCATAATGCAACGAGGAGTTCGAGCTTCTGTGTTATGTAATTACACTTCTGTTTTTTAAGTAACAACAGAAAACTGTATGACGATTTTCTAATGGGCCCAGTGTCATTTTACTACTGAGTCAGTGAAGAGTCACACTTGGTGACAAAACTGGTAGGACACATTGGGGGGGGGGGGGGGGGGGTCTTGGTACACTGGTACAGAAAATAAAATTTACCAGTACAGAGTACAGGAAGTAATTTTTCTCCAGCACACAGTACAGAAAATAAGACATCCACAATATACATTTTCAAGTTTGAGATGGTTATACGACCTGTAAGAACAAAGATGCCACAGACTACACTTTTACTTTTAAAGCCAGTAAGGCAAACTGTGAGTAATGTTGACTTTGCCGCGATTGACTTTTTTTTTTCCATTTTTCATTTTTTTCAGTACGTGTACGAATATTACATGTGTTGCTGGTACGCTTTACACACAATAAACTTTGATCAGTACGGAGTACATGGTTTGCTGTCAGTACACTATACACTGAATAATTTTTTCTCTCTGGGCTGTACGAAAAATAGAAAAATCCCCAGTACGGAGTACGGGCAACCCCTTTCCGACCTTCACATTACTGTTGAATGTTGTGACCCTTGCAGACCTTTTTAGCTTATTTTCTGAAAACTTACTTGTATCTTCTGGCCACATAGTAGAAAACTGGATTGCCTGCGCGACTAGTGCCAGCCTGGTAGAAGATGTTGAGAGACTTGAGTGACTTGAATTCATCTTTCTCATGCATGTTATGTTTGGACATGATCTCCTCGAATTTGGTGCTCATCATGTCCATGCTGCTCCACCTGGTGGCAAAACAGAGCAATATAATGTGGTCAACTGTATGTCAAGCCCACTGCTGGGAATACCTGACATCTCAAAATCAGGGAATATTCCACGTATAACCCCAAATGTTTTCAAAATTTGCAAATGAGCTGACCGTCACTACACTGTTTATCTCTATTTCTCTGTGCTTCCTCACCCACTTTTCAGAAAGACTCCAAGTTAATCTTCAAATATGTCAAAAGTCATTACATAGTATAAAGCATCCAAAACTACACAATCTTCTATTTAAGAGATCAATTTGCCAAGAATCCAGCCACTTGTTCTGTTTGCAAGTGGAGGAAGCAGTCTGTTTCTATGCTTTACAAAATACTATTTATTTAGCCTGATTTGGACAGAGACATTTGATTATACTAGGATCAGTTCTAATATGGACACACGCCAGTACATGTATCAGAGAAGCCAGGCTTACTGTGAGTCAAGTGGTCTGTGTTCTGGTGGGCCTAAGTACGCCAGGAGAGTGGCCATCTTGTCAAATGGTCGCCGTCCTACAGCTTTGTGATCCCTGGAAGTAGCCACACAATAATGATGATCATCAACTCTTGGCCCTTTACAAAGAGCTTCTTCCCTATAATTTCTGATTTACCAGTCTAACTAATGTAGTGTAAAAAGAAAATGTACTTAATATTGCAAAATTTGGTTAGTAAGAAATGCTAAATTAAGTGCCATACAAAAAGTATAAAAAAATGTGATATATAATTATGTAATTATGCTGTCTTATGTTTGAAAGTTCAATAGTAAAATTACATATCCACTAAAAAAATAATAACATAACACATAAAAAGCCAAATTCTTGCCAAACCTTCATTTCAGCAATGGCAGAATTCCTAAATCAAGCGCAGTACTTTCTGTGTACAATAGTCTATCCTTTACCAAATTCCATACTCTCTCTGTAAAATAGTCCCTCTTTTATAAAATTCAATATTCTCTGTGTACAATTGTCACTCCTTTATCAAATTCTATCTCTGTGTAAAATACAGACCTGTCAAGTCTCACACATTGAGCGCAAGACTCACGCATTCTAGTGTCATGTCACGCTCTCATGCCAGAATATATATTTCTCACTCATTTAAATACATTTCTCCCCCAGGACACTTTTTTGTTTACAACACACCTTTGCCTGGCAAATGAGTAGCATAGTGTATCTATTTTGGGCACTGGATGATTATGAATAACTTTATCCAAGGTCCCGATGAGTGTAAAAGTAAAGGCTTCATTAATTGGGTAAGCTGTCGGATAATTTAGTACCCTAGAAAATGTGAGATGAAAGCTGTAAAATGCATCACATTTTACCATTTGACATAAAAATTTTAAAAATTTCCCTGGTGTGGGGGTGGGGTGGGGTGAGGTGGGGGCATGCCCCGACCTCCCCCTGCCCCCTAGTTTCTGCCTCTCTTCGCTCGACAGATTCTCACTCTTTACACATCCCCAAACTTGAGAGCTCTGAAAATAGTACCTCCATTATCAAGTTCAATATTCTCTGTGTGCAATAGTCCCTCCTTCATCAAGTTCAATATTCTGTGTGTAAGTCCCTCCTGTATCAAGCTCAATATCCTGTATATACTAGTGCCTCCTTTATCAAGTTCAATAGTTTCTGTGTACAATAGTCCCTCCTTTGTCAAGCTGAATATTCCCTGTGTACAATAGTCCCTCCTTTGTCAAGCTCAATATTCTCTGTGTACAATAGTCCCTCCTTTGTCAAGCTCAATATTCTCTGTGTACAATAGTCCCTCCTTTGTCAAGCTCAATATTCTCTGTGTACAATAGTCCCTCATTAAAGAAACCACTTCCTTTTGATAGCTGCATTTGCCACGTTCCTGAATCTACACTTCATGGACATTAATTTGCTTCCTTGGAGAGACCACCTGTTGTATTTTCCCACTTTGGCACCAACTCAATGGGTGCTCTCCTAATGAGGGTAATCATTGTACATTCCTGTCAATGTCCATCTGCATGTTATAAAGTAACACATACAAATTTCATAGGTCGTCATGGCAACATACCTGCTGCTGGACAGGTAGTCTCCCATCTTCTCCTGGTTGATCCAAAGGAGGCGGTGGAGTGCTAATACATTGGCATCACTGATGAACGACAAGCTGTGATTACTGGCATCCAGTGTCTCACAGTCTGAGGCGATTTCTATGAAGAACCTGTAAAATTTAAGGAAATGCTTGAGTTATGATTTAACTTGGGCACATTTTTACTTTCTTTTTGGGTGATTGCAGACAATGCCAAACATACAAAAGCTCTGCCAACCAGTCTATAAATTCGCAAAATTATTTAATGACCTGCAAATGTGACAAGAACACTGCAAAAAGTCAACTGCATCTTTTCTTCATCTTTATTGGTTTACCACTTAACATTTGATCCATATCTCACCCCAAAAGTCGACCAATTTATGGCATTAAAATATGTAATAAAGGATCAACAGAGATAAAGATCTTCCTCTCCATGCAGACAATATTTTGTGTCTTGACAACATAAGATGGCCAAAACAGAAGAAACAAGAAACCCATACACACATGTACAGTGAAATCTCACTATAAGGAGCCCATCTGTTCCCTGCAAATTCAAGTTCTCTTTCAAATGTTCAATCAATGAGTCAAACAGTAAAGGGGGTTTGACTTTAAGTCCCTAAAATCTTGGGTCATTTGGTGAATATGATAATGTTTCACTATGTACACTGGCAAACGAATAAAATAGCATGAATCAGATATCTTAATCACCTATGTGGAAATCTTCAATCTGATTCCACTTAACAGATTTGCAGGGTACTTTTCCTTGGACACATTCTATCATTTTGGCCACTGCGTGACATCATAACCTCAGTGCCAACTTACCTGCGTCCAGCATCAAAATTGGTCTTGAGGAAATCATTGAAGGGTCTTGTGTGCTGTTCTTTGGTAAACAGCACATGATTGGCTATATTCTGTAAGATCTTACACATCAATGTTAGGCCTCGCTTGATTCGTGGAAGTGGCTCCTGGTCTATAATTCCTGACTCGCAGGGAGAGACTGGTGAAAACAAAGACGTAATTATACAGCGTATGAGAAGGTCTCTTGCTACTTAAATCAATATGCATATATAGCATGGGGGCACATTTGGCATTTTCTTTACCTGTAGAATAATAGCCTCACTGCTAAATTTCAACAGAATACTATATATTATTTGCACTGCCATTTCAGAGTAGATGCTGTTACTTTTTTCTCTGATATTGCTTAAATCTACACCAATTTCAAACTGAATGCACACACATTTTTCTATGTATTTTCCTCAATTTTTCACTTTCTTTCTGTTCTCAGTTGTTAACTATACTGGCTGGGGCTAACCCTTTCCTACTCACACTGCTCAAAAACACCCACGCATAAACTGTCCTCTGCTTTACTCTTTTTAATCAAACTTCAAGTTTATAATAGAAAACATTCTTGCCAACAATTACCAAGAAAACCTATCATAAATGCATGCCCCAGATCAACAGCTTTCCTTGGCACATACTGGGTGCAATGTACCCGACCCCCACCAAGGCAAGCTATTGACTCCGTCTCATTCTGACCAAGAATGGGTTAAAGTCGGGTGTAATATGCCCAACCTGTACCAAGGAAAGCGTTTGACTCTGTCTTATTCTGGCCAGGAAATGGTTAAATCAGGATCTGCAACATTATAGTTGTATATATGTTAAGTGTCAGTAGGATTATCACTTCATAGTAAATAAGCTTGGCAAAATTTTCACTTTTTTTTTTTTTGAATTTTTACTGACATTAAAGAAAAAAATATTTCTTGGTGTCAAAACTATGAACAGATTCAGTTATGTACAAGTGTATATGTATCCTAACATCTGAGGTTAAGACATTAGCACATGACCTCTTTTAAAAAAATTGAACAGCAGTTAGTATAAACATATCTAATTTTGGAAAAGCGACTGGGAAACAGGCGTGGCCTACCTGAATCCCTCTTTGCAGCAAGAGTTATGCGATTGAAGTGTTCAAGACTTGAAAATATTTCAACAAATGAAGATAAAATGGTGCTGGTGTCAGTAAAATCTAAGCCACACTTGTCTCAATCTTCAATCTCTATATCTTCACGTCAAATGGTATCTTGGACCCCCACTGCCCTTCCCCCTACATACGCCGGCACCCCACCCCACGCCACCCCACCCCATCTGGCTGCCATAATTTCCAAGGGAGTAGTACCTACCATAAAGGTCTTCGTTTTCAAGATTTCACTGTCTCAGTACCACATTTTTGACTGAGTCAACAGCTTTCCTCAGCAGGCTTTGGGCACTGTGCCCAGAGAGCACCCAGGACAGCTGTTGACCTAGATTACTACATTGTATGTAACTAGAGGCATTCTTGTATTTGAATGAAAGATCTTTTTAACATGGAACATGAATCTATCACCCTTATCATAATGCAGGACAGCCCTCTTTCAGTAGTTTCACTTTAGTCGCAGTTGACACTGATTGTGGAATGTTTCAGTGATAATCACAGCAACGGTCTGCTAATCTGACCTATTCCAATGACTTCAGTTTCAAAATCCTGGTAAAAAGACTTTCACCTAAGGAGCAGTGTGCTTGTATTTTCAGAACAAGAGGCCCATGGGCCTAATGCTCTGCAGACCACCATCACCAAAAAATCATTTTCTGACATGTATTCAATCCACAAACTTGAAAAATTAATCAAGGTTAGCCATATTATGCCATATCAAATTTCCACATGATATACATTTGTGATACATTTGGCATCATTCACCTCATTCTTTATCAAGATATTGAACTAAATGTCCCTTTTTTTTCGCGAGAGGGGTTCATATAGGCTTTGCCTGCTCCCCAATCGTTTTTGGAAATAAAATATGTTTAAACCAATGTCCCTTTTTAAGTGCTTAATGACCTTGAAAAATAGGTCAAGGTCACACAATCATTGGGTCATGGTGACCACTAATATTGGTCACCAAGTTGAGTTTTATATACAATGTTCTCAAGTGCAAGCTGCATCTAGAGGCTCAATTCTCTTTGTTATTGATGTCCAAACTATACCCTGCTCTTAAAAAAGCACCCCTTCCAACTTAACAGGTCTAGTGACCTCACAGAAATAGGTCAAGGTCACTGATCTTTCAAAATATATATGCATTGGACATGATCTACATATTCTATAAATTTGGCTTCTCTAATTCATCTATTTTTTGAGACACACTGTGTACACTTCAGCTTAAGATACCCTACTAATAACCATTTCGTAGGGTGGTTTTCACCCCTATTTCTCCTTGCAAGCCTTGGCTGTAGGGGTCAGATTTGACCTGGACTTCAAACAACACCTACTAATGCAACCTATTTGTTATTATGTAATCAATGAAATAGCACGTTACTCAATAGATTAGGTGCTGCAGTTAGCTTTATCCAGTAACTTTTCTTTTCAAATTTAACCAAAAAAGTGGTAGGGATAATCATGATAATTTTCAGAAAATGCTATATTGAATTGACACATTGATCATAAAAATTGGCCGACAGAAAGTGAACTTGTACATCTATTTTGTACCATGAAGCAAAGGAAACTGGACTAGCGGCAGCTGTTCTAGTAATTAAGATATCAAGAGAAAGTGACAGTGTGTGCAGTGATCAGCACCCGGCTTCAAACAGTGTTGTACTTGAGTAGGGAAAAGAGAAATGGGGGTAAAAAAATCTCTCTTTTTTTTTTTTGGTAGCTGAGTTGTACAAATCATGTATGGAATTTTGTATCTTTTAAGACATTTTGACTCGTAATTTCCATCAAATTATAGGTGGTGCCACTAACATCAAAACCAACTGAGATTTTGACCTCTTGTACAATCCCATTACATTTCATCAAGATCCATCCACAATTAAGGATGCTGGACTCACACAAAATTTTCACATTTTGGCCTGTATATTACAAAACACTATACATGGCGCCATCAACATTGATGTCCACAAGATTTTCACACACTTTATAAGTTATGAACGTTATATTGGCCTAAAAAAATTGTGGGGTGCAGAGCAGTCACAAGATGACCCCTATATTCAAACTGGCCCTTTTACCTTGACCTTCTACTCGGATTAAAAATTGCTGTGTTCAAAACATGCACCCTACATCCAGCTTTCCATATATGGTCTGTTTGTTTAAATTGAGTAATAACTTTTTGAGTTATTGAACAAAAATAATAAATTGGGACAAGCACCAAACTCCATAATTACTGGGTCATGGTGACCCAAAAGTAGGTCACCAAGTACAATTTTATGTACATGTACAATGTTATTAAGTGCAATTTTGATCTGGAGGCTCAATTCTCTTTGCCACTGATGTCAAAGCTACACCCTGCCATTACAAAATCACCTCTTTCAACTTTACAGGCAAAGGCATACAAAAATGGGTCAAGGTCACTGATATTACACAACGTTCTAGCATTGGACATGGTCTATATAACCTATAAATTTAGCAAGTCTAATCCAATTACTTTTCCAGATATAAAATTTTACATCTTAGAAAACATTTGGGCTCATAATTTCCGTCAAATTACAGGTGGCGCCACTAGTATTATTAAAAACTTGAGACTTTGACCTCCCCCATAATCCCACCACATTTCATGAAGATCCATTAAAAATTACAGATGCTAGAGCATTCACAAGTTTTTCATATTTCAACACATAATTACATAATAATGTAGGTGGTGCCACCAATATCGAAATTGACCTATATTTTCAAACACCCTAGAAGTCCTGAAAGTTATACTGGGTTAACTTGAACACTGTGGATGGTATCACCCTAACGAGCAAAGTTTATGGATGGACGGACAGAGATGAGCGACATAAGCTCTAAAACCTTAGGTCAGCAGAGCTGAAAAGAATAATCCAGGTCAAGTCTTCCAAAAGCATAAGAACAAAGAGTCTACCAAGGTAAGCCTCTGATTCAGTCTCAAACTTTTGACTGAAAGACCTTTGCATTTGGTTACTATGAAACAATAAAACGATTCCTTTTCAAGTCTTTCTGGGGAATTTAATAAACACTGCCCGTTACGATCAGATGTTCTGCAATTTTCACCTCCCTTAAACAAACTACCAAACCACAGAGGCAGGTGATGTATTAACCACCAGTAGCCTATGCCAAACTTAAGATTACCCACAAGTACTTTTTTGTTGCTGCTTTCATGAGAATGTGAAAGACTCAATGATTACATGGGAGATTCAATTTTCCTTTCTCTTACAACTAATAAAAATTATGGCAGACAGACATTAGCCTGTACAAGGCAAGTCCCTTCGCTCAGCAACAAAGTAATTACGGCATTTAAAGAGATTTTTTAGGCAAAGAAACATCACTTTCTGAAACTAACAAATCACACTACAGAACTCGGGCCTTGCCATGGGAAGAGCAGTGATCTCTCTCCTATGTGTCCACACCTGAAACATTCTCAGAAAGCCACTGATTACTCTCCAAGGTAACAGATTTTGAAACATGTTCATGTGGGCGGCTCACCTAATAGCTCCCCTAAATGTGCTGGTAGGAGATCTATTAGTAGCTCTCCTTTGGTTTGCTCATGGCAAGGCCTGAAACTCCCCGTTTTTTAACCCTTTCAAACAGAATTAATGAGGTTTCCAGATGCAACTCATCAGACAAGTGCAAACTTCTTTGTGAGATTGGCTGATGCCATATTTAAAGCCACAAGTGCCAAATGTAAAAACTGGTGTCCACATTCAGAAGAGAAACTGGAAGCTCCTTTGTGCAATGAAAGTTCTGAACATTGCAACTGAAAGCTCTTGAAAAGTGTGCAAGAGAAATAAATCAGAAACTTGAAAAATGACAAGTAAAAAGTCTTTCAAACTAAGTTTCCTTCATAACAGTCCCACGTTATTTTCTGTTGGGGTTTTACAGTACTCTTTCAATCATTCATTAATCCCCAATTGACAATGTCAGCCCTCATTTACAGAGCCTCACCCACAAGGCTTAAGTCCTCCATTTGTGGAGAAACATCTTTCTTTCAGTCAAGATTACAGTCTATAGTCCCCACTTTGAAAGGCCACTCCAAAAAGAGACTATCTGTGTTTTAAGACCACATTTACAAGATCAACAATTCCATGTTATTTGACCTCCTCTAAGTGACCACCTGCTTTACCAACAGAAACTGATTCCAGATTCCAGTGGCCTCATTCTCTGATCTTTGCAAAATCAAACTGCATTTCAATTAAAAAAAAAAAGAAGACATTGCTTCAACGCATATCGTTGACTGAAGGGTCCGCCCTAACGAGCATGTAATTAGGCTGCCATTTGCTCAAATTAGGTCATGATAACACCAAAATCCAATCAGTTCATCTTACTCGTAAGATAAGCATATTGCCAAATTTGAGCAAAATACATGAAGGCATTCTGTAGATATTGCGGTAATGAGAATGTGCACATCTAGATGGACGGACAACCCAAAAACATAAAGGGTCCCCCCCCATGGGGCGGACATTTAAAAAGACAGCAATTAAATTTGGCCCATCAAACTCCATTCCCCTTCTGCATTAGGATTCTGAAAGCCAGTTATTTTGTGTGTCCAGATGTGTGTTGATTGGTGGCCTAATTTAGCCCAGTACACTTCTGCTTCACCCTTTCCCCCTTAAACCAGCCAAAACCGGCTGGTGGTCAAATGTCGTCTGCTTCAGCATTTTCAGCTAATTTAAAAGGTAATGAAAAACAATTTTGACTGATAATTGTAGATGAGCCCTATCAAGATCACAGAGCAGTCCAAGGAAGCCAGAATGGTGTTTCTAGATGTGTCCAAGGCGTTTGATAAGGTTTGGCACTATGGCCTTTTTAAACTTGGTCATCTCGGCACTTAGTGCCCAACCCATGCCAAGGAAAGCTGTTGGCTCAGTCTTAATTCAAGGGGGGAAGGGTTAAACTAAATGGTTTATCCATTTTTCAGTTTTTTTGACGTTTATGTGCAGACACTCAATTTCTGACATTGGAGTATGCTTCATATAGTGAGGTTATGGCCACTATGTTCCTGACACCTCAAGGACCCAATGCCTGGCATGGATTTGGTTCCTGAATTCACAGGAAGCATCCCTTAATGTCATCTACCTGTTCTTTGTTTTGGTCATTAGGAATAATATACCATTAGTTAACAGCTTTAATCAATACACTCAGGCCACAGGAAAGCCACTGTCCCCTGAGGGTTAATATCCATCTGCTCAGTGTTCAGAGGGTTAATCTCCATCTACTCAGTCTTCAGAGGGTTAAAATCCATCTGCTCAGTCTTCAGAGAGTTAATCTCCATCTGCTCAGAGCCGAGAGGGTTAATCTCCATCTGATCAGTGTTCAGAGGGTTAATCTCCATCTGATCCAAATAATTTTTATGTTGCTCCACAACAGAAAAATTTGCAACTCCTTAAGCAGACCTGACAGACATGATGGTGATGATCTCAGCAAACAAAAGAGAAAAAAAAGAGAAAGAGAGAAGAAATGGGGCATTGACCAGCCAAAAGAGGCTTTACCATGCAAAATTGCCTCTTTCATCATTCTACCGTGGCTTGAAATGAAGATCTAAAAAGACTTCCATGTGGGGATGTTTCAGGCAAGCTCCTGCTGGATTCACTGAGTTAAGTGGCTGATTCCCTCATTTATCAACACATTAACCATTATATTTATATTTTCGTGGTTTTGCAGATATGAAAGTTTAGTACTACAGAATTTAAAAAACACCCGCACTCTGGGAAGACAAAGTACTCAAAGTGTTAACCAATCCTTGGGTGTAAATCAGGGGAGCACTGTTTGCTGGTTGACATTTTGACAGAAACTTGGGCCAAATTTTGAGTACCATGCAGGGTAGGGTCTCAATTCATCAAAAACAATGTTTGGGTTCGCAGGGCACTGGAAAATATTCTCAATGTGGTAGAACTGCACTTATCTTATCCAAACTCCATCCCATTGTTTGAAAGCCCACAGATCAACAACCAGTGATGCAGAAACATGATAAATGTACGTGAATTCATGGTGCACCAATGCAGAGTTGGACCAAGGTCATCTATAGGCAGTGCTGCTTTTGTCATCAATTACAAACACAAAATTTAGTCCCCATAAAAATAAAGAAAAAAAAATAACCAGAAAAAAGACAGAAACTCAAACTATGACACCACAGAGATTCCATCAAGTATTCAAATATACAGGAAAAGCACCGGTACGATATTTACGATATTTACGATCTTTTGTTTTTTTGTGATAACCGCACTGATGGCATTAAAAGCTTTCATGCTGTGATAAAGCATAGCCACTGACATGACATCATTATTGTTGATATTAAAATCCCTGGCAATGACAAATATAAGAGACATCAGGTAATGGTCTGCCTCATTGGGATCAATGATATGGCAACTGTGATGCCATGGTCACTGATGCCACACCTCAATGAAACCATGATCAAAGATCCCACAAACACCTGTCACTGACATCACAAATAACATGATAACTGTCAACTGCATCATGATCAGTGATGTTACAATCATCATGACCTGTAATCACTGACTTTAAAGACGACAGCAATATATCCTTGAAAGCATAAGATAATCGTCAATGTACTTGTGTTCATGTGCATAAATATTTTATGCTTTTCACATTTCATTGAAGTTTTAATATCCCTCTTTTCGTGACAGTTCTTGTTATGCCTATCTTAATACTATTTCACTGATTTCATTTTCCTGGTTTTGTGTCATCAGCAAAACAAGGGAATATAAAAATACAGTGAAATTAAGTGAATCTACAGAAGGTTTGCTTAATGTCATGGTATTCTGTATTGTATCAATGACATCAATATCCCCTGACAACAGCCAGGTAATGCATTGACATGTTCAACTTTTACTTTGAAGACATCATCTTGGACTGTTCAGACATTGATCTGTCTGTAATGCCTGGAGTGTTCCGAACCTCATCGAAAAGTCATGAATCTACTGCTGAACTTACTAAACTCTAACATGTGAACTCTGAACAACAGCTCTGCTTCCCAGGAACATTCCACGCACACTGAACAGACCAGTTGAACATGACCATGACACTTTTATCAGCAGATACCCAACGATAACCTTCACATCACCCTGAACTGTTAATCGTTCCAGTGCAAATTAACCATTTACAACCATCAGTTAGTTGTGTTATTCTACACCATGTAACCCAGCCAAGGAATGACATCCACTCTAATATTGACATGCTTGGGTTAATCAATTAGCAGTGGATATACAGTGGGGTGCCCATGGCAATAACTCAATTTCAAACTATGACCCTAGCTTCAGTCAAGGAGTTTTGCTTATTTTGGCATAAAAAGCAAGGACTTGCCATCATGGAGTGCAAAGGGTCAGCATTCATCTCAAGTTGGCTTTTGGAAAAAAAATCAATGGCCACATTTTTTTGGGGGGGGGGGGGTTATGTGTACAATATATTAATTTTAGTTCTTAGCAATATCGGTTACTAATCAATGCAAATGTGTTAAAATTGAACTTTTTAGATAAAGTAACACAAGAAAATATGAGAATACTACAACTGTTAATATGCAAATGATTACAATAATGATGATATTTGATTTCTTCATCAATGTGAATAAACCTTCAAAATATTGAATGTGCCCTGCACACAAAATTTACATGGTGATGCAAATGTACTTTTTCACAATTAACATTAACACAAGCTGTCAACAGTAATCAAGTGGACTGACTCATGGTTATTGACTTTGTGTACATGAGAAATGTAAGCTAGTAACCATGGTAACCTAATGCCAGTCTGGGCCCACAAAATGATGCACAAACATGAAGTATGCACACGCTCATACACACATGCATTCTGAAAGCAGGAGAGGGAAAAGAGGACAGTGTTCATTCTAGCCAATAGGACAGTACCACATGCTATGACATCACAACACTATCAACCAATCATGCTCACTGAAAGATAGGTCACATGACACAGGACACTTTACCTATGGCAGGATTGAAGAATCGTAAAAAAATCACAGTTCCAATGACGGTCCATACTGCTTCCAGGGAACTTTGCTGAAAACGCTGCGTCACCACTTGGTACAAGCAATGACACATGCTCTGTAATTTGGATGGGAACCTATCAGAGAGAGGGCCAGAGGAAAGCACAACCAATCAGATCACAGCAATTCAAGGTCAAGGACAGACTGGCTGAAACGCTAATTTGTCATGTGACACATACAAGTAAGGGCTCAAAAACTATACATACATAAAGAATAACTGGAACACATGTCAACTATTGTAGGTGATACACTAGAGTACAGTCTTCTCTAACCATCCGCTTTTATCATGTAAATCCCTTGACTTTATGATTTTGTCATGTGGTGTCCCTCCACATAAACTCCAATTTGCTGGAATATGACACCATTTTTCCAAATCAGAATTCCAAAATTTGTTCATGCAAAAAACAAAAAAATTGGGACCTAAAAATTTTCAAACTTGTTATCCATATAAAAATTACCATAAGGGATATATTGAATTAACAAGGATCAGTGTGTTGTAAATAACTTGAGGCCATCAATTTTTTATCGCTATGAGGTGGTGAGTCATTTTCTGGCAAGGGATTTAACGTAAGCAGCTGTTAAGAGTAGACATGGTAACTGGCCATGAAGTGGCATACACAAATTTACCTAGGGATGGGTTTATAAACCGTAGGAAGAGAACAGTCCCAACAGCAGCAACGGCGCCCTCTGGGAATCGCTGACTGACCACCTGGTATAGGCAGTGACACATGCTGCGTAACTGTACTGGAAAGCTGTGGACAGAACTGAGCACAGTCAATCACATTCTCCATCTGTCCTCTCACTCTTGCATGTAACGGCCCGTCAACTTAAACCTTGCGCTATAGCCCACTGTGAACACATTTTCTTTCATTCAACACTAAACAAAACACCAACAGTGGTTCTGAATACACTGCAGACATTTCTGAAAATGATTTCATTGTGAAAACACGATACTCAATGTAAAAGTAATGACTGGCAAAGCTTGCATACATTGGTTTAAATAACACTGAGTGCATATGCAACCAGACATGGGCAACTGTTTTTAATAAATTTTTCGTTCTTAACATGGATACACAGGATATATAATCTCACATACTCAAAATAACAATAATATTAGTAATAAAATGACTGCAAGTCAGTCTTTGGGACAAACTGAAAATATTCAAAATACATGAATTAGTCTGTGTGTGTGTGTGTGTGTGTCTGTGTGTGTGTCTGTGTGTGTGTGTGTAAAAACAATGCACTCAGTGTAAAACAGCAGTTTAAATAACAGTGACTGTATCTACAACTGGACATGGTAACCCTTCTTAATAACTTTTTTTTCCTAACTAAAAAGAAAATGATAATAATCAAAAATATACAAAATAGATATAAAGATTAAATAAAATGCAATAAAAAAGACCGCAAGTCTTGTTGCAAGACTGAAAAAAAAAGAGTACACAATAAATGAATTTAATCTATTTTTTTTCCTCATTTATGTGACTAGGAATACTGTCCCCAATGACTTTAAGTCTGACTCAATGCAAGTCACACCAATTTGTTCATGCATTACTTCCATGCTGCACAAAGCTACTTTTTAACCTTTTTTTTTCTTTCATTGGGAATAAGTTGTCCTTCTTTTGATTGTTGGTAATATGCTACGATAGTGACAAACTTCAGCACGATACAGAAACATATTTTGCCGGCATCGGTAATAATCATCACAGGGGGCAACACCCCATCAATTTCAACCTGAGGCTGTAAACAAGGCTATAATATCAACAAAATAGATATACGCCGACTGCAAATTTATGAAAGTCATAAAATTTTCCACAAGATTAAATGTATTTCTGTCTTGGCTTTTGTTCCAGTTATACATGCATGAAGAATGAATTTACTACAAAATTTGCCTCCTAAGGAATTCATATCAAAGGCAATAGCACTTAATTGATATTGCATTGCAGCTGAGTGACACGGTTTAAAACGCTTCTTGGGCAGACAAGAACCTTTGCTACAGTATATGAACCCATGGGGCAAGTGTTGTATCACTAAGTTCACCCTACATTTTTGTCTGTGAGTAATTTTTCAACTTTAGGGGATGCCACTTTGAAGATGAACACAGCTTTGGGGGTGCATTTTTTTTGGGAAGATGAAACTATCACAGCAGAAAATAGGGCAGTGGGCCAGGCCACTGGAAATATATCAAAGGCCTTCTTTTTCGTTGCTCTGCAGGTCACATGAAGAATATTTGAAAAACAAGCCTCCCTCTCACAGTAATTATTTCCATTAAGGCCAACTACATGTGACCACAGACATTAGTAAATACCTTCACATAGTCTCCAAAATAAAAGTCAAACATTTTTATAAATACATTTTGGGGGGGGGGTTGTTGTTTTAGAGATCTGAGTGAAAACATCAGATCACATGTTACAATATACAATTATGAAATCTACCAATAACTGTTTTATCTAAAATGAAAACTTTTGTGCAATTATCTTCATTACTCTATGACCTGAAATTCATTTTCATTTTCATTTTCACTTCATACCCAGTGATCAAACTTCACAAGGCAGTCAAGAGAAATCATGACACATCTAGAATGGAGACAACACGTTTTACCTGTCAGCCGAAGCTACAATGGCGTTGAACACTTTCTGTGTAAGATGTGTGAGGTTTTTCCTGTTGTCCTCTATGTTTTCTCCCTTGTCCAGCCTGCATCAAAAGGGACAAAAGTTAATCATGACAGCTGTTCCCAAACTCTGCAGAAGTCTTTTCAATTTAAATATACATGAACTTGTCTGCTAAAAATCTGGACACTGAGACTTTATGGTAGTTGTTCTGTACAAATAAATTCATATTTTTATGGTAGTTATTAAATATCAATAAATTCATATTTTCATGTTCATCTGTCAATAAATTCATATTTTCATGTTCACCTGTCCATAAATTAACAGTTTCATGTTCACCTGTCAATAATTTCATACTTTCGTGTTCACCTAAACTCACACTTTCATGTTCACCTGTCACCTAAATTCATACTTTCATGTTCACCTCTCAATAGATTCCTGTTTTCGTGTTCACTTCTCACTCTCCTTTTGATAAATGACTTAACATTTATTTACTAATGACAAATGACTGGTCAATTTGACAGGCTGATATAACATACCTGGCTGGGTCAACCTCATATGATAAGTGTTGTTTTTCTGTGCAGAACATGTCCATAATGAGAGGATTCAACAGATCTCGTAGGTAGCCTTGTCCGTAGATTTTGAAACAGAATGCCATGATTTTACTTGCTAAACTGTTACCTCTGAATAACGTCTGCATACTGTCAGCTATCTCCACCTGGGGAAGAACAGAACGACATATTTTTTTTCAGGCCTTCATTAATAAACCTGTGTGGGTGAATAGTTTATGTAGTAAATTACACATTATAGAGATGTATTATACACAGTTCTATTATTGCCATTGACAAGGGCTGATGTGATTTTACCCTTCCTTACTTATATTTATACAACTCTAGCAGGTTCTTAACTTATATTTTTATATCGATGGTAAAAAACCCTATAAGAAGGCTTTGCCACTACGTTTCCCTGATTATTAATTGGCTAATTATGTACCAGTGAGCTGCAAAGTAGTGGCTGTTGAAAGTCAAGTATTTTTGTTCTTGCTTCACGTCTTGAACATTTAAACAAACTATAGAAGATGAAAAAGTCGGCAATGTACACTTGAAATATGACAGGCTAGAGATCAACTATGGGAGTGAAGCACAGCTTAAAGGTCAAACATGAGAGTGAGGCTGGGGTTAAAGGTCAAATATGAGAGTGAGGCTCTCACCTCCTTCGAGAACATGTTCCACAACAGCTGGTAGAGAAGATGCTTAGCATCAAACAAAGTCACAAATACACGAGCCAGCTCGTCCTGGAAACAGAATATTTCCACTTATAAATTACAGTAAACAACCTTTTCCCATCAGATTTCTCTTGAATAATACAAAGAATACTATTTGTACTTTAATTAAAATGCAATCGCACATACAAAGCAATAGTACCTGCCCCCTGCCTCCCCCCCCCAACTGCAGCCTGTGTGACTAAAACACTTGATTTAGTGACTGAGTTTGATATCTAACACATCTTTGGATCTTGATTCATGTCTTTATATGAAGCTGCCTACAACTTCATAAAAGCAACAAAAAAAAATTATAGCTCGGACACACATATGATAGATGCACTCCATCATGGACAAAAAAAGTGTTTACTATTTTTGAGGGTAAGTATGGCATGTAGGCTGACGTCCATGATGTCCATAATTGATATACAAAGTACTGGAAGCCATAGCAAACAGGACTATGTCCATATTTGACATCAAATCTGCTGGGAGGAACAACAAAAAAACCAATGTCCATTAATGAAATTGTGCTTTTGAACAGGATGTCAATGTCAGTGCAATTAATTATATGCAAGAGTTGGTCAACATACAATATTAATGCAGGTACTCCGTCACAAGTGTTTTCCCAATTTGCAGTCCTAGAACATCTACATTCGACAAGCCAACTCAGCATGCACAACAAGCAGTTAGGCCCCCCTTACGCTTTGGGATGGAGGGAGGCTATTGACAATCCTTGGCCCAGGCCTGAAGATTTGGGTGTCGTGACTTGTAAAAACCATTTTTTTGACGGTGACCTGCATGTTTCTGATGATAAAGATTTCCTTGGGGTGGTATTTGGCCTAAATCTAAGCTCCCAAGTCAACATTGCTTTAATGCCCCACATTACAGACTCCAACTGAAAGGTACAAGAAATGGGAAATGTACGAGAAAATTGGCATAACAAATGGGAACCCCATAATCTCAGGGGACTGACAAATAGACGGTGTTAACTCTGAGTGCTTTTTTTTCTCTTTCCAACAAGCAGGAATCCTACTGCCCATGTTGGCAGAGTTGGAGTCTCAGCCAACTCCAGTTGGAGGGGGACATCAACAGAATAGAGGATATGTGTTGCGGATGGCGCCACTGGTAACTTAGGTTTGTTATCTAGCTCCTCACAAGTGGAGCCACCTGGTAGGTAAACAAATCCAGCCTCACTGATTGGCTACCAGTTGTCGGCAGGAATTGGGTCACATATAATTCAGTTCCAACAGAGGAAGTAGTGTCACATGCAATTTTATCTCCCTAAACATTCCCCATGTTTGAAACCTGTTGTACAGATGAGGTACAAATGGACCCATATGACAATGTAATAGCGCATGACAGATCAGCCTCACACACAAAATATTAAAGGTCTGACACTGGCCTTTGCCACCTGCATAGTAAAAAAACCCAAAAGTACTTGCCATATGAGGTGTTGATACAACACTAGCCAGTGCCATAGCGATCGGCAATTCTCCTTTGTCTCCAATCATTGTCACAAGTTCTACCAGTCGCTCAAACCTGTCTGCCAGAGCAGTTTCTGCCAAGGTCTCAAACTCTGTGCCTTGCTGGAGAATCTTGGTGAGCACCTCCATGAAAGCTGCTCGTGTCTGTGGGTCTCGATGATATCCCAAACCTACGAGATACGTTCACATTTATTCTGTCTCAGCCAAAATCTAAATTTGTTTGCTTGAATCAGATAAATTTACCTGTGTAAAATGTCTCTTTTCAAGATATTTGTGCACAAATGGCCTTCATTTCTTGTCCAACTTCAGCATCTTGCTCTCATTTTACTAGTATCCCCTAACAATGCCAAAATAAAAACAAAGGAACAAATAGAGAAATAAACAAAAACACAGATCCTTTATGTGCACATTTCGAAGTCCTGGTCCTGTTTTTCACAGACACACTGAGCTTGCCATACAGAGCCATCACATTTTTGGAAAGAATATTTATTCCAACAAATTTTCGTGACACCCTTTGACCACCAGCTGGTTTTAGGGGTAAGGGGTTAATTCTGTCAGTGCCAAACTTTGGACTGAGTCAACAGCTTTTCTCGGCACGCATTGGGTGCATTGCACCCAATGCATACCGTCAAAAGCTGTTGACCTGGGATATTCTCTTGAACTATAGGCATACTGGTACTTGAATGAAAGGTCTTTTTACGAGGAATACGAATCTGGGGTCCTAATGATAATTCATACTAGTCTGACTTAAGTACATGGACTTTAGTTGTGATTGGCACTGAAAGAGTTAATATGCATGCCCCGTATTCAAGCATTCAATTCTTACCTATGGAATGCATCAATCCACTTTCAATATTTGCATTGAGTAGGTTGGACATTGCCAGAACTGTACAATTCCGTAAAGCACTCAAGTTTGCACTTGGACGCTTCCGACTTGGGTCACTACATTTCTCCTCTGCCTCCTCTGAGCAGTCATTCAGCAAGTTCATGAAGAGAGTGAAATACCTGGGGGAAAAGACATAGCCATGTACATATACAAAACATTTCTTGCCAAGGCAGAAACTCTGAGGTGCGATAGGTTTAACCAGAGACGTGCATACAGCATGCGTGTCTCTGGTTTAACACAATGTACTACTCATCTTGAATACCTGTGCAAGAATTCCTGCTTTTTTTTTTTTTTTTTTTTTGATGATCAGTTTTCATAATGTAATCTGTATTAACCCCTGGTCAGACTACAACAGAGTCAATGTGTGTCCTTGGTGCTTGCGAGTGCCCAACCAGTGCCAAGAAGAGCCACTGACTTGGAATGTATAAGGTCTTATTTTCACTTCTCACCAAAAAATTCTTTTGATTCACAGGAAGCTTATGTAAAAGCATCAACACAAACTACAATTTACATCCGGATGCTTATGCGCAATTTGAGTGAGAAAGGGTTCATACTTAAGTGTGGCAGTGTCCTCTTTCTTGTGGATGTCAAGAGTACATGTACTGTAAAATTTTCTATGATCCAATTCCACTGGGGGGGGGGGGGATGATTGGGAAGAGAAAGGGGCAGTTTTCCCACTCAAATGCCTGACTTAGCCATTGCAATGCCAGCCTTCTATAATAAGTCAACAAATAACATATAAAGCTGGCCTTTTAAGTTGCATTTAGAGGTTGTACAAGACAAATGAGTCCCATCATTTAGGATCTTACGTGGTGGGCAAGGAAAATCACGTGACAATGGCTCTTCATTGGGTTATTGTAAATTGCTTTATTTTCACATGTATAAATTTTCACAGTTTTTGACATTTCACTGTAGTTTTAATTTCACTGTTTTGGACATCGTTTCTATTCAAACAATGTTAGAATACTATTTCACTGTGTTTTAATTTTCACGGTTTTGTGGCATCAGAGAAATACGCCAAAATAAGAGTACAGCGAAATTAGAGCAATTTACAGTAACACGTGTGCAACAGTCATCACAAATTTCCTGTAAAGAACTGAAGTATCGACCTTCCGCTGTCTGCTTTAGACACCTTATTTACTTCAGTAAATGAAAGTCTTACTTGAGGAACAGCTGAGACTTGGCTTCCATAAGGTCACCACGGTCACTCTCCTCTGGCTGTAGAGGCAGGCCGGCCAACAACGCAGCCACAGCCTCCATGCTGGCCTGATCTAGGTCCCTGAAAAATACCCATCAGTCGATCAATGTCTCCCTGCCTCACTTGACACAACAGTCATTTCCTGAACTGAATCAACACAGCAGGAACACACATAAATCTGACATACTGTGATTACACGTTCAAAAGATGGGCAATTACATTGGGTGGCGATACATTGTAAGTCCTCCACCAGAGGTCACTGGTATCTGTAGTTCTCATAGAGTCTGGGAAATATAGCTGCGACAAGCATCTTCTACAAGGTCAGGGTCAAAGATTGAGGTAGCCTGATTTTAGTATGCAACACATCACCATCCCAAAAAATATCCACACACCAAGTGTGGTACCTGTAAGTATTACATTGTAGGAAATATGGCTTGGTCAAGCACTTTTGGATGGAATAACAGAAGGAGGCAAGGAAGAACAGATGGGGCACAAACCTATAGTCTGCCCAGGATCTACTGCGGAGACTTATAAATTTTTGGCTGCCATTAGGATAAATACAAGATCCCCAAATCCAGCACAAAGATAACAGTCTATTTCTAAGCACCAGTGCCACATCCCAAACCCTTAAAAGAATTCTTGATTCAAAGGTGACACAAACAATCTGTTCTGGTTGAGACTAGAGGTTAATGATGCAAATCTTCAGAGGGTGTCTTTGTTGTTGTTACACAAGCACGATATGAACACTAAATTTCATTACAACATTTTGTTTAGGTAGCCTATGCAGAAAATAAATTGTATTGCTACATTTGTTTTTTTAAAGATTCTTTCCAGTATTCCAAGTGTCATGCTTAAATTTCAAAATTGTATCTATGGTAATTTAACAGGAATGTTTAATTGTCAGTTAAATACTAGACCTAAGTGTGCACCTCAAAATTATCTATAAACTGTAATCTCACATGTACAAAACAACAATTCCCAATTCTAGAAAGCTGCTAACAATTTACCTTATGCTATATTTATTTGGTTTAAACATAATTGGTCAACAGTCTCACAAGCCTATATTAAGGCCTCTTGTATATTTATTTGAATTTTTATCTTACAACTTTTTGTCCTCAAAAAACTGTTTGGACAAGTAGAGGGAGGTGTGAGATTAAATTGACAATGTTTGCAACAAGTTATTTATAGTGATTACTGAGCACCAATAAAATATCACTAACATGTCAATGTACGCATTCAATTTACATGTATTTTCAGGCATAAAAATTGAAGTCACAATCATTTGCCTGGGAACAAGTATTCTTACTTTAAACATATTGGATGATTGATTGTTTTGGCCTGCACAACAAACATGGCGGCAAATACACATGAAAACAGAAATCAAAGACATTTCACTTTATTAAATCTGAAAGAAAAAAAACAAAAAAACACACTACTGGCAGACGGGGGCCAGGGAGGCAAAAGAGAGATTTTGTGTTACGAAGAAATAAATAGGTGTGGCCTACTATAAGCACGCATACCTGGACATTTGGCAGACATCTCCCTGCACATTAAGCTGGTGGGAGTTGCCCATGATCCAGTCTGTCAGATACTCCACCAGCTTATTACGGAACTTCATTTCTTGTCGGAATGTCAAGTCGTCCCTCCGCTGCATCATCTACAATGATTAAAAAGAACAAGGGTAAATCTCACAACACATGACGAGCTTTATGCTATTTTTGATCAATATCATTTTTTCATTATATTTAAGGATCAAAGAACTCTCATCGAAAATGATTTCTATCACCAGAAACTGGAATGAAATTGCTAATGCAGATGATACATCACATACGGTCTCTTTGAAGGAGAATATAGTTAATTTTCAGCCATATTGGTACAAGACTAAATCATAAACAGTCAACTGTATCTACCCTCTGCTTCATATAGCGGTCAGTCTTAAGTACAGTGAACATAAGCTTGATAACACATTTAACGATTTCATACTTACCGCTTCCACAAGCTGACACAGTTTTGTCTTGATCTGTATGGCATGGACAGAAGAGTCTAGATGCCTCACATATCTGAAAAGTGTACATAAACAGCGCCATCCTATAAGTTTACTTTGCCCTGCAGCAGCATAATTTTTGTTACGTTCACAAATCGGCACTTTGTCCTCTCTCTGCTACCTATCACCCCTGCACATGCATTACTCCTGCAAATTTTTGGTGTGTGACACGCCTTGACCATTACCCTAAAATGAGCTACTCAACCAATATTTAGCTCACAAGTTATTTTCAAATAAGAAACACATCCCCAGGAGTGCAAAACCAGGCAGGCAATAACACTGTGCAAATGTATTTGATTTATATTCATGTATTTGATAAGTATCTCCCAAATACGTCGAGGCCTCAATGAAATGAAAACACCATGAAAATTTGTGTGTGTATAAATTGCACTCATGACTATGCATGTGACCAGTCCCATTTCAAATCAAGGCGTACATCTGACAAAAGGCCTCGATCAGGCAATAATACAGAGCAGGGTTCATACACTTTAGCAGCTTTGAAATTCAAGGACTTTTCTAGCACTTCCTAGCAAAGGTTTTCAAAAACTCAGAAAGACTTCCAACAGTATTTTGACATGCCAAGAGCATCAGTGGAAGACTGGAAAGAAAAAAAATTCATGCCTTTCAAGGTTCTGATAATTACAACCTGTTTTATTTGCATGGGATGGGCAACTGAGTTGCTGCCTGGTGCAGCAACACCAAAAGTTCCGCAGTGAGCCTGTTTCAGCTTCCAAAGGGCCTGCATCTTTGCTATGCATGGACTCGTGTCATGCAGATTCACCTGGCTTACTTTATTTTGGTGGTTTTCTCAAGCTGATAAACCTACAGCTCAGCATGATAGACCATGAAAAAGATCCCCTAAATTCATAATCATTATCGCATATGTGTACACAAACTCTGTGCAGACAGCATCGCATTATTCCTACTGCCGTTTGTGTATGACTTCACACCAAACATCTTACCTGCCTGTTTTACTAGTACTAAGAGTGACACCAAAACAAAATAAAGTAAAAGATGGGACATTTTTAAATTACAATTAATGCAATTCCATATTTATTAACAAAAAGTTTCCTTTTGCTAATATAAGGAAAGAAATCTGGGGTGATTTGGGTGATCCGATTCCCCAGTGTTCTGTGTTGCCAGCACCACGTTGGTCTTGTAGTGGTACCAGTACATGAACCGTAACTGGTTTGTGTTTGCATGGCATCACTGTCCGCTCTTCTGCCACAATTGCCCTCTCTATTAGATCTTGTTCATCTTCCTCAGAAAATGTGAAGAATAAATTCAGATTGCCCTAATCATCATCATCATCATTACTTAAGTTTTCCCATATTCCCATGTCTATCACTACAGTGATACCTGTCTTGAGAGACCCCTCCAATGAGAGACCGCATATCTTTTTAAGACCGCTCTCTCAGAACACTGTGCTCTTTTCCATGTTACCATACCTCTAATGAAAGACCACCTGTTTTGAGAGACCACATTTTCACTTGCCCTAGGGGTGATCTCTCAAGACAGGGACCACTGTACTGCAATTCTCCGGGCTATCGTTTGCTGGCATGGAGAAGGTTGTGTTTGTGACGTCAGCAACAGTTTCCACCCAGTGACCACGATCTGGCAGAGAGCCTGCATTTTTTACTTGCCAAGGAAGCTCATTTTAACTGCATCAAATTCATCACTTTAAATTAAGTCATTGTGCAATATTATTTCTAAGACATCTGAACCCGAACTTTATGGGAAGCTAGACCCCTTCAATCAAAATAGGACCTTTAAACAAAATATTTATTTATACAACAAGAACAAAAATTAGTGAACTCCCATCAATTTTCAACAACTAAAATTAAATTCAAGGGCTTCCAAGTGTGTTCAAGGTGTGTATGAATCCTGGGTATGCATGCTGACAAAAGCGCCCCCTACCTGACAATAGTAAGCATAAGAGCCTCAATGCTGGTTATGCCCAGATGGTCATTTGTCTGCTCTCCTTTGTTTTCTAAGATGTTTTTCATGATGAAGATGATGTTCTCCACAAATTGTGTGTTTGTATCCATCACGATGACCTGCAATATAATGCAACAACAAAGTGTAAAGTATCACCCATGATAATCATAAGAGGAAATCAACCTTACTGGGATCCCATAATAATCGGTACATTTTTTTCTTTTGTATGAATACAGCCTGATAGTATGAAGCAGATGGTGATCTCTTTCAAATCCTGCCACTGTTTACATTTTGATCTCCATCTGTATTTTTGTCAATTTTGACAGCAAAATCTATCAATGAACAATAGTAAAAGTCCATCCATTTTCATTTTAAGCTTCACATTACATGGGTTAAACTGCCGTTTTGTTTGGCTACTTACATTACCTGTGGATTCAAACAATTTGTCAACCTGGATTTTAATGTGGTCAACACGGATTGCGTAGATAGCCTTACAAGTTCACGACCCACAATAAAACTCCATTTTCATCTAAATTCTAGGATCAAAGAGGTTAAAATTCGACATTTTGTTTGGATTTACCTGACCCGTGGAGTCGAAGAACTTGTCCACCTGGATTTTAATCTGGTCAAAGAGGATTGGGTAGACCGCCTGGTTAAGCTCATGACCAACAAGTTCCTTCACGTGCTTCTGAATCTGAGGTCCGAACTTTTCATTATTACAGACCAACAGCTTCAGCAGATTGCCGATAAACCTGATGCGAAAGAAAATGTTTAACATTGTTAGGACAGGTGTAATGGTATCTGCATAAATGGAAATCTTAAAATTTCTACACAGTCTGTCTATTTACTTTTGGACCATGCTATCTGGGTAAAAAATTAAAACATGCAGTATTGCCTTGTGTTTTAAGCTGGTGTATATCCATTTATTCTTTCAGAGTATTTCTTCATGAAAATGTTATCAAGTACACCTGTGAGGCACAATCTTGCACAAGTAGGTTTGCATTTTTCCCTCATAATTGTATTATCAAGTTGTCACAGTCTTCAACCTTTGTACACTCTTAAGTGTACGTAAATGTGCTTTTTATCATTGATTTACAGTAACAGCTTGTAAATTAATGATATAATGCACTTATGAGTATACCCTTTACTAGACATGATGGGGTTCGGGGTAACGTGTGGAAGATGTTATTGAGGTGCGGGCCTGTAAAATGGAGACTAACTTAACATTCCTGATAATTGAATTTACCAGCCTTTGTACAGTCTTGTAGACATCATAATGTTCTTATTATAAACTACAGCTACTATTATGTTTGACTGGCTAGTCGACAACTTTTAACAAGATTTCAGTCACTTTTTACGGCAGCAAAGTTGAACAAAGACTCTGACTTGGTATTGTAAGTACACTAAAACCTGTTCTGAGAGACCCCTCCTTTGGGAGACCACCTGCCTTTTGTGACCACTCTTCTTGTGCAAAAACACATTCCAATGATAATTTACCTGTTTTGAGAGACCACCTGCAGAACCTGACCAGTGACCACCCAAAATAGCCCCAAGAGACCACTTAGCCAGCCACAAGTACACTATTTAGATAAGTAAAATCCACCAATTTTGGCAATATTACTATAACTGTTTTGGTGAAATGAGTTTACAAAAACTAAATCTGTTTATGATATCAAGAGATAAATAAACATCTGACTGCCAGTTGGAATTCAGTGTAATAAATGTAGAAACATGCATGTATGAATCTTAATTATGGATGGAAATTCAAACTATAGGTTAGCTGTTGGCCAAGTGGCACAACAGTCAACACCATTGTTTGGGAGATCACCTGCTTTATGTGACCACTTTTGGGTGTGTCCCAGGGGTGGTCTCTCAAACAGGTTTTACTGTATATTAAAGATGCATTCCAAAAAGATTGACCAAACACATTACCACTCTCCTCACACTGTTACGTTCCCCTTGGCCAAAATGTTAGTGATAAAAATTAAGCTACAACTACTTATCAGACAGCAAAGTGAAGTGGTTAATTAATATTAAGTAAGCACTTTTTTTCAATCCCAATGCACAAAGGGTTTAATATTAGAAGAGCATTCATGTATCATGCAACACACAGGCAACTTTTTCAAAATGCACCCAAAACAACTAACCACACAAGAATTTCTACATCATCCTGACAGCTGTGGTGGTGTTTTTCAGTTTTCAGAGGTTAAAAAAATTTTAATTTACTTTTTGAGCACATTTTTAATACATGTGTAATACACTGGAAATCACAGCTTCCAGGACCTGAATAATCTTGACACCTTCAACCATTGGTCTTTCAGACTGATTTCATGACATCTTGGTTTCCCTTTAAGCAACGGCATATAATAGCCAAACTGTCTTCTGTAAATCCTAAAAATTTCATTACCTGAAATAGTTTCAACTGCCATATACGTAACTGCATGCAAGAAACATGCAGTTTTGGATTGCCATTGACAGACATATATAAAGGACAAAATTATATATTTTGTGAAAAACATCATGTGCATGCAAACCAAAAACAGCAAGCAGCTACGTGTGAGAGGAATACAATGAAAAACAGAAGGTTACGTCCCGTTCAACAACACGAGGCCCAGCACCGCTTTGAATTACATCATGTTGGGTTAGACCAAAAAAATGGTTGCTCCCCGATTCTAGTTAGCTACATATCGGCTTTCAAAGGTGAAAATCATATCCAGTAAAATAACAGCTACCATGAGACTAGTTTTGCTATGTTATCAACAAAATCAAAATGGCTACGCAAGGCAGAACGGCTGGAGCAAATAAGAGAGAACTAGCCCAAGCGGTAACTTGGCTGAATCCCCGTGCTCCACTACCAAACAGGTCTAAGCCAGCACTTCTTGTCAATCTTGAGCTGAGTACCAGTATGTATTTGCACCAGTCACTGGCACGACGGATAACTGACTATCCTCCGTTGTCAGCCTCTTAGTTTACCATCATGTTTTGTTGCATTTCTTACAAACAAGTTTATTTACCCACTGTTTAGAGTACGGACTCAGCTCAGACCTGTACATTTAGGCAGTGTTAGAGTGGCATCCAGCAGACAACAGTACCTTCCTAACTGGTATTCCTTTTCCCCTGTCTGTGTAGTTGTCCAAGACCATGGGGCAGGTCTGCGTTCAACTAGGGTTCCGATCATGTGACCTTCTGTAGCCCTGTACACATAAGGATGAATTCGGTTTTCTTTGCTCAAGATATGTTCTTTTTTTTTGTTTCAGCTTGAATGGTGCATCATGGGAAGGAAAATTTCCACAGCATGCTGGGAGGAGGAGGGGAACAGAATGCAGAATATCAAAGTAGTTCAGAGGTCAAAGTTCAAACCAGGTGACAGGTCAACTTCACAGAACATAAGCACTGATCAGTAGGCTGCCCATTGCAATCTATTTCTTTGATACAATCCCACACCACTTTCTGACAAGGCCTCTGCTTTTACTAATGCCATTAAGCACAAAAATATCAAGACCGGTTCATCTTATTTTTTCATTTTTTTTCCAGGTTCTCTGAATCAGGGAGCAACCACCCAGGTGCTACATTATCACTTTGCAAAGTGAATTTTTTTCCTGTAGACAGAACTATGCACCAATGCTAAAAAAGAGGAGTACATCTTTGCTTGATAATACTACACAAGTGCTCAACATTTTCTACAAATTAATCCTTTGCACCTAACAATACTGGTGCCAAAAACATGTTAACATAACTGTTTTATCAGGAGTTGATAAGCAAGATGTAAATATAGATGTAGGGGAGTCAGAAATTGGTCAAAGCCTCACCCAAAAGGGCAAAGTTTGATAGGTGTATTTGTGAATGTCTATTTTTTTCCCCTTCTCTTGTTACTGAGACAAGAAAACCTACAAGGTATCTCAGTATTCCGGTGCCAACTGATTCCTTGCCTGACCTCATGGCTTCAACAGACATTCCAACCATAAAATTAGCTCACTCAATACATCTCCCCAATTTACCAATATGTACATATACAGTAATCCTACTTTTCAAAGACCACTCCATTTAAAAGACCACCTGTCTTTTAAGACCACGTTCACCAGGTCCCTAAGTTTATCTTTTCCATGTAATTCTACCTCCAATGAGTAACTACTTGTTTTATATTACCACTTTGAGACCGGACCCCTGGGATGGTCTCCAGAGAGGGACTTCTATAATACAAACACACACACATGTTCATATTATATATGTAAAAATACATATGTGTGTGTGTGTGTGTGTGTGTATATATATATATATATATATATATATATATATATATATATATATATATATATATATATATATATATATATCGTAGTCCCTCTTCAGAGACCAATGACAGATCACCAGCCTTGAAAGATAACTTTTTCTGGATACTCTGCTTGGTATTTTTCATCTTATTTATACCTCTTACCACCTCTTTGGGAGATCACAATTTAGTCAGCCCTAAGTGTGGTCTTTCAAGACAGGTTCAACAGTATTATTTTACACCTATTTTTCACGAGGGGAGATTTCACTCAAGAAAATGCACAGTATAAGGTCATTGGTGTTTATACTGCTGGCAAATCTTGCCACAACTGACACTGGGCAACTGCAGCACCACCTGTCAGCCAGAGTAGAAACTATTAATATGGCAAGGCCTTTACCACTGTAGAATTGTAGTTGACGATGGAAGTAGATATTGTATTTGTGCACCAACTGATCTAGAGGAACCATGTAGTCCTTACCCAAATGCCTGTATCTAGATCTGGACTTTATCTGATCTTTAACATTTTCAGTACCAAGTTTTAGATTGAGTCAACAGCTTTCCTGGGGGGCTTTTTGTGCAATGCACCCAAACCGCACCAAGGAAAGCTGTTGACTAAGACAGTTATATTCTCTGGAACTAAAGGCATGGTGGTACTGAAATGAAAGGTCTGTTCACCAACAATATAAATCTACCATCCTTATTATGACTGAGAGCAGTTCATCTTAAGTAGTTCAACTTGAGTCGCAGCTGACATTCAAGGAGTTAATGGGTTTAAATCTGTCAATACATTTTACTGCTGGTAGCATCTGTCTCATGGGCTTCAAACATTTTTTTCCACTCAGCATTTAACCCTTTCCCCCTTGAATTAAGACTGAGTCAACAGCTTTCCTTGGCATGGGTTGGGCACTAAGTGCCCAACCCATGCCAAGGAAAGCTGTTGACCTGGGGCATGTGATCTTGATAAGTCTCATGTACATTTCTCAGCCAAATTGTTTTTCATAACTGTTGAAAACACTGAAGCAGACGACATTTGATCACCAGCCGGTTTTAGCCGGTTTAAAGGGGAAAGGGTTAAACATGTTTGTTTGTACCATCAAAAACACGGATCATTTGATGAAACCATTCAATTTATCTCTGCACTTTACTCAAGGCCTTGCCTCCTGACTAGTTCTGATCAAACTGTTGGAAAGAACCTGCCAAACATGATAAATATACAAGGTTAACCCTTAATATATGGCTCTTAACAGCAAAGATTCAGACATTTACGGGTGTCATGGTAGATCTAAATTAGTGTTGTCACCAATTAAAAAATACTCTAGGGCCAGTTTGTTATCCATAGACAAGAAGAGAAATATTAGCAGTTTTTTTTTGGGGGGGGGGGTGTTCTTTGTTATAACAAGCTGATCCAGGGTAACGTTATTTGTCCTGATGTTACCGGATTTAGATTGATGCCAATATACAGTACATGGCCTACAATCAATGGAACATTATAACAAAATTGATATAAACTAAATTGTTGCCACACACTGTTTAACGGGCATTGGGCAGCTCCACAAAGCCAAAGACAAGAATCAGTGGGAGAGCACAGTATAAAGTGCAGTTAAGATAAGGGACTGCGTGACAGTACCAAGCTGCAGATATATGGAACAGCTTTTGAAAATCAAAGTATGTGACAACGCCTGTCAGCCAATCATTTCCAATCAATGAAATTGTAACATGCTTTCTGATTGGCCCACAATGGATACACAAACTTTTAACAAATAATCTCTTAGGTCTGTGACAGCTTTCTTTTGGAATTGCGAAAAGCTCCTTTTATCAGAGACTTTTTCCCCCATTAGATTTTCTTAACGTACATTGAGAAATTGACCCAAGCTCCATATTTCACACCAGTAATGGTTCCTGCCTGAGCTGCTTTGTACAAAGCTCCCAAAGTCAAAATCTGATTCTAACATACATCTACTTTTATCAAGTAATAGAAGCTAACTGATATTACAGTAATACCAATCTGGACAGTATCATGACTTTTTTCATTTGCTGCACAGCTATTTTTGTATGTTTCCTTTGTGAACTTATTTTTCAAAGATCACAGAAAGAAAGTAGAATACCTTAGTGTGCTAATTCATAAATTATTACAAAAACATTACTTTATGTGATTTTTTGCTTTATGCTATGAAGTGAGACAAAATCACTGATTGCAACAAAGACAATGCCATTTCGTTAATTACCATATTCTTCCCAATGGCTATCGTGGGCACTTACAAAATTGGAGTGAAACAAGTCCTTCTGGACCTCTGTTAATAACACGGTAAGCATAACATGAAAGAAAAGATGCTTAAATGTTGAATTGCCAGCCTCACTTTCAATTTTTATCAACCCAACAAGATGAGGACTGGCACTTATAAGAGGACAGGTGCTTATTAACCCTAAAGTGCCAAATTTTGGACTGAGTCAACAGCTTTTCTCGGCACACATTGGATGCAATGCACCCAATGCGCACCAAGAAAAGCTGTTGACCTGGGATGTTCTCTCTGGAAGTACAGTGGTGATTAGAAATAACTTCCCTGCCCAACACAAAAAAACGTGAATGAATGGCATGCTTCAAATGTGCTTGAAACACGCTTCAAGTGTAAATATTGCTAAATTTCAAAGCACAATTTTCTGCGTTGTTGTTCTATCTCTTTTCCTGCGCACTTATATGCATATCGATAAATTCCGTTGTGACGCTTGCTCATCTGTCGCAAGTCCAAACGCTTTCAAGCCTAGTCTGCATCGGATCCTCATTGAGTTTAAATGTGACAAAATGGAAACGGCGCGAACAATCAATAGGCACTGGGATTAGGCCTACCACAGACATAACTACTATTAATTTGCCTATTTGCCCTAACAATGCGTTTTGGTCCACTCTACTCTTCCAATTAATTCATCACGTAAAAAATGTGCAATGAACACACCAAAACAGTTGCTGTGTGTTCTGCATTGCAGCCCGTACTGTACTAGGAACTGGAGTCAACACATACGGTGTGGGTAGTATGACTGATTCAGTGTTGTAGTTTGCAGCAGTGACATTTCATTTAATTGTCCATGCAGTATAAATACTGTAAATTGCTTTATTTTCGCGTGTATAAATTTTCACGGTTTTTGTTTTTTTTGACATTTCACTGTAGTTTCAATTTCACTGTTTTGGACATAATTCCCATTCAAACAATGTTAAAATACTATTTCACTATGTTTTATTTTCACGGTTTTGTGCCATCAGTGAAATAAGCGAAAATAAGAATACAGGGAAATTAAAGCAATTTACAGTAATCATTAACAGTCGTTCACAGCAAGTAAAAGTGCTGAAATTCGCAGATCAAAATGCAAGTTTCCAAAAGTTTGCGTTCCCCTTAGCGACACATTTGTTTACAAATGTCTGGAATGTTTGGAACCGTGGGAAAGTCCAAAAGCCGGTTCTACCTGGGATACTGTCCTCTGATTGGCTAAATTTGATGTGTGTTGATATTTCCCACCGTAAAATTCAGTCAAATTTGAATTTGGATCCAAATATGGTACTGGAATACTTCAGAAAAGCACCACGGGCTGTCGATGATAGCCGAAAATGACTGCATTTCCGGTAACTGCCAACCAATGCATTGAAAAGAACAAACGTGGATGCCGTCTTCCCAGGAACTTGCAAAAACTGGCGCGATAAACGTGACAAAAGAAATTTATTATTGACGTCCATGAAATGTTGACGGAGAAACATTCCACACAAACTTTATTAAAAGGGAAAGGTGCATAGCGAACAAAACACATAGACATGAGCCGCAGGAAGATTCGAAATTCATTGAATGCTGGGTATGCACCGAAAACTGTAAACAGCGTAATGTTTTTTTGATTGGCGCTTTGAACTCGCTTCATGCGCAACTAGAGCACATCTCAAGCGAACTGCGAGTGAATTTAATCGCAGGATGATGCACTCGTGAGGGAAGCTAGTTCTAATCACCACTGTTCAGGCATACTAGTACTTGAATGAAAGAACTTCTTACGAAGTATACAAATCCGGGATCCTTATTATAATTCAGACTAGTCTGACTTAAGTACAATGTAGATCGCTTTAGTCATGATTGGCACTGAAAGAGTAAAGAGAAGTAAGGTAATGACTAGTCGTATCACAATTTTTTAGGCCTACCCTTTTCCAGTCATGTGATATTTAGCAGTGTAATTGAAGGTCTACCTTCCTCTCTATCACATCTCAGGGTCAGTATCATGGTGTTTTATACCAGTATGTGTCACAGTGCTTTGCTCTGTGCCATAAAATAACACAAAACCCAACCCCAGCACGTCAACATGAAACACCTGCATACTTACCAGTCAAACTGACATAATTTGGCTGAATTTGAAATTACTTACTGCGTGACAGGACAGTATTGGGGGTCTCCACATCCTGGAAGCATGCTACTTTTACGACTTTCCACGCTGGCTATTGTGGCAATGCTGAAACAAGTAACATCATCCTTGAGACGACAGGTAGAATGTTACCACATCAGTGGGTCAGAAAATCTCCAACATGGAATCAAACAGTTATTTCATGTATGTCAAGACTGGCACAATTTTTCACTTGAATGAAAGATTTTATATCAAAACCTTTTTCTGTACTTCTTTAAACTAAAATACAATTTGTCAAAAACAAGAGAAATCAATACCAACAACCATCTTAAAAATGGAAATTACCATTTTTTTGTGAATTTCATTACCAATGTGAGAAAATTTTGTTATCATTATTAGAACTGGGGTACACATTGACAGTTATTGACACTGACATGTTTATCAGATATTCTGTTTAGAAGTTAAATAACAGTCATGCAAACTCTTTCAGTACCAAATTTTAAATTTTGGCCTGAGTCAACAGCTTTCCTTGGCACCCATTGGGCACACTGCGCCCAATGCGTGTCCAGAAATGCTGTTGAGCTAGGGTATTCTCTTTGGAACTATAGGCATAATGGTACTTGAATGAAAGGCATTTTTACAGGAAATAGGAATCTGGGATCCTAATGATAATTCAGACAAGTCTGACTTTAGTAGATGGACTTTAGTCATGATTGGCACTGAGGAGTTCAAACTGTTATGTGCCTGGGATCTTGCATCAAAAATATCATTAGTTTAACTCTTTCAATGGCCTCTACACCATGGATAACCGATGGCTCAGGGGATCCACAGATTTGTTGGCCATTTAAGGCCTGCCAGGACAGATACCCAGATGTCCTTTTCAAGCACATAGGGCACTTACAACATAACTGAAGTCTCAACTGTAGATCTATATTTGGAATATCAGAGCTGAATTAATGTGTTAACAATTTTTTAAAACTGAGACTGTTTTGTATATTTTTGAAGAATTGGATTTGGAAAACGTGGCTTGCCTTTAACCCTTTCCCCCTTGAATTAAGACTGAGTCAACAGCTTTCCTTGGCATGGGTTGGGCACTAAGTGCCCAACCCATGCCAAGGAAAGCTGTTGACCTGGGGAATGTGATCTTGATAAGTCTCATGTACATTTCTCCGTCAAATTGTTTTTCATATTTTCATAACTGTTGAAATTAGCTGAAAACACTGAAACAGACAACATTTGACCACCAGCCGGTTTTGGCCGGTTTAAGGGGGAAAGGGTTAACATGGCGAGGGCACTGAAAGGAAGAGCACAGAAGAACAAATAGCACGTTACCTGGTACGGTGTGACCTGTTTTGGAGACACACACTTCCTAGCGCACACAAGAACCCGGTCATGTTGGCCCACTCATTCAGCTGATCCTGTCAAACAGAACACAATCCACAATGTTCCTCATCCTACTGTCTACTTCCCCAAAATTGACAAACTCTACGAAATGCTTGTATTGAGCTAACTTTACGGGCCAGATTTACTAATCTTACTGCAGGAATTACAAGGCAAAAGATGACATGCATTACAGAAAAGACTTCAAAAAAGGAATCTCACCGGAACATAAAAGACACATTCGTCAGTGAGTCTACTGCAACCTAACCGGAGATGGGACCATTTTCTGCTTCCTGTGGAGTATCCTCTTGTCTGCGGGGGCACAAACGTAAGCGCTCAAACATTAAACAATTCACATGCTGCCCCCAGCTGAAGCCACTTGCCCTTTTCAGCAATTTGTTGCCTAGCGACAAGACCTGCATAAATTCAGGCTGATATGAAAGGCAGTGAAAAAGCATTTGATAAAGCCAGCTAAGTTAGAGTGAGTTTGCTTGCCCAAAGCTTTGGTGATGAGACAATTAAGCAAGATGCAAAACTGACACGAGTTCTCAAAAACCTTTTTTTTTTCCTGGCACAATTTCAGTCACCCTACACCACAAAACACTGGGAAAAAAGGTTCTATTACTGTCATGAACTCCTCGTAAACTGAAATATGTGCTGTGAACAATAACTGATAAAAATGCTTTTAAAAATACCATTCAAATCCAAGTGACAAAACATTCTAAGATAACAAGCCCTAAAGTTTTGAGAAATGGCTTCTAATAAAGTGAAAACTAACAATCGGGGTAACTTACAGACAGAAAACCCCCAGGGCATACATACAAATAACTGATGCCTAAACTTTTATCTCGGGAAATCCTGTTTTGCATTCACAAATCTGGCCATTAACAAACTGTGTTAAAGAAGACTCACATTACACATGCAAATAAATATATGTATTTAGTCCCACCATCCACATACATTTGAAACGTGTGTAAGAAGTGACTGCACATATTGCAAATCAACAAATGCTACGTACCATTGAATGAAATTGGGGCTATCATTAAATTTCAGTTGTGGTTTATGTTTGGTGCTTGAACAAAACACACTGTACCTCAACCCTCAATAACTAACAAAATGACATTCTATACGAAAGTGGTTTCCATTTCTCTCAATGTACATTGTATCACTACTTTTCCCACTAAATGTGCATTTATCATTGTTATCACCCCACCCCAAGATAATAAGCCGCAGAACTTGTACAGCTGCATTTAAATCATTTTTCCCCCTTTTCTTTTTGTTTTTGTCTTTTGTTTGCTGTGACAGAAATATATAAACTCTCCATTGCTAGCTCCTGGACTAACAATAAAAATAAAAGTGAAAGTCAAGCAGCCCCAAGCAATCATACCAAGGGTACATACTAGCAGCCATTAAAAAAAAAATTGTAGAAAAAGAATCCTTACTTCATCAGACAAAATTCAACAAATTTATCTGTTAACAGGATATGAAAAATACACTGTCAGAAATGACGAAAGTTTTCGACATATTAGTTCATCACCTCAAAACATGGATGATTTAGAAGAAGAAAAAAAGTCCATTCTTTCTAGAGTGCATGTATTGGCAAAATATAGCCTTTAAGGCAATAAAAGTATCTCCTCTTGTGACTGATATGTACTCTTAGTTTCAAAAGTTCTCTAAGATATAATAATTTGAATACTGTTTCAACAGTGGTCCAAACTTGATCAGCGATGGAACTGTCAATGACTATCCACCTCAAAAATGTCTGCAATCTGAATACGCTGTGCAAGAATGTATCCAGGTTTGGTGGTACACTTTTGCGCTGATTAAAACACAAGGTTTTATAATTTTGTCCAATACAGTCTTCCAACTTCGAAAAAAAGGAGGCATATCATTTAAGTTGATTTCCAGTTGAGAAGAAAAATGTAAAGGAATCAGTGGACCAAGTTTTCATGGCAAAAACTTTTCACAAATTTTCATCAAAATTTCAACTGAAACTTGGTAGAGCTGACCACAAGGAGGAAAAGAGGAATACTTTGGCTTTGATGGAATGAAAAGACTGGGCAAACCAAGTAAACTCACCTCAAGTTCATGTTCTGTGGTACTCTGATGGGACGTTCTCCTCTTGACAACCGTCCTGTGTAAACCTCCCTCCATTCCCATGCCTTCCTCCAGCTTGGTCTTGGGATAGTGCACAAGATAGCGAGTCGAGTTCTCCCAGTTGCGGAATGTATCCTCCCAAGCCTGTAAAATGGGGAGAAGTTAAGTGTTAGCACTTAGTAGTCACAATCATTGAAGAAGGATGTGTGAACAGCCTGTCCTCAGCTGACTTTGACATTCAACCCATACTGAGTCCCACTCTAGTCTGGGGGGATGAGTATTTTGAAGAGGAACTAAAAAATATGAGTTCCCATTGCAATCCCCATTGACTTACATGGTAACCAGTAGTAATACAAGATATTTAGGAGTAATATCAGTATTAGAAGTGTACTCACCTCTCGACCACCATTTGCCTAGACCTCTGTGTCTAGGTCGAACGCCCATGAATCGAGTTGGGTTTGACTCACTTGAGTAATATCAGTATTAGTAAGTATACATACCTCTTGACCACCAGAGAAGCCCACCCGACCAACCCCGCTTCCTCTTACAGCCTATGTCAACTGACCAATCTCCAAAAGAGGAAGGATGAGATGGGGAGCATGCGCACCAGGAGTCACCATCAGTTCCACACAAACTGAGACATGGCGCCATGGGACCGTCAGGTTTTTCAAATCAAGTGAGTTAAACTCAACTGTATTCATGGGTGTTCAACCCAGACACAGAGGTCCAGGCAAATGGTGATCGAAGGGTAAAGTTATGTAACTAATACATGCATTAATTGACAGGTATCCAAATTGAAAAAATTGTTAAACAATCAGGGATCCAGACCCTCACCAGCTTGTGATCAAGTTTGTTTAACGCTCCCACAAGCTTCATTGCGACCAAGTTTCAGAACAATCTGAGTGATGGTTTTGGTGAAGTAAAAATACCCTTAACACACAAAAATTCATAAAAAAATAGAAAAAATTGCAGCATACCCTGTTGAAGAAAATTATGGTGAGGGGATCCCCAGAAGTGTCCCTGTGCAATTTCAAAGCAATTGGCTGAGTGTTTACGGAGAAGATTTTTTAAGATTTTGCCAAAAAATTTACAAAAAATGCAATACACAAATCCAATAATCAGTTACAAATTTTGTAGAGATACACCCAAGGTACATCCCCACCAGGTTTCAAGTGAGTCCAGCCAATGCTTTTTGAAAAGAAGTTGAAAATGTGAATTGTTGACAGACTGAGACTGGCACTGACGATGAAGGCCCATCCTATAACCTCAGCTCACTGACAAGTCAGCTGAGGTAAAAAGATATCATTTTGATATATGAGAGCTCTTCTTGTCCAGTACAGCTGTTCATAGAGCTGAAAGCTATCACTATTACAGCTCTGCCACTCTAATATATTTGTTGATAGTGCTAAAAGCTATCAATATTAGAGCTCTGTCACTTCAGTATGGCTACTGTTAGTGCTACAATCTATCAATATTAGAGCTCTGTCACTTCAGTATGGCTATTGATAGTGCTACAATCTATCAATATTAGAGCTCTTGTCACTTCAGTATGGCTATTGATAGTGCTACAATCTATCAATATTAGAGCTCTTGTCACTTTAGTATGGCTGTTGATAGTGCTACAATCTATCAAAACTGAAATTGTACCATTTTAGTATACATGTAGTTGTCTATACAGATAAAAGCTTTCAATGTTAGAGCTCTTCCATTCTTGTGCAGCAGTTGATATAGTTAAAAGCTATCAATGTTAGAGCTGTCACTATAGTATGGCTGTTGATACAGCTAAAAGCTATACATATTAGAGCTCTGTCACTAGTACAACTGTAGATACAGCTAACAGCTATCAATATTAGAGCTCTGCCAATTTAATATGGCTGTTAATTGAGCTAAAAGCTATCAATACTACAGCTGTCACTCTTGTATGGTGTTGATCAGAGATGTTCCAGACCTGATTTTCACAAACTGTTCAAAACCTATTAATGTAACAACTCTGCCTCTCTGGCAAGGCTGCTGATTAAAGTTCAAATCTATCATTACCAATATTAAGTCTCTAACACTCAAGTATGGTGTTGATCAGAGCTGTTCCAGCATTAATTGTCTAGTATGATGTTGATCAGAGCTGTTCCAGCATAAATTGTCACAACTTGTTCAAAAGCTATCAATATTAGAGGTCAGAGCTGTTCCAAATTGTCACTTGTTCAATAGCTATCAATACTAGAGCTCAGAGCTATTCCAAAATTAATTGTTAACTTCTTCAAGAGCAATCGATATTAGAGCTCTCTTTCACTTGGCTTTTCAGCAGAACTGTTCTAGAGCTGGCTGCCCCCATGATAGCTATTCGTTACTTTATTCCTCTTCATAAAATCTATTCCATTCACCTAGAACAGGATAGTTCTACTATTCAATGTACCTTTTAGAATTACCACAAACTGCATCAGCTGTGTTAAAATGTTTCAATTTTGATAAACTCTTGAAACATGTTTGCTCTAACAATTAAATTGTATACCCCTTTGAATATTTCACTCCAAGAATAGGTCTGCTCATGTCATGAATTATGCTGCATCTAAAACATTTGACCCTTTCCCCCTCAAACTGGCCAAAACCAACTGGTTGTCAAATGTCGTCTGCTTCAGCGTTTTCAACTAATTTCAACAGTGATGAAAAAACAATTTTGACTGAGAATTGGAGATGAGCCCTATGAGGATCACATGCCCCAGGTCAACAGCTTTCCTTGGCATGGGTTGGGCACTTAGTGCCCAACCCATGCCAAGGAAAGCTGTTGACTCAGTTTTAATTCAAGGGGAAAGGGTTAAGATGACCACATTCATGACGACCAGGCAAGTTTGGCTCTGACATTTACAGGAGTTACATTTGACCTCTGACCTGTGTGTTTCCGGCCGTGGAATGGTCAATCTTCCTGAGCAATGCCATGATTCTCTTCTGTAGAACAGCTCTCCCTGCAAACAGACACGGTCATATGCCAAGAGAGGCACAACACACAAGTTCGTACACAGGCTCAGTCATCTATCATGTGCAATAGTACCAAACACCAATAATTACGTAAATAATAATGCAAATGCATTTTGATGAACAGTGAGGGTGTATCCATTAAAATGATATTCCTCTGGGCCCACTGCGTCATCAAGACACTGCTTCCAATTTTGCGCAAAAAGTAGCACAGTGGTATCTTTTTGGGGGTTGAACTTGATGCAGCAAGACACCCGTGTGACAAACGTTTATCTGCAACAAAGCTTTTTATTTTGAAAGCAGTCTGTCTTCCTTGCTGTACTTCTTACCTGTTGTGAGGACTGTGGAGGCAGCAGCCAGCTCTGAGTAAACATTGTAGTTGGGAAGTACGTGGGTCACCGCCAGCTCATCCGTGCCACACAAGATGTCTGCCTCCTCACACAACAGGCGAAAACATGACATGGCCGTCAGAACTGCATCAATATCGATGCTCCACACATACATGAAGAATACAACCTAGAACACAGGTAAATGATGAAAGAATACTTCTTGCAACAATCAAGTGATTTTCACAATTTTATTGCATTTGGATGAAAAACACTGGGATCAGTATTGTAGGAATCACATAACATTGCACCAAAAAACATGTTTTCAGCAATGAAATATACAATTCAGTGTTGCTTTGCAAACAAGTATCACTAAAATCAGACAAAGACAAAGCAGCCTACAATAGTGCAGAGTAACTTCGCTGATCATTCTATTAATTGTGAAACTCTGGGTGTAAAACCTTTCTGCCTTCTGTTTGAGACTGGTCATGATATTCATACATATCATAGATTAGCACTATCTGTTAGCCAAATAGCCACTGGCTACAAATGTGGGATTTAACCACTAACATTTTGTAACCTTTAGCCAACTTGGCTAACTGTTAAAAAAAATGACATGTTGAAATACATTATTCATGGTGTTTGAATTTGGATTATTTAGAATTATTAAGGATAAGACATAGGCAGAATTTAGCTTATAGTTTCAGTTGACGCAGTATTTGGCTAAGGGGCTTAGAGCTGTTGTAGCCAAATTGGCTGTAGACACAAAATCCCAAGCACCAGCTTAAAAACTCGACTTACAAGCATGCACATTACCATAAAACCCCCAAAGCAAGATCATGTATTACTCCTAAAAAACTACCCAGGGTGCTTGAGAACAAAACTCTGTTGGTGTACTAATGGAAACATTTTAAGTTAAATGCTGTGTAATATCAATTAACCCTTAAAGTGCTAATCACGGCTATAGTCGTTTTCTCATTAGTGTTAAACATATAATGGTTAAAAGATTCAAATTCCTCTTGAACATACCTTACATTCAAATACAAGCAAGCCTACTCTGAAGTAAAAAGTACCCTTAGTCAACAGCTTTCCTCGGGGCACTTTGCGCACATTGTGCGCAAAGTGCCCCGAGGAAAGCTGTTGACTAAATTAGCTCTTTAGGAGTTAAAATGGTATGCAAAATAGTGTAACTGGTTCCTAAAACACACACGTCTTGCATGCCCTGGAAAGCCAGAAAGTGAGATGGGTATTTATTAGGGTAGAAGCATTAAATATGACGAATATGGTACAGTGGTCCCCCTCTTACAAGACCACCCCGAGTGCACTAGAAATATGGCCTTATGAGAGGGGTGGCCTCTCTTGAGGTGTGAAATAGAATAAAAATACCACGCTTGCTGCACAGAGAAGTAGCCTCCATACAAGGGTTGGCCTCTCATCAGTGGGGCCTTACAATAATGGGACCACTGAAAATTTTTTTACTTTTTGTCAATCTTACCTCCAGCTTGATGTGTGCTTGTCGACAGATGGGGATGTTACTCCCTACATTGGCTGAATCATTGTGCTTCCGTAAAAAGTTATTTCGACAGATGAGAATTTCCCGTAGCCATTTGAGAATCTCTGTGTAGTTCATGATCTGGTGTTGGATCAGCTTCTGTGACATGGAGAACAGGACCTGGGAACTGGAAAGAGGTTTAAAAAAAATAACACAGTCATGTAGTTTGTTGTTTCACTTCTGTGGCATCAGTACTGGTACACACATTTAAAACAAGTGCATGAAAACTACACAATGTTTTTTTATTTGTTGAAAAACCAATGGCCTGCATTGAACAAAAGTATTATCCAAAAAAAATTTTATAGCATCTATCAAAGTTTCAACAGTGTAAGATTTAACGTTACTTTTTGAATATTTACTGTGTGACCAATATGCTTTCTTTGTATATGAATTAATATTTATGTATGGTTTATCATTATGTAACTTGGCTTGAATTTAAATATGTGGATAAATTGATGAAAAAGGACTTTCAAATGGCTACAAAATTTATCAAACAATGATGACATTGCTTGTGTAAATGCACAAAATTTCAGTGAAATTGGTCAAGAAATTTACCCAAAAGATATCCCTTTGGAGGGTTTCAGAGATGTGTTTTTGCACTTGGATATTCAGGTCTCTAATGACAGGTTTTGTATTAAAGTCTATCACAAAATAGATGAGTTTATCTTTGAAATTGCTAAAAATATTTACCCAAAAGATATCCCTTTGGAGGGTAACAATTCAGATAGTTTCAGAGATGTGTTTCTGGACTTGGATATTCAGGTCACTAATGACAGGTTTTGTATTAAAGTCTATCACAAAGTAGATGAGTTTAACTTTGAAGTAGTTAATTATCCTTTCCCGGACAGTAATATTTCAGAAACTATTGGATATAACACATTTTGTCACAAATTTTGAGATTTGGTCGTATTTTTACTAAATTTCAGGACTTTGCATCAAGAACCAAATTTATTTACAATAAACTTGAGTCAAGAGGATTCAAAGATGTAATTTTGATCACATATTTCTACAAATTTTGCTGTAAATATCCAGATCTGGTTGAAAACTTTGGCTTCAATAATTTTAGAGATTTCAGACTTGCCTGTTTTGCTACTTAATTTTATCTTTTGGCATCATTCTGTTTAATATTCACCTTTCAGACATTTTAGACTAGCTTGTTTTCTGTGAGGTCAAACCCCAGGGGCTATAGGTAGCAAGCAGCTACCCATGACAGTTACAAGCTCGCCTAATTGTACTTGATATCTGGTTGAGAAATATTATATTTGGATTGCATTCTCTTGACTTACATACTAATGACTTTCATTCTTTTCTGACTTGCCCTACAAATTTTGCTGTTAATATCCAAAGATTATTAGAAAGTTTGGCTACAATACTTTCACAGCTTTTACACTTGCCTGTTTTGCTACTTAAATTTTATCTTTTGGCATCATTCTGTTTTAATATTCACTTTCAGACTTACATGTTTTCTGTCAGGTTGAACCCCCCAGGGGCTATCGGTAGCAAGCAGCGGCCGACGACAGTTACAAGTTTGCCTAATTCTACTTAAAATCGTGTTATGAAAAATGATGTTTTGATAACATGTTTTTGACATAAATGCTAATGACTTTCATTCTTTTCTGATAAAAAACCAGGTGAGACCAGTGGCGAGGGATGCCTATAGCAGCAGAGTCCCGACCGGTTTCGTTCTCTGTGAACTCATCAGGGACATTGATTCATTCTTTTCTGACATGCCTAAATGCACATTCACTCAGAGTTAAAAAAATACTCAAAATTGACAGTATTTTCTCAAATGTCACAAACCTACATTACGTTGAAACATAGACTCAGGGTTGGCAGTGAAATAGAGCCTAATTGTTTGGAGACTTTCAAAGTGAGGAGTAGGTGTCATCATGGGGTTTGTTTTACATTTCTGGTGCATGATGTCCATTGTTGCAGTCCTTGTTAGGATTTCCCTTGGTTTGTACAGGTGGTCTAGCTGCAACTGCTTATTTTACAATCACTGGGACTGAATAAAAGGCCCCAGTTTGTTTCGACTTGAGTTATACACTGGCAGGTGGTTTAACTAAGATAAGCTATCCAGCTAGAAACGGTACATACTGGTTCAGGGTAAGTCTTATCTGAACCTGTACTAGACAAATTTAGTAATTATGTTTTGTTTGACAGGTTTTCTTCCTTCATAATGAAGCTGTGCATTTATATGCAAAACTTTACGTACTAAGTTAATTCATCATTTGCCACATTCACATTTATTCATTATTATGTGGGTTGTCTTTGCTGAATATTTAGCTTAGACAAGGAGCTGCTACGCAGAGACATGTACGGGTGTAGGCTCCGAAACATGTCCTGAGTAGTTACCCACTGAAGACCCTTTAATTTATTTGGGCTAATACAACCTATGTAAAAATTCTACAGAAGAACGTGTGCAATATGGACAATAGTACTTCCATATGTATATACGTTAGACAGTGACAGGTTAGCTTATGGAGAGTCAAGAGTTCAGACTGCGGAATAGGGTAATGACTGCTACGAAGTAATTATGGACAAAAAGACACAAATACAGTTGTGGCTTTTTTTCTCACACATAAAAATTCCGTATTTTAGAAGTCATCTTATATAACAAAAAGTAAGCTTCACATGAGTTCATGTTTTTGACTCACAGCATACACAATATCCAGAAGGTATTTTAATATATGTTTCATTTAAATAAAGTTTTTACTCATATTTGCGGCTAGAGAACCATATCTTCTCAAAACCTATATACACACATACATACTGAGAAGATACATATATAATATAAATAAATAAATAAATAAATATATATATATATATATATATATATATATATATATATATATATATATATACATATATATATATATATACATATATATATATAAATATATAAATGTGTACATATATATATCTATAAATGTGTGTGTGTGTGTGTGTGCGTGTGTGTGAAATGGTACCTGCTGTATGTGACCACCCTTTCTGCCAGAATGGTGGCCATATACAACAGGTGACCAGACGCAAATGTTGCCACAAGAGTCTAAAGCAATGTCTCATGGTTGTTGTGGATGCATTCACCAGGTGGCACTGTAATCAATTTATGCAGTCTAGGAGTGTGAAGCCCACTGACCTGACGTCCCAGAATGTGTTGATGGGAGCCTCTGGGTTCCACAGTTCTATTGTAGCAGGTTGATGCAGACAGAGCAAGGCCTGAGAGTAAACCATAATTGGGCCACGTCAATAATTGTCTGACTAAGTAAGCAGCATTTAGAACAAGGCTGATCAGCTTATAAACCCAGACATGTGAATTTACATACTGACAAAGTTGTTTTGACAATAGACTTCGCAAGATTTGAACTGCAATCAAATGACAGCAAGTTACTAAATTGTGTGCTTGCTTCATTGTGGACAAGGAAAAAAAAAGTCCTGTTGTTTAACCCTGATAAGGATCATCATTTCTGTGGTATTTGTGTGTCTGCTTCTTTTATTTTGCTTTACAATTGTTAAAAATCTGAAAAATATTCAGCAGTACCTGCTGTATGCGGTCACCCCTTCTGCCAAGTAAAAGTGACCGCATACAGCAGGTGACCGGTCACTACAGATATGCCAACATGGCCAAATGGAACCTGTGTTTGACTGTGTTTACAAACATCGGTGATTTCCCTATGCAGTCGGAAGGATAAAAAGGAAAGAACTCCCATAATGCATCACGCAACTAGGTCAACATAGACGCATCCTTGCTGTTGCAAGTAGACACGTGTGAAGTTAAAGCCACGAAGTTAACACTTTGAAACATGATGACATACAAATTTCCTCCGAATAATAATCTAAAGACCCTTTAAGAACATATGCCAGACAGTGAGCGATATTACTGGGGTTTATACTTGATTTAATAGCCTTTTCAAAGTTAGGTAAATTTACACTTCCAGCATAGAAAATTAATCGGACATCTGCATGTCAGTATTCTTAAATCTTGCTTTGTTTCCATTTAAAGTGATCCAAAATTATTAGAGTGGCTGTTAACCACTGTTACCAAACTTTTTTTTGTTTTTTGTAATGACCACCGACTGCAAAAAGCTTGGATTTGACTGACCGCTGATCGAATTTGGCAGGTGACCGTTTACCACAAGTCATTTACCATTGCAAAAAGCTCCGTACACCGCAAATGTCACCGGTAACACCAGGTGAAAGGCCACCTAGGTGGTTGGCCATTGCAGGTACTACTGTATATCATATGTATTCTTTATGTGGGCTTACTTGTTGCATTTCACTATCCAAACCATACCATTAAAAAAAAAAAAAAACAACTCTACTCTTCTAAAAAATCTCTCACATCAAGAGCGTCAGACTGAGCTCTTAATTTCATCAATTCCTGTGAAACAACCAGATGATCTAAAGTGTAGCTTGCACTCAACAATCATGTCTCACCTCCATCGCTTCCTGGGCCACGTCTGGTGTCGTCTGCTGGTGAACCAGCGATACCAAACCATTAATAAGTTCCAGTGTGCTGCTCTGTATCTCGTGTCCTGCTTTACCAGGGTTCTACAAACAGCAAACATTTAACCTGTATTTGATAAGTTTCCAGGCTACCTGATTAGTTAATCCCAGTGTGACACAATCTGTATGTCCCAATACATCCCCCATCACATAGGAAATCATGGAACAATAACAAGGCAACAAGTTTGGGAATACAGTGGGACTCTTGCTACATCCTCCTATATACACCCTATCAAATTTAGTTCTCTATCAGCCAGTAGATGTCTGATCATAAATCAGAAACTAATAATCAGGGGTAATCAGTGAACGGATTACCCTCAGCACCCACAATCTTTTTCTCCTCAATTCTGCATTTGTTTGTTTGTTTGTCTTTTTTTTTGTTTTTCTTTTTTCTTTCTTTTTTTTGGGGGGGGGGGGGGAGCGGTAAACTTCTCAGGTGCCATAATATGGTGTAACTGCACCAAAAATTTCATGAGGCTGTGATGAATCCTTCTTGGGATATTATGGTAACATTCACATTGTCCAGTTGAGCGCCACTCAGAGGCCCTCAAATAAATATTTCTAAAGTTTCATGACAAATTTAAAAATAATAAAAGGAAGCTGGTTTTCAATAGGAACGTGGTCCACTATAATGTGCATCTCTGATAAAAATTTGTCGCACCTGCCATGAACCCTTGTCAAGATATTATGGTAACTTTGTCCCACTGTACACCACTCAGACTGCATTAAAATAAATACTTTAAAGTTTCATCAAAAGTTTATCAATACAAAGAGGATCTGGTCCATCATAAGATACATCTCTGACAAAAATTTGGTAAAGTTGCGGTCAAATTTTTTGAGATATGACAGTAACATCCTCATCCACTAAGATAGCCTTCGAATAAATATATTCAAAGCTTCATAAAAAGTTTGAAAATAATCAGAGGAAGCTGGTTTTCAATAGGAACCTAGTCCATTACAAGGTGCATCTCTGATAAAAATTTGGTACAGCTAACGTGAATATTTTTTGAGATATCGCGGTAATGTCAACAAGATGGACAGAGGGACAACACCGGGGACGACAATACCCTCTGGCAGTTTTTGTGCCGAGGGTAATAAAGTCATAATTCGGCAATTAAGTGTCGAATACAGGGTGTATCTCCCAAAAAACTGCTGTATTACCCCACTTAAGCAGTGAATAACTAAGAGAATCACTGTCGCATATTCGGATACAGGTTCACAACCATGACGAGCATGTTCCGTTTGACCATATACATTATGATGTCAAAGGTGGATTGACATATCACTCAAATGGAACTTACGAGTCTCACCTATGAACCTGTATCGAGAGTGACAAGATGGTGATTCTATTTCTCCCAAATTTAAATGCAGAATTGAGACAAATTTATGAGAGCATTTTTGCAATAATACTGGGGTAAATTGGTCTTGCACACAGCACCAAGGGCAAAGGAATTAAAGTCTAGCAAAATCAATTAAGCATCACAGTTTGAAAATGGAGCTGTGCCATTATTGCTGAGAGAATGAAGAAACAGATCAGAGGATATCAAAGAATAACTTTAACAATTTGCAACTCTATAGACAAGAAGTGAGAGCAATGAACAGGAGGGGAATGAATGCCACTGAAATTATGTACTGTTGCACAACAGAATGAGGAAATGTCGTCAGAGAAGTCAGTGAACAGGCCAAGAAAACATGGTTTTACCACTGATTCAGTCAACGTTCATTGTGTCATGTTGTCGTTGATTGTTACTGGGACATTTAAACATGCTCCTGCAAACATGTTCTTGCAAACATGCCAGCCATTAGGTTATTGGCACGGTACATCAATGCCACAGTGTTGACCTCTGAAGTAACAGTGGATGTTGCGGTCAGTTGTATTTCGGACATGAGCTGACAAACAGTTTGAGAAGGCAAGATGGCCAGGTTTTCGACAGACATCAACGCAGGACGCAATTCCCATGTAACGTCATTGCGGCTGGCTTGAAGACATCCAGGATTTGTCAAGATACTGCATATCATATGTTGTTGATTACAAGAGGCAACAACATAGTTGTTCGCACTGGCAATACTAAGATGACGACTCAACTGTATAATGGTGGTTTTCTACAGACGTGTAGATGTTAAAGTTAGCAGCATTACATACTTTGGGTTCAGAGTATGAAAAATTCCAGTGTCATTTGCCACATGAGGATAGGTCACATTAGTCATGTGCCATATAAGTACAGCAACAATGCAAGGATTGGATACAGCTCAAAAGAGACAGTAGTTGGATACTGGCTCTGTATTGGGGTCATACTAGTGCAAACTTGACATAAAATGTATACGTCATGCAGCCTGGGTTAAATGCCATACTTACATGTAACACCAACATGGGATCAGAATTTATATAATATAGAAGTCATTCAACCTAGGTTAAATGTCATATATTTACTTACATGTAACATTAACATGGGATCAGCATGGATAAGTCGCACAATCCCCAGCAACAGAAACTTATAATTGGATACCTCCTCAGATGTTGACTTTTCTCTTAACTTGAGGCTGGTCACTTTTTCTTTCAAAGTGAGGCTCTGAAAAAGTCAAGGGTCAATGTTCAGAGTCCTGCACTGTACCCACAATGTAGAGATACCTGAGTACAGAGTGAAGTAATGTAGACATTTGCACTGGAAATTATCTTTAATTCATCCTGATTTAAATGTCATTTCAATAAATAAGCAGACTTTAACTATATATTTATGTCCAAGTATATCTCCCGGAATTAAAGAGATAAAAGTAATCTTGTCATATTCCAATTTTATGTATGCTTTTTTTTTTTAAAACACAGAAAAGAGCTTTAGTTTTCAGTTCTAAATTTCTTCAATTATACCAGTGATTACATGTATCAAACTTCTAGTTCAATTAAAAATGAATAAAAAATATGAACCATTACACAAAAATCACTATTTTAATGCATAAAACACAAAATTAGCTCCAAAAGGTTAAGGTTAATGACAGCAGAAAAAAAGCCTCAGAAAGCTGGACAGGACCTCAGGCATGGCATGCCACTGACAATCTGCTGTATGTTTAATTGTTGTATCATGCACAAGTTACCATGGTAACCCACTGTGTTACCATGGTTACCCACCATGTTCATGCCTGGTTGCCAACCACAAGCGACAGCTTCTCTTCAACCCCATTACTAATAAGCCTTCTCGTTTTTCAATTGTGTGTGTGTATATGTGAAAGGACACACACACACACACGCACAGACACACATACGCACACGCATACGTTACAAACAGTGGGAATCCTACTTGACTGTTGTCAAATCATACTCCGTGATCTCAGCTCAACGGCGTACACAGTAACACAGTTTTCTTGGCATTCATATTTCAATGTCAACTTGTCACAATACACTTGAAATTTACCCTTTTTATTAAGATATATACATGTATGTTAGAGCAAATGTTTAAATCACAAAAAAATTTTAATCATTTCTCTTCTATTCATTAAAAAACATTGTTTAATTTTTTTCTCACTTTCTTTTAACGGTAGCAAAGTTCTGTCTTTATCCAAGATGATAAAACTATGTGGATGTTTACTGTTGCCTTTAACAGTTTGCCTGAGGAACAGACCTAGCTCCACATTTTCTACACAGTCAACAACCACCGAAGCTTTCATATTACAGAGCAAGATTTCTGCAAGCATTTTTTCCCTCCATCTTTTTTTTTCCCTAAAGCAAAGGGTTCACATCAATTTGGCAGACCAAAAGCCAGGATACAACATGCCTCAAATCATGCCATACGGTGACAAACTTTACGGCATATTTAGCTAAAACTTTTATCTGAACTTTTTGGCTGGAATTGACCTGAATTACACATATTCAAATTCCTCAAATAAGGATCTTTCAAGCAAACAGAAACAGGCCTATAGTCAAGAGTTTTTGCATTGCATGGCAAGTAATGTCCCATTTGCATGAAGGGAGACGGGATACGGCCTGCCAGGCAACATGAAAGCTAAGGCCTGTACTAATTTTTGAATATATGACAACAGATGGCAGCACTTGATGGTATTCATTTGCATAATTTTGATTATCTGCACAACAAAAGCTTCAAAGGGATTTGTTGCTGTGCAAAGAAGTGAAGTTTTGGAAATGATAACCCTCAGGTGCTGCCCTCTGGGGTCCTAAACAGGTCCCTTAACCACTGTGATACGAGTTATGCTGATATTTCTTCCTTCACTTACCCCCTTTCACTGCCTATTTTGACAAAAGTGGATGTGCTCTGAGTCAATATGACGATACTACATTCATATTCCACACACACCAACCTGTCACTCAAGTACCAGCAAGCCAACAGTTACTATGAGAGCACAAATGCCATAAAGAATAGTCTAGGTCAACAGCTTTCCTCAGCCATGCCCAGGATAGCTGTTGACTCAGTCAAAACTCAGCAGTGAAAGAGTGAAGTCATCATGCCTTGGAATCTTGGAAATATCACTTTTTGACGTTGGAATCATCTGCCACCAATTGCACCAAGCAGCCAGAATATTTGCAGTAAACTAAAGCAGCTGAGCATTAAAAGTGAATAAGTGACCTTTTCCATTTTCAACTGTTCCTGCCATTTTAATTACAAGACATTGTATTTGCCTGGAAAGAATAACCTTACAAAACTCAGCTAATCTACCTGCAATTAACACTTCCAGGTCTTTGTATTTTTGGCTGTTTGCAAAAGGTGTTTGGTAACACAGCAGAATCTTCCCATTAAGACCACCTAAGGGACTAAAAACGTGATTTTTATAGGAGAGTGGTCTTAATTGAGGATGTAGTTTAATTGACAATGAACAAAAAAGATGGGTCTACAAATCACTGGTCTTACATAGAAATGGTCTCTTTACAGAAGTGGTCCTAAATGGAAATGCTACTGCATTTGTCAAATTTGGTAATACTTGACTATTTCGTGGTTTATGACATAAGGATTTTTTTCATGAATTTGAATGATCCAAATCTTATTACATATATAGCATCATCTTAAGTTGTGAAATACTACTGCTGCCTTGTTTCAGGAAGCATGTTGTTGCCAGGGCAGCTATTTTTAATTATATTGTGGCATTGCCAGTTTTCAGTGCATCACAGTTTTCTTTGTTCTTGATTTTTTTAGCATGATCAATGTAATGTAAGAACTAAAACAAAATCAAACCAGCTCTGAAAAACATCCATTATGCATACAAAATAGCCAGATGTTTATAAAAAAAAAATACAAAGACATCAGCCCGTACAGCAATGAGGCTAAGCTTACCCCCAAAAAACTGACCTAAGCAGCAAACTTTCATTTTAATAAACATATATGCAATTGACTGTTTATGAGCTTACAGTGTATGAAAATTTGATGTTTTACCAATGTTTCCTGGAAACAGTTGGCAAAATTTGGGAAATATTACATGAAAAACCTTACACTGGCCAGAAATATTGAGCTTGCACACTTGTGGATTCCAATATTAAAGTGTCAAGGAGGTGTATGCCTGGGGGGGGGGGGGAGGGGGAGGGAGACAGAAAAAATACTTAAGAGTCAACTTGCACAGTTATACACGTCAAAATTTTCAAAGGCCCTTAGAAACCAAGTGATGCAATGACAGATGTACAGCAGCTTTCCATAAAGACAAGTTGTGGGCCGAAATACTTGTCTCCACATGAAAAATCCTAGCATAAGCTGTTCTTATCATCAAAGTTCCATGACATGTACACTTCATGCTTATCAAATTTCAACCAACTTTCAACCACCTGATTCAACAAAAACAGTCACTGTGACCGACTGGATTTCCCCCCACTTTGCCCTCACATGGGTCCTGTGACCTTGAAAATAATGTCAAGATCACTTAAATGTAATCAGATCAGGAATAATATGAAGCTGTAACCAAGGTAAATTTGAGCTTGATGTGGCCTGTGACAGACAGTCAGTCAAGTTGTAACAGTATACCCCAAACTTTATATGTGGTAGGTATCAAATCTAAAATGTGAGAATCTAGTTTTATAGATTTTGCCATGGTCAAAATGAACAATTTATGAAAGAAATTTTAAAGTCTGACTTCATCTAAAATTCCTTTTTTTTTTTTTAAATGAAGTTAGGAGACAGTTTTGTTTTTTTTTTTTGCTTTTGTTAGTTGAATGTGACCACTTTAAACATATATAGTGTTGGTAATGTAAAAGATACTCAAACTGGTATGGACATTATAAATTTCCCTTCATTACATGTATTACTCCACTTACAAATTCAGTTCAACAATCTTGCCAAAAATTGGCACCAACAAAATTTCTGTCTTTTTTATTTTTTAAACCTTTTTTTTATTTCATTATTACCGTTTTTTTTTTTTTTTTTTTTGCGGCTGTACTGCCGTGATAAAGGAACTTTTAAATGTACAAGTTTTATACCAAACAGATTTTGTGAAATTCACCTATGTGCCCACTAAAAGTTCTCTGTATGCACTTCAATTTTTTTCTGTCACTCAAGAATGTGAGAATGTGTATTCTGAATGATAATAATCTGTTCCAGACAAAAAGCTGCATGCTTGAAAGGCTGTCAACAAGAATGCAGCGTGCTAGCGAAATGAAAGCAAGAGATACAACTTCACATAAATATATGCAATCCGTCCTTTGTCAAAAAACTGTTTACAATAGGACCTGCAGCACCATCTTGTGAGAATTTCTGAAAACAACATACACAGAACAAAATCTAGCAAAATTCCAAGATAAATCAATTTTAAAAAGCAAAAGTTAACCAAAAAGGAGTAATTTCTCACATGCATATGAAAAAGAAATTAAAAATTAAAAATCAAAATAAACAAACGAACAAATTAACATAAGAAAAATTAAGACAAAATGTCAAAGTTTTATACAACAGGTTGAAAAAATAATGTAACTTTGATATTTTGTAAAATTTATTTGAACTGGATATCAAAATGTTGTTTGAGACATTACAGTACACATTCTCTTTGAGCATTTCATTGCCTATAGAAACCTGTTTACGTCAGCACCACAAGGAGAACAGTCCCGATACCATGGCAACAATCACAATGCCAGACTCTCAAGTACAGAGTCACTACATTTACTACCATCAGGCTGAATCGGCAAAACATGGATTGCAAACATCTAGGTGCAGGTGGCGCCACCAGTGGTTAGTGTGGGCTAGACAAAGATGTTGTACTACTACCTGGCTGAGCCGTAATGATGTGTGACTCATCTGTGTCACCTTGTTCAAGGTGTCAGTGAACATGTTACGCAGCTCCGAGGCTTTGCCATAGATAATCTCTATGTTCGGCCACCAGGGGAGTCGAGACTGAAACATAAAAAGGAAATTTTGTCATTTGTGCACTCAACATGGGCCATATTGGCACCAAACATGATGGGCATGCAGCCTAAAGTTGAAACTCATTAAATGAGGCACAATTTTCAAATCCATATTTATATGTAGTTTAGACAGTGACAGGTTGGCTTACGGAGAGTAAAGAGTTCGAACTGCAGAATAGGGTAATGACTACTAGGAAGTGGTTCTGGACAAAAAGACACAAATACAATTGTATTATGAGGACATTTAGCAGTAGCTATGCTTAAAAACAGAGAGTCAGCAAGACAAAGACTGTGTCCTGAAACATATATCTAAGTAAGTGCATGAAACTGTGGCTAATGACCAAGGATCTCTTTCATAAAATAGGCCTGCAACATCAGTGAGTTTGCACTTTCGACTAGGGCAAAGATTAGTGCCCTTATTTTCTTCACCTACACATGCCCTGAGACACTCTTCCCTTGTCTAGGACAACAGGACAAGTCTGTTCTCCATCTACTGTACCAGCATTTGTTTCCATTCAGTAACTTCTATTGTGTGATCTCATGTTTGACTTTCAATAAATGAGTTCCATTTATTTCTTGAGAGATTCCATTTTCAACATTCCAATGAAACGAAGTGAGATTGCGATAAATACTATGCTGAGCACTTAATACCTGCTGGTCATCCTTGCATCCACACCAATTACCCTTTCCGCAAATTTGTTATTAAGAACTTAACGCCTACAGACTTTGATTTTATTTTTCAAGTTCAATGAAGGTGAAATGTAACAACTCAGAGTGAAGTTATGTATCACTTCCTGCTCATGTTTGACAGTAACAATACCCAAATTCATTGTTCCAAATATCAGCCACTATTATGCCCTGATCTTGATCTGACCTTTTCAGGTCCCTCAAGGTCAAATGTGACAGTTTCAAATGAAATCACATTTCATTTCCCACTCATGTGCAATAACCATGGTCCCAAGCAGCAACATTTTCCAGATATCAACTGACAGAATGTCCCTGACCTTCATTCGACCTTTGAAGGTCATGCAAGGTCAAACTGACAGCTACAAATGAATGCATGTGTGTAATTTCCTCTTCAAGTTTACAAGTAACCATGGTCTGTCCTAAAATGCACCGTTCTCAAAACATAAGCGAAAATTATGCTGTGACCTTACACGGTCCCTCAAGGTTGACCGTCACAGCCAAAAATGAAATCCCATCTGTCTTTTCCTATTCATGCTTGATAACTATCATGGTCCTTAAATACATACCATTTTTCAGACGTAGGTCAATATATTTTTAAAGATATGATCAGTGACCTTTAAATCTCTTGCCTCAAGCAACATTAAGATGGCTGGCTGCATTCATTCAAGATTTACAAGAGGAACGTAATTCTTCATGTTGACCTCTAGAAATTGGATCAAATACAGAAACATGACTTTGACCTTCAAGAAACCTTTGAAAAACTCAAAGATGTTTGGCCCATGTGAAATTAAGATGGCCAGCTGCTTCTGTTCAAGAGTTATAATGGTAGCAAGTAGACAGACAGAGGGCAACAGTAGCAACAATACCCATCAGCCTCCAAGGCCAAGGGGTAAAAATTTCCTTTTCCCAATGACAGTTTTGTCTGGTGTAATATCCTTACCTGTGTGATAATACGATGCAAAACGTTGACCAGGACAAAGTGATAGGTAGTTGGGGAGTTAGGACTGAGGCAGACTTTGAGGACGTCATTATTGTGTGGAGTGATACGAAAACACGACAGGAAACAGTCAATCATCAGGTCCACATCCTGGTTTGTGAAATTGGTGCCTCTGGAAAATGGCTTGACGTTGTTGAACAACAGGGTCTGTAAAAATAAATACTGAAGAGTAGGTTTATAAGCTTTCAATGAAAATCAAGATTTTGAAGGTCACATGCAAGAAAATCTTTTTTTTTTAAATAAAATTTGGAGGAAAAAAATCCTCTTAGACCCAATCAACCTTTAAAAAAAAAACACCTCCAGAAAATCAAGATTTTCAAAAAAAAATTATTACCAGTTTTACAATATAATGTTATTAAATAGCGTTCAGTGAACGGATTACCCTCGGCACCCACAATATTTTTTTCCTCAATTCTGCAATTTTTTTTTCTTTGAGACTTCACAGGTACCATAATACAGTGTACCTGCTCTAAAAATTTAATGAAGCTGTGATGAATCATTCTTGAGATATTATCGTAACAAGATTTTCCACTTGTGTGCTACTGGGCTGGCATTCAAATAAATACTTAAAAAACTTTGAAAATAACGAGAGGAAGCTGGTTTTCGAAAGGTACGTGGTCCATTATAATATGCATCTCTGACAAAAATTTGGTGAAGCTGCAATGCATCATCGTTGAGATATTATATGGTAACGTTGTTCCCTTGTGCACCACTCAGATGTCCTTGAAATAAATACTTTTAAGTTTCATTAAAAATTTATAAATAAAAGAGAAAGCTGGTTTTAAATAGGAACCTGGTCCATCATAAGATGCATCTCTGACAAAAATTTGGTAAAACTGTGGTCAATACTATTTAAGATATTATGGTAACATCATCAGGGTTTACACACTCAGACAGCCTTCAAATAAATACATTAAAACTTTCATAAAAAAATTTTAAAACTTTCATAAAAAAATTTAAAAATAATCAGAGGAAGCTGTTTTTTAATAGAAACCTGGTCCCTTATAAGGTGCATCTCTGATAAAAAATTTTGGAAAAGCTACAGTGAATATTTTTTGAGATATTGTGGTAATGTCATCAAGGTTGACGCCACTCAGACAGCCTTCAAATGAATACATTAAATGTTTCATAAAAGTTTGAAAATAATCAGAGGACGCTGGTTTTCAATAGGAACCTGGTCCCTTATAAGATGCATGTCAGATAGAAATTTGGTAAAGCTACGGTGAATATTTTGTTAAAATTTCACGGTAACATTGACAAGATGGACGGACGGACGATGCAAGGGATGACAATACCCTCCGACACTTTATGTGCCAAGGGTAATAAAACTAGTGTCTGGCACAGTTACACTCTCTGGCATAGTCATAAACATATCGCCATCTTTAGTCATTCCGGTTTGCCTTACGGGCTGATATAAACAACTGTTTACTAAATGTCACACATGCCACATTCATTTGTATCTTTACTGATTAAGACATGATCAATTGTAAAACCCATTAGCTTTCTTACAAATTATCTATTTTGTGACAGAGTATGTACATTATTAAACTTTAGTACCTGACCACCCATAACCCACATGATCTACATGGAAATTTCTGTCTAAACTGTTATGCTTTTCCTCCTGAGTTCAAGTTACCTTGAGATCTTGTATGACTGAAACGACAAGAACAAAGAGCACGTTGGTTCTGTCTGTGATGTTGATGTAAGTGGCAGCTTTGCAAAGTTTCACACAAGTGACTGCAGCACCCTCTGTCAGCTGTTTGGAGGAACCATGATGTCCTGTCAGTGCTTTCTTCAAATCGTCAATGAATTGTTTCTGAAAAGAAGAGAAATGGGAAGGCTATTGGAACACCTGACAAGGCTACTCCAGAACCACAGGCTGTGTGTGTGAAGAGATTTTATCGGGGTATGCAATGATCCCAACTTAACCCTATGAATGTTTATTATGACAGCAGTCACACTTGTCTCAATTAAATGTCTCACATTGAAGTGCCGAAACATGTTCTGAATAGTTACCGGCTGAACACCCTTTAATTTATGTAGCCCATGTCAAAATTCAACAGAGGAACATGTGCAATATGGACAATAGGATTTCCATATGTGTATTGGTTAGACAGTCACAGGTTAGCTTATGGAGAGTAAAGAGTTCAGACTGCGGAATAGGGTAATGGTACTTGGAAGTGGTTCTGGACACAAATACATACAATATCAGTATTAGTAATTACACTTACCTCTCTATCACCATTTGCCTAGACCTCTGTGTCTGGATCTAATGCCTAGCAATCGAGTTGAATTTCAATCACTGGATTCTGAATACCTGACAGTCCCATGGCACCATTTCTCGGTTCCTGTGGAACTGGTGGTAACTCCCGGAGTGCATTCTCCCCGCATCATCCTCCCTCTTTTGGAGATAGTCAGTTGACATCAGCTATAAGAGGAAGCGGGTTGGTTAGGTGGGCTTCTCTGGTGGTTGAGAGGTTAGTGTACTTACTGATACTGATATTACTCCAAATATCTCGTATTAGTCACATAACATTACATCTCAACCACCATTTGCTGATATACAAGCGGATACGGAAGGCCTAATGAACGAAGATCTGAATGTAAGCAAAGGAGCCTGTAGCACCAGGAATGGTGTACATGCCTTCCTCAAGCACTACCATGTCACACAAGTAATGCTCAGCAAAGTTGTGGATGATTGGCAGCAGCAGGCCCGCAGAATGTCAACAACCCCGATGCTCCGCAGGACACACCAGGAAGCACTGCAGGCTCGCACCTTCCGAGCTCCAGTTGAGACAAGCTGCAAGGCACCAGGCCTTTCCAGCAAGATCTCAAAGGCCTTAAGAATCGTCTGCTTTATCCACAAAGAAATAGTGTTTCTGCACGCTTGCTCCTTACGCGGGTTACTCACCAGCAGAAGCACAGCAGACCTTTGTCCTCTGAGTCAGTCCATGCAAGAGAGGTACCAGTGAAGAATTATCACTGGGCACAGGGCTCTTTCTTCAAGAAGAAGAGTGGCATCCATAGCACAGAGGGTAAAACCCTTGAAGGCCGAAGTTAGATTTGAAGCCTCCTGGTTCTTTGAAAGAAAGCCTAAGTGAGGCCTCAGAGTCACCTGGGAGTGGTCAGGCAACCATTGGAGTCAGTCAAAAGCCAGAGCATAGATCTCGCTTCTCCTAGCCCCTGAAGCAGGCACTGAAGTTTCTCCCACCTGTCTTCAGAAGGGCGACAGATGTAGGCAACCAGGTTGAACTGGATGCCAAGAAAGAAAGAAAGAAGTTTGCTCCAACCAAAGACTGCACTTGGGTAGGTTCACTATCAGGCCCACGTGTTGGCAGAGCTCCAGAATGGTCTGTATGTGATGCTGCAAATCCAGCTGCCGAAGCGCTCAGATAAGCTAATCATCCAGATACACATGAATGCGAATGGCTGAGCCGTGAAGGTAAGCAGCAACTGTCTGTGCAAACCTGGCAAACACCAGCAGTGCCGTGGCAAAGCTGAAAGGAAGCACCCTGAACTGGAAGACTTGGCCTGCAAAGGCAAACCGCAGATACTTCCCTGAAGTCTCTGGGATTGGCACATGGAGGAACACGTCCTTGAGATCCAGGGATGTGGTCCACTCCATGGGCTGTAGGGCTGCTGCCACCAACTGGGAGGGTCTCCCTCCTTCCAGGAAGCTGTTCAGCATCGACAGGTATATCACCGGGTACCATCCTCTGTCCCGCTTGGGAACCAGGAAGAGTAAGTTGTAAAAGCCGGGAGTATCTTGATCCTTTAACCAGCTCTATGGGGCACTTGCTCCGAAGCATCTGAACCACCTCCAGGAACGCTGATGCTTTGGGTTCCGTGGTGGGTGGTGAAAACCACTGTGGTTCTGGGCTTAATGGAGGCCTGTCTCTACCAAAAGGCAGTGTGTAGCCATGTCTCAGGATATTATGGACGATCCTATAGTCTGTGATAGACTCCCATTGTGGGCGATATGTGGTGAGGCAGCTGCCAAACAGCCACTGCGTGGAATCTAACAATGCGATGGTTGGCGATCCCGAGACACCATGATCCGGCATACAAAAATCAGGAACACCAAGCCTTTCCCAACTTCTTGTCTGCTCTTCCCAGGTAGTCACCTCCCAGAGGGAGCATGAGTCGAGGGTCAAGTGGACGCGGTCTGAGAAGTACCATGCTTCGGGGCTAAGGCAGCCAAAGACTACAGCGACTGTGCAGTCGGTCAGCACCTTGGAACGGGCTTGGTCAGCCGAGCGGGCCAAAAGGTACTGTGCCTGGCAGACCACCTCTGCCATCTCTCCTCCCTACAGAGTTCCTGAGAAGAGCGGCCCCATGCAGGCTCGTCTGTTCAGAGGGTCAGGCAGCTTCTGACCCTGTAGGTAGGCATCCCTCTGCAACAAACAAAGGTTTGCTTCCAGTGTGCAAGCGGTCCGAACCTGGTGATCAGCTGGTCGTAAAACTCAGCACAAAGAGCAAAATAGGTATTGGTGTGCGTTGCCTGTGTCCTCCAGAAACAAGATCTGCTAATGGACAAATCCTACTCACGACTCACAAGGGGGCATGGTAATGCCCAAGGCCTCATCAAAAAATGAACTGTCTGTGGATGATGGACCAGCCGCCAGTGACAGAAGGGGATCTGTCACCATGCCTGGTGTTGAAGTCAAGATATCCTCCTCAAAAGGAGTTGCAGTCAGATGCTGTCTCGACCTGTTCAGCCCACGAGGTGCCAGACAGGAGAGGCAAGGGAGAACCATGCACCGAGATCTTGGCCGCTGCCGACAAAGGCGTCTGCTGGCCAGAAGGATCAGGCTAAGTCTCTGTGAGGCTGCTATCCAGGACTTCAGCTGCCGTCGACTGAGAAGTCTACAGGCAGGAGGGGTCAGGAGGAAGTTCAGGGAACTGCTGAGCCTCAGGTCCAAGTGACAGCTGGCTCAAAGTGGAAGCAGTGAGCTGCTCCACGGACACAATCTGCTCAGACTTGTTAACAGCAGTGGTGGCCAATGCAGAAGAAGACAAGTCTCCGCCCGCAACTGCTGATCCTTGTGGAGCTAGAGTTCCACTTGCCACTCAAGATAGAGTGGCACCATACCCGGCTCAAAGGCAGGAACAAGAGCAGGATTGCCAACTGCTCATTCTGGGGCAAAGCCACCTGAGCTGCAGAAGGGACTGCCCTAACTGCTGTTGGGGGAACAGAAGGTTCCACCTGGACCACCTTAGGTGCCGACACCGCCGGGGCCAAAGACCCACTTACCACTGACAGCGCCCCTACAGGTCTAGCTGTTTTCCCTTTCTACTTCCCCTTTGCCTTTGCTTATGATCTGAGCTGTCTGACCTGGGAGCTCAGGAAGTATGCTTAAGCACTGGCGGTTTGACTTACGATCCGAGTGCTCTGATCTGGGCGTTCGGACTGGCCGAGGTACTGGCTTTCGGTACTTCTTCAACTTATGATCCGAGCACTCAGACTGGCCCTAGTTCAGGAATACCCAGATGGGAGCCCGTAGGTTTCCAATCCAGATGCACTGGTTTGTGTGATCGCTGCTGCTAGCACTCAGAACCGGAGGACCGAGATTTTGACAGCAGCAATCTACGCTTGGCTGACTTCTTTGGAGCCAAGTCTAAAGAAGAAACAGCCTGTTGAGAGGGGCCAGCAATGCATGGAGCATCTCAGCCTGCATCTTCATGCTCTGTGACATAGACTCCAGGGCAAGGGAGAGCTTTGGGTCTGTGCCAAGAGCAAAAGTGGGTGCCGTTTGGGGTAAACATGGGCGCTCATGATCCCCATGAGGAGATCTCTTGCTTCCCGAGTTTCGACTCCAACATCTCTTTGCCTTACTCTCCCGTGACGTTTCAGGCATTGAAACGTCCATCACATGGGACTGCAGATGAACCAAAGTAAGTCTACGCTGTTTCCCATCAGCCACATGAGACTGCAGACAAACCGAAGTAAGTTAATGCTTTTTCTCATGGAAGGTTTGTGGTAAAGACTCAAAGGAGTCAGTCATTTCAGCCCGGCATTTGGCAGCTACGACCTGTTGCCTGTGCCTCGCATGATCAGACTTTCTCTGTGCCTGCTTGAAGAGCAGCCATTTGTCTTCTCCCTAATCCTAACAGTATTTGCAAGTGCGCTCACAACAGCAAACTTGACCCAACCGCAGGCAACAACCATGGCAGTGCAGATGTTCGTCCCAAGCGGGCCATGTAGTGGCTCTGTAAATCCTATCTGTGCCCATGATCCAACAAGGACGAGGATGTAGGCTGAGTGGTCACTGGATCAACACTCATAGCCTGACTCTGAAAGGAGGCAATAGCTTGGTGCAATGCTTTCCCTCTCTCTGCGATCTGTTTCCCGAGACACCATCTTGAAAATCTAGGTTTCAAACCAATCGACCAGCTTTACTCCCAACTATTTTTTAGTGGTGTCCAAAAACAGAAATGAGCTTTCTAGGTCTCCAAAGATCCTCGATCCGCTGAGAAAAGATTTTCCACAGATTAGGGCATGTGTAAAGCACTATAGCAGTCAGTGTGAACTTTCGTTCACAGAGCTTCAACCTGAAAAGGCAAGCCAGTTATGGCATCCAAAAGAGGAAGGATGATACGGGGAGCATACAAACCAGGAGTCATCACCAGTTCCACAGGGACTGCGAAACGGCGCCACGGGACCATCAGGTTTTCAGAATCAAGTAAGTGAAACTCGACTCGATTTCATGGGCGTTCGACCAAGACACAGAGGTCAAAGCAAATGGTGGTCGTGAGGTAACATTACGCAACTAATCATCAATTTTTGCTACACGTATTATGTTTTGTGAACACGGAATGGCTGGGTTTTGAAACAGCAACCTTTGGCACCAATAATCTAGTGGAAAATGGAAAATGCACATACCAACTGTACCAAATCCCCATAAAAAGACTTGTGTGTGTCCTTTCTACATTTGACTATTGAAATAAAATTTGTCGAATTTCACCACTTTCACACACTTCTTCAATAAAATGTGCAGCCAACTACACCCTTCCATATTTGACATTAACCCTTTCCCCCTTGAATTAAGACCCAGTCAACAGCTTTCCTCGGCATGGGTGCCCAACCCATGCCGAGGAAAGCTGTTGACCTGGGTCATGTTGTCTTGACAAGTTTCATCTTCAATTCTCAATCAAATTGTTTTTCATTGCACTTGAAATCAGTTGAAAAGGCTGAAGCAGACAACAGCCAGTTTTGGCCGGTTTAAGGGGGAAACGGTTAAGAACCTTCTGATCATTTTGAGTAGGGAACATTAAAAGAACACCAACCTTTTTCAGATGCTGTGGGGAGCAGGGAGCACCAGTGTCAGCATTGGTTATTTCTTCTAAGATTTTCTGAAAAATAATGGCAATAAAAACAAAATTATTAATTCAATTCTTTTCCCAATACACACATACATAACGACATCATTGCCTATAGCACCTGCTATGATCATACTCAATTCAAACAGCATGCTTTTACCATCATATCACAGAACTTCATGTTGAAAGTAATAAGTACCATCGAATTCAGATCATTGTTGTGTAGACATAGGTATAGGGTGCCAAAGAACATTTTTTTTTTTTTTTTTTGGTGCAAATTCATCCCCATTAACAAAGCAAGGTCACAAGATGTACTTACATATTTGCACACATATTATGAAAGCAGACTTTTCATCAAAATTTTCTCTTCTCTTGAAACTTCAAATTTTGCATTGCTAAGACATATTTCACTCAATAAATGAATCCATCTTGGTTATTTAAATATGTTCAAATACTCAACAAAATACACACAATTGAAAATGGGCAATATTAAATTAATCCAAAAGATATTTTTATGGTTTTCTCTCTCTGCGTGTAATTATTTTACCATCACAAACTTTGCTTCATGATTTAAAAAGTGCTGAAACAAACCCAACAGAAGTATAAGTGTTTTGAACAGAACTATCCACAGAGATTTTACATGTTCCAAAAAACAGCAATTTAAAACCTATGGTCGTAATTGCCGTACAAACAGAACGTTAGTTGGTCAGTAATTTTATTGTTATATGTGCTCATAAAATTTCAAGTAACTTCACACAATTTCTATTATTTTTGTACAAAATTACTGAGCAAACAGGAGGCTTAAATTGTATCTTATAGATTTTTATATCATTGTCTGCTTTACAATTATAGGCTTTTCAACTTCGAAGCATGACAGAAATAACCACTTCATAGATAGACTTTCAAAACCACAAAACAAGCAATGATAATAAAAAAATTGTACTGCATATTTTTTAGCCTCCTATATGACCATTGATAGTCTGTAAACATATAATGTGGTTGCACCAGTATGTACCTATACCACAGTTTTTGTGCATGCATCACAATTAAATTTCTGATCAAACAACTAAGCGTCATTCAACATAGGTTGTGCAGATGTGACCTACTTTGTAATGCTACGGAACCTCCCCTCGACTTTCAGAGGACCTGACCTGATTGGTTGGCATGGCAGGATTTCTACAGTTGGTCAGATCAGCACAAAGATGGGGGTGTCAGTTGTGCTTTTATCATGCTCAGCAGACATCCATACTTACCGGGCAGAGAACCAGCAGCATCATTTGTAGAGGCCATACTGCGGCCTTTCTCTTGGAGTTCTCAGCAAAGCTGTTGAACTGTTCAAACAGCTTGTCGCAGCAATCTGAAGAAAAGAGTAAAACGTTCACTCTCCTACCTTGCCACTTTTAACCCATTCCCCCTTGTATTAAGACTGAGTCAACAGCTTTCCTTGGTATGGGTTGGGCACTAAGTGCCCAACCCATGCCAAGGAAAGCTGTTGACCTGGGGCATGTGATCTTGATAAGTCTCATGTACATTTCTCAATCAAATTGTTTTTCATAACTGTTGAAATTAGTTTAAAACACTGAAGCAGACGACATTTGACCACCAGCCGGTTTTGGCCAGTTTGAGGGGGAAAGGGTTAAAGGTTTGTAACTTTTGCACACAAGTGTTGGTTTGGTTTACTATGCTATTCATTTATTCTGCACTTCAAAACAATCTCTTGAAAAATGTTGGAAGAAAGTATTCAATATTTACATGCAGGTATCATCTGCCATTTCACAATGGAACAGACGGTTACTTTTAAATGCAGAGTGAATGGTCACTTTTAAGTAGGAATTACTGTTGATCGAGAAAAGATTTTGTAAACCAAAGAAAAAGAGGATGGTATCGTATCCTCTAGGTACATACATGCTGGACCCTGACTGGCAATATAATGGCTGCGAAGCCAATGAATAACAAAATTCTATGGAGCCAAGGAGTTAAACTTTTCCCCTCAAACATCAGTATTTTGACCCATATACACATCCAGACTGCTGTATGTGCCCTTTATTTTATCATCTTAGTCACACACAAAGTCTGACATGGCAGGTGGTTTCTAATAATTGTATGCAAATTTACAATACATTATAAATAAAACCCGTGTTTTTCAAGCATGGTTTTTGCTCATTTCTATTGCAGCTGCCACTGCAATATAAAATAATATATCATATAAACAAATGGTCACTGACAGATCTTAGGTAATAGCTGAAAGGCCATGAGAATTGAAAGATGTACCATATTGTCTTCAACAGTTCAATGCTTTTCGAAACAAGAAACCATGACTCATTTCACTCAAAACTTTCTCATTTTAAAATGCAGCAGCAGGCTAGATAAAATAGCGCCTGGACCCATCTCAGCCACAAGAGTCCCACCACCTTTCACATTCAAATACAAGGCAGCAATTTGCTGACAGAAGCACTGAGAGTAAGTCATCACAGCTATCAGGTAGATATGAAATTTCACCCTTAACATTTCAAGTCATATTCCCACCAGTAAGCATTTTTTTTTTAATTCTGGCAAGAACACTTGCAGTTTTAGAATTCTCACAGGAATGTAGGCATATACTCAAGTTCCAAATTATATGCCTATCTGATTGAAACAGGCAGGATGAAATTTGTCTAAGGTATGCACTAGATTTCATGCATGCAAAATTATCCAAGCAACATTTTTTAAAGCTTGAAAAAGGGACAGAAACAGATAAAGCAGACCAAAGAGTGAAAATTTGTGAACAGTGACAATAGCTCACATTTCATGGGACCTGAGAATTTTGACTTTATCAATTTTATTTATGTTTTTTTTTTTAGTTTAATAGATCTTGCCAAGGCTTTTGACAGTATCAGTCACTCAAAGCTATAGACCATGCTGGTCGTAAGTCACCTGGGAGTATGGAAACAGGTACTGTGTGGAAAAAAAACAAACAAACAATAAAATGGATTACATTTGCAACAATCAAACACAAATCACTTTCAAGTTTTATTTCTAAATATTTACCAGGAGTGGCGCATTAAAGTAGCATGTAATCTTTCATCTATTAAGACACTTCAAACACATGATATACTCTGAAATGCTCATGACTCAAAACATGCGAAGCAAGATGCCAAACTGACAGCAAAATGTTTTTGATGCCTCACCCTGGGAAAGAGTCAAGGGCCACAAGTGAAACAAAAGGCCCTTGGGCCTAATACTCTGCTGACCACCATCACCAAAATATCATTTCCTGAAATGTATTCCCTCCACAACCTTGAAAAATTAATCACGGTCATCCATATTATGCAATATCAAACTTCCACAGGATACACATTTGTGGTACACTTGGCATCATTCACCTTATTCTGTCTCAATAGAGATATTGAATTAAAGGTCCTTTTCTTAAAGTGCCTAATGGCCTTGACAAATAGGTCAAGATCACATAATCACTGGGTCACTGTGACTCAAAAAGTAGCTCACCAAGTACAGTCCTCAAGTACAATTTTGGTCTAGAGGCTCAATTCTCTTTGCCATTAATGTCCAAGCTACACCCTGCCATTACAAAAATCACCCATTTCAACTTAACAGGTCTGGTGACCTGATATTACATAACATATTAGCATTGGACATGATCTATATATCCTATAAATTTGGCACTTCCAATTCAATTATTTTTTTAGATATGGAATTTTGTATCTTTCAAGACATTTTAACTCAATTTTTATTCGATTATAGGTGGTGCCACTAATATGTGAAAACCAGACAAGGGCCCGACCGCTTGGGAGCCTGAACTGAAACAGCTTTTTCAGTAGAAAGCATGAGATACTAGTCCGACGCTTTCGCCCTTCTCTGGGCTCATAAGGAACTGAAAATACTGGTAGCCAGAAACGCATCACGTTTCTGTACGTAATGTCATAGGAAACGTACTATGACGTAAAGGATTGTCGGTGGAATCCCAAATTACGTCACCCAGTACACTAGTACCGCCGCTGGTCCTCACCAAGAGGGATCAGTGGTTATCTCGACCACCCGTGATATAGATCACATGTTGGAGGATAAGTAAGGGAGGGGAGAAAAGAAAGGGGAAAAGAAGGGTTCCCTGGGGGAGGGGGCTTCATGGATAATATTCATCCATCAGAAGAATTTATATTGAGTGCATAAATAATAAAAAGAGAGGAGGTATATATTGCATTGCATCTAAGTCCATTTCATGAATTATCATGAAAGACGGGTGCTGTGGCTACCATTTTTTGGCAAGATATGTCTGTATCTGCCCTCTCAAAATGAAATGTAACTGTGGGTGTGAAAAAAAAATATCACAAGCAACTGTGATTTTGACCTTTTCTACAATTCCACTTAATTTCATGAAGATCCATAAAAATTAAGAATGCTGGACTGGTCACAAGATTTTCTACTCTAGGTGACGCCACCAACATTGACGCCGACATAGATTTTCATCTGCTTTACACATCCTTAAAGTAACATGGGTCTCACTAAAAAACTGCGGGGTGCAGAGCATTCACAAGATGACATCTATATTTTAACTGGCCATTTGACCTTGACCTTCTTCTTGGATTGAACAATTGTTAGTATTCAAAATGTGCACCTCGCATCAAGCTTTCCATGCATGGTCTGTTTATTCAAATCAGGTAATAACTTTTCGAGTTAAAAAAAAAAAAATAATAATAAACTTGGACAAGTGCTTAAGTCCATAATCATTGCTGGGCTTTCACCAGCCATTCCCCAAATTGCCAGTGGCCAAAAAATTGTTGATCTGGCAAAAAAAAAATTGGAACAAGTTTGCCAATTTTACAAAGATAAAAATTATGCATGATGGATTTTCCTCTGAAATCTTCCTGCAGAAAAAAGGAACTTTCATCATCAAAACAGTGGAAATAAACTTTATTCAACTTGGAATCGACTTCTGCAGTAGGAAACCTATTTTAAACACATAAATTGTTGTGTGTTTTTCTTAAGTTCAAGCATAAATGGCTCTTTCTTCTCCCCCTACCAATGTCACAATGTAAATCAACCTAACAAATATACATGTTTGTTTTGAGATTGTACTGTGCCTTCAAACTCACAATTTTGGCCCTCACAAAAGATAGTTTGTTGTTATAGCTAGGTGACTGGTGCCAAAGGTTGCAAGTTCGAGTCTCGCTCGTTCCGAATACAAACTAGTATTGTATTTATCCCTATTGGTCCAAAGACAGGGCTTTTATGAAACAGTTATGCCCTGGAAGAGCAAAATTCAAGTGAAATATAAGAGTAGAAATTTAATATGGTCTCGACGGCCATGTTGAATGCACTGCCACCTGGTGGCCAAAAAGGGAAATGCACGTAGAAGCTTGTCAGCTGCAAGCCATCTGACATGGGCCTATACACACTTAGTTCAGCTTTTTTTTAAATTAGACCTTTCATCATGAAAATCTATTTTTATTCACGCTGATTAAAAGGAACACTTATGCAGTTGAAATTTTAAATGATATATGCACATCACATTACAGATATATATTTGACCAAGCTATCATTCTAAATAGTCAAAAATGACTACACGACAGAATATTAATAGGAGTAAAGTTTGGCTAAAAAAACTAAAAGAAATTTTGCAGCTTTAGCCAAACTGGCAAAATGGTAAAAATTGCAAGTGCTAGCCCAGCATTTGGTTGCAGAGACACAAAAAGTAGGTCAAGAAGTACAGTATTATGTACAATGTAGTCAAGTGCAATTGGTTTAAACATAGTTTATTGGACATTACAGTACATATCATGACAATAGTAATTCATAACAATTGGGAAAGAAGACAAAGTCTTATGTAAATCCCTCTTGGTGGGAAGAACAAATGAACAGGACAATACCAGACACAGATACATGCAAAAGGTGACTAACATCTAGACGAGACAGACAGTGGGGTGACATGTTTACCACCAGTGGTGATTTAGACCGACCATAGATTCAAATAAACGTACATAAAAATAAAGATGCAAATAGAATTTGCAGAATAAGTGAATACCTATAGTGTGAAAACAGTCTGTCCCAAAAATATATTCTTGCACTGCTAAAAGAATTTCGCCATGTTGCTCAAGTGTAGCTTCACAAGAGCCATGTAATACTTTTTGTACGGTAAATGGTGCAAAACTGAAAATCGAGTCATACAAAGCTGATCGTAGGGCAGCATATGAGGGACAGATAAAGAAAAAATGCCATGTATCTTCCCCAGGTGAGCCACAAGAACATTAAGCATAATCCTTTAAACCAATTTTAGATAAATGCAAATTTAATTGGCTTGCATCTAGACAGAGACATGTATGTTGAAATGAAAGGAATCAAGTGCAATATTGATCTGGAGGTTCAATTCTCTTTGCCATTGATGTCCAAGATACACCCTGCTGTAAAAAATTACCTCTTTCAATTTTACAGACTTGGTGAACTCACACAAATAGGTCAAGGTTACTAATATTATACAACATTAGCAGTGGATATGGTCTACATACATCCTTTAAATTTGACAAGTTGAATTAAATTAATTTTCGAGATATGGAATTTTGTATCTTTAAACTCATTTTGGCTCATAACTTCTGTCGAAGTGTAGGTGGTGGACTAGTATCATATGTAACTGTGATTTTGACCTCCTTTAGGATCCCACTAAATTTCATTAAGATCTATCAAAATTAAGGATGCCAGAGATAATCACATTTTGACCCACTTATTACATAATACTGTAGGGTTGCACCACCAATATCTAAATTAGCCGACATTTTCATACACTTGACAAGTCCTGAAAGTTATATGCGGCTATCTTGAAAACTGTGGATTTTACTGCACAGATAGAATGACAGACGGACAGACAGTGATTGCATAGGCTCTGCCACCTTTGATCAGCAGAGCTTAAAAGTCAACAACGATCTAGGTACAACTGAATTTATGGTCTCATGTTTACTCTGAGGAATAAAATTTTCCACACATATAATCACAAATGGACAAACCAAGTCTCACGAATACTAAAATGTTTTACCTGCTAACTCATCATTTGGCTTCTTCTGTAATTCTGTAAATTCCTCTGGATAGTTGTCCATCCAGTTCCATATGGCCTGAAATGCAAAACATATTGCTTCAGGGACCTGTCATTATTTGACCTGATCTGCAATGACTCATTATCTCTCACTGCTGATTGGCTGTAAGGTCGAGACACTCACTCTTCCAGCCAATCATTATGTCTCTAGCAGCCAATCTAAGCTGAGTCAATGCTCAGTGGTCCCACTTTTGAAAGACCACTCCATTTAGAGACCACCTGCTTTTAAGACCACATTTGATAGGTTGCAAAGTCTATCCTCTCCGTGTTATTTCATCTCCAATGAAAGACTACCTGCTTTACATGACCACTTTCCAACCTGCTCTACAGGTGGTCTCTCAAAAGAGGGACTACTGTATAGGATACTGTTTCAGGGACCAATCATTATTTCACCTCAGCAATGACTAACTACCTCTCGTTGCTGTTTGGCTATGAGGTGGTGACACACTCGCTACTACAGTCTAGCAGAAATGCAGAAGCTTGATCTTGTGCACTCACTCACTGATTGGCTGTAGGGATGAGCCACACTCACACTTGCAGTTAATCAGAGCAGCAGAAGCTAGAACTCGAGCCATTACTCACTCAGCAAATTTTTTTTTTTTTCAAAAACTGAACCCTGACGAAGGTACCCTTTCTGTTGCTGCAGACATACAACTGTTCTGATACATGCATAAAGATGCTGCAGTCTACTGCTACCATATCCAGGACCACACTCTTCAACTTGACACCATACAGTATAAAATTGGATCAATGTGTCACTACAAATTAATCAATGAAGCAGGGATGTAAAATGACAGCAAGACTGTATATGTATATATAAGAAGTTCTCAATCTGACTGCTTCTACTGAATAATGTACACATTGAAAAAACTGATCGCATCCCGTTTTCGGCAACTGATATGCATCAAAGTGCAACAGAAACTAACAATATTGAAAAAACAACAACAACAAAAAAACAAAATAAAACAAAAAAACGCACCTTTTCCAATGTGGTAGCCAGCGTAAGATGCACATTCTTCTTCAGCAATTTGAACTTCTGACCAATTTCTAAAAGCAGCATAAAAGAAAACTTGAGTATGACAGCCACAAAAGAGCAGATGTAGTGTACTGCATGGCCAGCGCTTGGCCCTTAACTCATTCCATACCAGTCCCTGATTTTTCTGTATATTTACCTAGATTTAAGATGACAATTGCATATTTAAATTCTTCACGAAAAGCTTTCATTCAAGTACCAACATGCCTATAGTCTAAAGTCAGTGATTCTGGCACTGCCTGGCAAGTCATGCTGCAGCTGCCACAAGAGCAGCTGCAGCATGACTTGCCAGGCAGTGCCAGAACCACTAACCAAGGCCTGTGACCATAGTATGGAATGTGTTAAAGGTGAGCATTAGACATATATATGGGCACATGCTGACAATACAATTATTCTTCATCGAGAACCATGACTAATACAAAACGCTTTCAAGAAGGGTTGGCAGTTGCTGACAATGTTTGTGGCACTCATCGGAGTGAATCCAGGAACTGGTGGCCACAAGCCTTAGCTGCCACTGCCGACCTTGCTAGGCTCTTTGTTTCTCATTCCTGCTGAACATAGTCAAAAGCATTGAAGCAGACATCTAGCCACCAGCCAGTTTTGGCTGATTTAAGGGGGAAAGGCTCAACTGTGTCTAAATTTAAGATTTAATTTTACATGTAGATGAAACTCAAGCTTGAAGAAATCACAGAAATGATGTGAAAAACAGTTAATGTCTTGGCATCACACAATGTAGAAGGTGACCCATATGCATAGCTTGCATAGTGAGGCAATCTCTGTCTGCTCAGAGTGTCTTTTGATAAATTTGAGCAAAATTTTTGGGCATTCTTGTGGTAAAACAAAAAAAAACAAAAAAAACCACCCTGATTAAATGCAGACCTACAATTAAAGACTTCATCCAGCATATGAACAAGTCTGGGTATTCATTTATTTCAAATAATAATATAACTATTTCAAAACAAACTCCCGGTATGTAAATCTACCACCTTTTCCACTATTTCTGTGACAAATCAAAACGGTGCACAATGAAAAAAAAAAAAATTCCTTTACCCAAATGAAATAAGTGAAATGAACAGAAACAAGAGGCCCATGGGCCTATGCTCTGCTGGCACCGTGGCTGTCCTGACATTGCCAGTGAAGTCCAAGCTACACCCTGCCATTACAAAATCACCTCTTTCAACTTTACAGACTTGGTGACCTCAAACAAATACGTCAAGGTCACTGATATTATACATGAGTCTAGCTTTGGACATTGTCTATATATCCTATAAATTTGGCAAGACTAATCAAATTACTTTTGAAGTTATGGAATTTTATATCTTAAAACACATTTTGGCTCATAATTTCTGTCAAATTATAGGTGGCACCACTAGTATCATTACCACCCTAGACTTTGAGCTCCCCCACAATCCCACCAAATTTGGTGAAGATCTGCCAAGAATTTAAGATGGTAGAGTGTTCACAAGATTTTCATATTTGGACCCCTATATTGCATAATATTGTAGGTGATGCCACCAATATCAACAAGAACCTAAATTTTTATACCCCCTATAAGTCCTGAAAGTTATATTGGGCTAATTTGAAAACTGTGGAGAGTACTGCAGTCACAACATTTTCACATATTGACCTGTATATTACATAATACAGTAGGTGGCGCCACCAACATTGATGTTGACAAAGATTTTTATACACTTTATAACTCCTAAACGTTATATGGGCCTATCTCAAGAATTGTGGGGTGCAGAGCATTCACAAGATGACCCCAATATTCAAACTGGTCATTTGACCTCGACCTTCAACTTGGATTAAAAAATTGCTAGTGTTCAAAATATGCGCCCCACATCCAGCTTTCCATATATAGTCTGTTTGTTCGAATCGGGTCATAACTTTTTGAGTTATTGAGGTAAAACAATAAACTTGGACAAGAGCCAAACTCCATAAATACTGGGTCAGAGTGACCCAAAAAGCAGGTCAGCAAGTACAGTTTTATGTATTATGTAATCAAGTGCAATTTTGATCTCGAGGCTCAATTCTCTTTGCCATTGATGTCTAAGCATCACCTGGCCATTACAAAATCACCTTTTCAACTTGACAGACATGGTGACCTCACAAAAATAGGTCAAGGTCACTCATATTACACAGCATTCTAACTTTGGTCATGGTCTATATACAGTGAAAACGCGTTATAATGACACCATCTGTTCCCTAAGAAATGTGTCGGATAACTGAATATGTCATATAACTGAGTCAAATAACAAAGAAAACATACCCTTTCCCATGAAAATGTGTGTCATTATATCGAATATGTCGGATATCTGAGTGTCGTTATAATGAGGTTTCCAATACGATCTATGCATAAGTTCACTAAGTAGGGAAACCCCAGCGGAGATTCCGATGTCAGAGCCCAACGCGCATAGGATTCTGGGTAATTTACGGGCCACTCAATCTTACCACGCAGGCTACAACCCTACATAACTAAGGAAGAGTGAAACACAGACCTTGATTTCTTCAAACAACAGAATCTGCTGTGGCAGAAACAGTATTTAAAAGACAAAAGAATATCTGTTGATGGCAGGAATAAAGTGGCACTTTCATTTTTGATATTTTTCAGTTTGATGTTTCTTCCTGGTATCAACATAACAGCCCACTACACAATGATCAGTGGTGGTTTACCATCGTAATTTGCCCTGTCACTCAACGTTCTAACTATCAATGCTTTCTGTATTTCCTCCACCAACGATCTGTAATGGTCAACTTCCATACACCTCCTGTATTTGGTCAATTTCCTGCGTTTCTGCTCATGTTGACACAGTATTAGAGTCTGCCATCATGCGTTATCGTGACCACTTTTGAGAAGGTGCACAGCACGCCATCTGGTAGCAAAAAAAATCAGCCCTGCATGCCTCGCTTTTGTAATGGGACAGCTGCCAGAGTTTTCCTGCTTGGTGAACTTATGCATAGATCGTATTCCTTTTCCAAATATGGAATTTTACATCTTAAAACACATTTTGGCTCATAATTTCTGTCAAATTGTAGGTGGAACCACTACTATCACTAACAACTTAGACTTTGACCTCCCCCATAGTCCCACCAAATTTGGTGAAGATTCGTAAAAAATTATAGATGCTAGAGTGTTCACAAGATTTTCACATTTTGACCCCTCTATTACATAATAAAGTAGGTGGCCACACCAATATCGAAAGCAGCCTAGATTTTCATCCACCCTATAAGTCCTGAAAGTTATATTGGGCTAACTTGAAAACTGTGGACGGTATCGCACTAACGAGCAAAGGTTTACGGACGGACAGACATCTCTAGTATGTTACACTTGTGTAGAAAAACATAACCCATATTCCAACAATGACAGCAAAGAGATTCCACAGTTACCAAAACATCAACATTCATCTTCCAATACCAATGTGAAGAAACAAATTTCACTCTTGACTTGAGACAGGCAGTCACCCAGAAAAGGCAACTGGTAGTTTTAAACTGGTCCTCTCAACCTTTGAAATATTCTTCATTTGTGATATCTATGAATCTGGAACATTATGTAATTAATAAGTTCAGTGATTGAAGCACTGTTATTGAGTATCAGGCAGACGGACAGACATGAGTGGTCGCATAGGCTCTGCGGCGTTGGTCAGCAGACCTTAAAAGCAGCCAAATTCACAGTTGAAGCATTAACATGTAACTCATTCCAGCCTGCTGGTGTAATCCTGGCTCACTGGTTTTTGCATTGCTTTGCAAGTCATGCTGTAGCTACCTTGACAGTGGCTGCAGCATGACTTGCCAGGCAAAGCAAAAACCACTGACTTCACATTAAGCATACTGGCACAATACACAGAAAGATCTTACCAGAATGGAATGAGTCGTGTATTGTATACAAACACAAGAGTGTGACAGAGAGAGCCGAAGGTACAAAGGGAGAGGAAGAGGTGGGGAGGAAGGGGGGAGGAAAGAGGGAGAAAGGGGGGCATACAGAGAGAAGGAGGACAAGGCCTCTCACTTACCATTCAGCAGTTTTGTGAGTCTAGATATATCCACGTTGATGTGTTGTATCAACTCTAGGTCTGTGTAATCTGACACGTCTTCACAAGACGATGACAATGTTGCTAATCTGCAGTAAACGAGAACAAAAATTGTAAATTACTAATCCTGCATATTCACCTAAATTTGCTTTCATTGTAAATCAATAACACCATGTCTTTGGTTGGAACACACATTTTTTTTTTTTTTTTTGGGGGGGGGGGGGGGAGGAGGGCTAATGATGACCTTTTTCACTTTCCAACAGTCACTCATATGTTAATATAACTGAAATGGTGGAGAGGGGACCACGGTGAGTAACTTGCTTGACCTTTATTGCACTGGGAATGACTACATATATAATATTTTTTTGTTTGTTTTTTTTTGTTTTTTTTTTTTGTTTTTTTTGTTTTTTTTTTTTTTAATTCTAATAACTCCATGGATGTTTCCTGTCATACTCATAGACAACTCCACTTTACACAGAAACTAAGTTGAACTCTGGCTTAAATGTGCAGTGAATCTGAACAGTGCCCTCAGCCAAAATCGACCAACTTCCTGCCAGGACATGTCAGAGATGTCCTGGTCTTGAGAAACAATGTTTTTGGATGCATTACAAGTACAGTTAGTAACTTTCAAGTATGTTGCATCTGCTGCTTGAAATACCCATTTTGAGATAACCCTGAAGGCTGGTCTTTTCCGCTAGCCAAACCTGCATCCTGGCCAAAAAACAAACAGACTTATTTCACAGTGCGATAATCAGCTATTAATCTAAGTTCAGGCTTGTTACACATTCAAAAAGTATGTTTACAACCACAGTGGGTCCATCATATCTTCTTGAGTTATGAATAACTGCCCCATGTACACACACATGGGAGACCATGTAAGAAGACGTCGACAAAAAGCTCCATTTGCTGTGTCAATGTCTCTCCTACCTCATCCTTGCTTTGTGTTGCTTTCATCCTTAGTTTATCTGCCTTCTCTGCCAATTCCTTCACCTCACTCCTCACCTACTTAGGGTCACCTTGACCCAGATCATCAAAGCCTACAAAGTCTATGTTTATATACTTGACGGTCTCGTTCACTTCCTCTTGGAAGGTCACTGAGTAGAAACATAGACCACTCCCTTTAGGTCTCACCAAGACGGGGCCACACGGTGCAAAGAGCATGAAAAAATGCAATTGGATGTAATCTCACACAAAGTGTCTTTTCATGACACCCATGCCTGCATTGAATGAATCAGTTAATTTTTCCACAAGTCCAGATCAGACCTCCTGTCAACTGTGAAGGTAGTCAGTGGTATGTCACTGCAGGCAAATATTATCCCTCTGGCTAAACTGCAATAGAGGACCATGTATGGGTCCTGCTTCTGGTACTGATGCCAGGGAGATAGCTCTGTGCAGTGTAGACAGTTATATACAGTGGTCCCTCTCTGATATGGCCCCTGGATCTCCAACCTGTAGCCATCATTTACACGCCAATTGTGGGATTTTTAGACTACATACACTGTCCCCTTCAAGAGCAGCCACCTCCTTTATGTGACCACTTTATTGTGCATATGCTGGTCAGGCAGGAGCATAAAATCTGTACCGTACACATGAATGCATTGTGTTACCAGCATTTATAGTTTCAAGAAAACTAATCTCTGGACTGCTTATATGATTGCTAATTTCAACACCTGTACCTCATATATATACCGCATACTTGCATATGAAAAATCTCTGTGGGCTCTATGTATCAGCATGAGCGCAAGTTTTCAATATTTACAAACTTCAACATGACATACCTGCCCTTCATCTGATGAGTCTGAGGTGTGCTCAGAGTCGAGACACCGACAGCCACTGAGAGCCTCTCTGTCTGTATGCTTACGAGTAACGTGTGTGTGTACATTATAAATACAACCACATGACACTGGACTCATCAAAATGCGAACTAGTTATCATGACCTGCCTTATTGTCACGGTATATTATTACCATCACAATCCATATAGATATATCACAGGTGTCTCTAATGTGTGAATTACATTGTGACCACTTTTGTTTTTCTCTTCTTTTATGTTATTTCTGTGTGCCATAATTATCAATTGATCCCTCGCTGTTTTTTTCACATTATTTTTAATGTTTATTTTCAAATTTTCAAATTCATTTTCAATCAAATAATAAATTTGAAGCTAATTATAAAATAATAGTTTTGAAACTAATTATCAATCAAATATTATTTCTTCTCAATTATATGCAAGTGACTATTCATACAGTACTTCATATAGAAATAAACTTTCCATCTTATATTAAATGTATGTTCAGTCTCACACACAATTGCAGTCTAACTAGGAGCCAATCGACACTACTGATAAATACATAAATTGGATAAAATTTTAAAAATTGCAACTAGCTGCATAAATTTGCCTAATTTCACTGTATCTTTACTTCTTGTTTTACTGACGGTAAAAAACTGTGAAAATAAAAATTCAAAGAAATAGTATCTTAACACTGTTTAAATTCAATTTTCTGAAGTTCCATTTATTGGTATTCTACCATAAGGGCATATTTGATTTCAATGCAGTAGAATAATAAATAAACCCTTTCCCCCTTAAACCGGCCAAAACCGGCTGGTGGTGAAATGTCGTCTGCTTCAGCGTTTTCAACTGATTTCAACAGCAATGAAAATCAATTTGACTGAGAATTGAAGATGAGACCTGTCAAGACAACATGACCCAGGTCAACAGCTTTCCTCGGCATGGGTTGGGCACTTTCCATTTTATATTAAATGTATGTTCAGTCTCACGCACAGTCTCTATTTCAGCCTTGAACACGTGAACCTCTGACCTTTCACCACCAGCCGGTTAGTGCCCAACCCATGCCGAGGAAAGCTGTTTACTCAGCCTTAATTCAAGGGGGAAAGGGTTAAAGCAGAAGAATCTGTGTGAGGGTGACTGTAGCTTTGAGCCTGAGTCACCCAGTCATTGCTGAAGAAGCAAACTTTTCACAGCGACTATCTTCACAGTGCAGCCTGCCAGTGACACATTCTGCAACATCATGTCGCTTTGCAGATAAGATAATCACATCAAGGACAGGGTCAAACAGTGCTGGCCTGCATGACATCATCTTGCCAAACCTCATGAATATTAATAGCCCTTGCCAAAAAGTGGCTGGACAGGCGGAGACCTCTGCAGGGGAACTGCATATTCAAAGTCTTGATAGAAAATAAGCTCATGGGAGGCCACCAGCATGTGTCAAGTCACTGGTTTTTGCATTGTCTAACTGAACCTGCCCCAGCATCATAGCAGCATGATTTACCAAACAATGGAAAACTCTCTGACCAAGTCTTCTACCAGTTTGTACTTATCAAAAAAATATAGGCAAGCCTTTGCCCCTTTGCCAAGTCAATAAATAAGTAAGGGAAAGCAACCTGGCATGCTAGGCTATCACCATGTCTCGAGTCCATCCATCTTGTTAAAACTTCAATTGAGATGTCTTTCAGGCCACCACAAAAATTTGAAGAATGACAAATTTTTGGTCTGACAGAACACTGTTTATAGGAAAGTGTGTGTGTGTGTGCGTGTCTGTGTGTGTATAACAGCTGCTGACAAGCAAGCAATGGATCAGCACATTAATTTATAGAAGACTCTATTAAACTCATATTTCAGCCTTGAACACGTGAACCTCTGACCTTTCTATGCTGTGTTATGTAATGGCCCAGCCTGGATGACAAGCATACTACCAATTATTACAACGGTCCTTGTCTTCACAAACCACCGTCACGGAAGACTACCTGTACTGAAACATCATATTTCCAGGATATTTTGCCAAGTATGATTCATGTTGTTTGTGTACAAGACAAAAATGTGGTCTTTCTCAGGGTTGATCTTTAAGGGAGCTTTTACTATAAGTGACACCTTTGAAGGTCCACAGGGACTAAATTGGCTGTGTACCATCTTGCTTATTAAAATCAATAAATGGCTGATTGCACTATGAGGCCACATTGAATGCCGATATATCATTAATCAATCACCCTTGTTCTGTCCAAAATGTTGTGATGCAACTCACCAGTCTTTTCGTACTATTTTAACCCTTTCCCCTTGAATTAACAAGGAGTCAACAGCTTACCTTGGCGTGGGTTGGGCACTTAATGCCCAACCCATACTAAGTAAAGCTGTTGATCCGGGCATGTTATTCGGAAAGATCTTACCTACAATTCTCATTCAAACTGATATTCATTACTGTTGAAATTCAAATGTAAACATTGAAGCAGACGACATTTGATTACAAGTCAGTTTTGGCCAGGAAAGTGTTAACCATGATAAACATCTAGTGCTGTCACCTAGTGGCCAAGAAAAGTGTTAATTACCTGAACTTCAGTTCCCTGGATACAGAAATCCAATCTGAATTGCCACAACTTACAACAGGCATTTTATGTCAATGCATAGCTTCAATGTTACAGGTTAGGTATGCTTAGGCTGATTCATCATTTTCACAAGAGTTCAGACATTTTTTTTCCCTTGCTGGTGGGGGTGGTACCTGGCACTGAGCAGTTTTAACAATACAACAAAACAATGACGTGATCACATTATGATCTATGGATTTGCTGCTGGTCGGAAGCACTTTTGTTGAGACCCCAATGTATGCTGTTGATACATTTTCACTTGACATAACCAAAAAGTAAATCAGCCTTTCCATGAGTGTGGTGGTGATGTGTTTATAGTGCGGTGGTGTGGTGTGTATATGTGTGTAATTCAGATCTATGCTCTGAATTTTAGATCTATGCTCTGAATATGAAAGCAGTATTTTTACATAATTAACCCTTTCCCCCTTCAATTAAGACTGAGTCAACAGCTTTCCCGGCCATGGGTTAGCCACTAAATGCCCAACCCATGCTAAGCAAAGCTGTTGTCCTGGGGCATGTGATCTTGATAGGTCTCATCCACAATTCTCGGTCAAAGCATTTTTCATTACTGTTGAAATAAGTTGAAAACACTGAAGCAGACAACATTTGACCAGTAGCCACTTTTAGTCTGTTTAAGGGTAAAAGGGTTAATGGTGAAAATATGAGAAACTTAGATTATTTTTGCACTTTGTAAGTCAGAAAAAAATGGGAAGGGCACTTAAGGGTGCATGGCCTCTTAAAAAGGGTTAATATGATACATGTAACAGTTGTACACAGGCTGTCATTCAGTCATGTCTCGTAATCTGGCCCGATGTAAATATGGCAATAACCTGCCAGTCATCTTCATCACATGACACTATAACATCCACCTCATACAATAGTTCCCAAACTCTTTTTTGACCTGTAAGTAATATACATATTTCTCACATGTAGCCAATCAGCTTCTCCCACTTGTCATTGGATACATAATATTTTACACATTGTCATGATTTGAAACATAACTAGAGCACTGTGATTGCACGCAATCACTGGCATGCCTCCCCATAGCCACTGTTCACCCCACCCTTAAACTACCAACACATTGCTCTTCAATATCAGACAAAAGGGTATATCCATCCAGGCATACTGCACTCATCAGGGTTAAAAAAGCTCACACGCACAATTAAAAGGTCGTAGTTGCATGTAAATAGATCATAGTGACCTCAAATCTAATAATATATTCTATGCCAAGCAGCTGATACTGCATTTCTGTACCAACTTTGAGAAAAATTCATCCAGGCATTTTGAAGATATCATGGTAACAAATATGGGCAGTAACAGGTCACAGTATGCTGTAAATAGGTCACAGTGACCTCGAATTCTAATCAGCTAAAGGGGTCTGAGTATGCATCTATGCATCAAATTGTATAATTGCATTTTGAAGACATGGCCCTAATAGCTCATATGGACAGTAAATAGGTCATGCTAAGCTGTAACTAGGTCACAATGACCTCGTTATCTAAACACCTACTGGAGGTCCAGAAAAGCATATGTGTATCAAATTTCATAAAAATCCATCAGGACATTTTGGAGACGTTGTGCTTACAATGCTCAGATAGACAGTAAATACGTCACAGTAAGTGGGGATAAGGTCACACTGACCTCAAATTTTAATCAGCTGGTGACAGACCAAGAATACATCTGTATACCAAATTTCAGAAAAATCTGTCAGCCATTTTGAAGATATTGTGCTGACAAAGCTCAAATATACAGTTAGTAGGTCATGGTAAGCTGTAAATAGGTCACAGTGACCTCAAAATCTTATCAGCTAATGAGAGTCAAGGAATGCATCTGTGTACCAAATTTGAAAAAAAATTTATTGAGGTAATTTGAAGATATCACACTTACAAAGGCCGTGGATGGACCCACAATGAACTATCCCATAAGCGAAACATTTCCGAGTCACTTTGCTGAGATATTATGTTTTCAAATTCAAGGTCAAAATCAAAAATACATCATTGACTTCCAATACTCATTACCCACTGGGTATGTACAATGTACTCCTCTTTAGAATGGAATCTTCCAGCAAGCAGCAGCCAATCAACTTTTTCTATCAAAATATGACAATCACTGTCCTGGGAGACCACTTCAATGAGAGAGCACCTGCCCTGAAAGGCTTCCTTTCCATGATACGTCAAATAATATTTTTCGTGTCACTTATACTTTCTGTGAGAGACCACCTGTTTAAAGAGACCATAAATGGTTTGACAATAGGAATTTTATTTTTTCAAGCCAGATTTCACCGTATCCACCAACAAAATGAAAATGCAACCCAGAACTATACAGTGGTACCTGCTCTAAAGACCACCTCTCATGAGAGACCACATTGCTTCTTAAGAACACCCTTTCAAGACATTGGCTTTTTATTTCTTTGTTAATATATCTGCAATGAAAGACCACCTGTCAGATGTGACCAATTTTGTCTGGCATAAGGGGGGCGGGTCTTAAATTACAGGTACCACTGTACTGAAATATCTGCTGATTCAATGAATTATATACCACAGAGACTGGACAAATCGGGACTGCTGAGCCGGGGGGGGGGGCAAGGGTATTTTCGTGACTCGTGATCCTATCTTTTTATTTTCCGTGATCTGTGAAACAATAAAATTAATTTCGGGATTCGTGATTAAGCCATTGCTCGTGAATCGTGAATATGCATATAAGCTGAATAATTTTTCCTGTGAACTGTGAAAACAATTTTTTTTTCCTGTGAGATGTGATCAAGACCCCCCCTTGCCCCCCCTCGAGCAAGTACATGTATAAGAGACCCTCACCTAGCAGATATCCTGCTGAACACAGCTGTGAAGTTGTTCAGACTCAGTGCAAACAGGACCTTGGATGCTAGGTGCTTTAACTGTAATACCAAGTGGTTCTCGCTCGGCAGGTTCAAGAACTGAAAGGGCAAGGAAAAATGTTTAACCAGGTGTACTGTCATCAGACTGCAATCCTTAACATTGTCTAATTCACATTTTTTTAGTTATCTGCCTGAAAATTTATGTGATAAACTCTTTCCATGTGACAGTGAACTTCCATATAAACAAACAAATTGAATACACACATAAAACGAGAAGAGAAGCGAAAAATAAAAATTACAAAATTAAAGAAAACCTTGGAAGGAGGGGTGTGTCAATAGTTTGAATGAATAAAATATATATTAAAAAAATGTACCTGGAGCTAGATTTCATCTCATTTTGCATCAAGTACGAGCATGGTTTAATATGGAGTACCATACTTTGGATATGGTCTATCTGGGGACCAATATCTCGTTGACAGTCACTAAAGCCAAATTATGCATTCAAATATTGTATTTGCGTCTTTTTGTCCAAAATATAACACAACAAGCAACACCGGGAGGCAACTGTGTGTGTGTGTGGGCGTGTCTTATGAGTATTGCATTGGGGTTATAAACAAGTTGTAGGACTGCCAACCGTCTGATGTCTGTTTCATCAGGGCGCGGTTCATGTCCAATGGTCGAGCCTTTACCTTACCCTGATAAAGCAAGCATCAGACAGTAGCCAATCCTTTAACCTATACATAGTTCACTCACAAAGAATTTGAATATAAAATTACTTTAACGATCCCCGCTGAAAATATGAGGTAAATTATTAAATGCTCTTGTTTTGGTGTGGGTGGAATTTAAAGGCATAACATTCATCTAGTCTACATGCGTGGTCTGGTTAGCACAAAAATGTGTACCTGTGTACCTAAACTCTGTCCCTTACATTTAAAATGTCAACTGAGAAAGACTTCCCACAAAATTAAGTGCAATTTAAACTTGCTTAAGTTAATTCAAAATTGTGAGCAGGACTAGGTAAGTAGCTGTTGAATGGCAAACGCAGGTTCAACCGGTTTCGATACTGTGTGTATCTCGTCAGGAACCGTTAAAAAACTGTTGATACCCAAGTATCGTGCTGTTGTAGTAACGTTACACGTGGGTTGTGTTTACATTTCAGCAGCACTATGACGTAATACAATAGTATGTTTGTCATAATCTGAGTCTGGTTCCCATTGGCTGTAATGGGTCCAGAGTGGGACTCCCCTGGCTGGGGATCTCCCTCTGATTTTGACCTGGTTTGGTGCAAAATATTTATGTTGGGTTGACCGGCAGGGACACCCTAATCTTAGGTGGCCCTTGCCCTGTGTCGTGGCTCAGGAAAGTGTAGATGCACTGTTCCTGTAGAATTTTTATATCTGTGTGCAGTTTTTTTGGAGATTCACACTAGTGTCTGATTCTATGCATGCTTATCATACGAAAGTGAGCTAAGACAATAAATTTTTTTTTAAATTCAAAATTGTCCTTGTGAACTTTTGTTTCAAGTTAATGTTCTACATGTAATCAAATGAACTAAATGTACTTACATATCACACACTGTGACAATTCAAACTTTCTAAAATGACCAGAATGGAACATATTGAAAAAAAAAAAAAAAAAAAACTTGTAAAAAAAAATACTCCAAAAAAAAATGTATGGAACCAACTTTGGAAAAACACATCTTGACAGAAACTTACCTTACAGATTTCTGGCAAGAGCAGTCTAACATATTGGGCTTCATCCAACCTTGAGGTGTCCTTAGGTTGCTGCAAGTATACAATATTGATTTTGTGTCAGCTATGTGCAGGCACAAATTCTTGGAATCAGTCAAAAAACAAATTCTTGGAATCAAAAAGCTTTATTTCTGTATTAACGAGGAACCTCATTATCACAACACTTAGAAACATTCACTGAACCATATAATTTTTGAGGGACTTAAAGGAAGGCTTTTATGAATTATCATGTTTGGTGTAACAATTTTACTATAACAATGACTTCACAGACAGAAAAATGCAATAATGATGTTTTAATCTGTTTGGCTTATTTCTTAGAGGGGAATCCATTAACCTCAATGCACAGCATTCCCATTGGTTGGAATCTTTGCATGGTTTCATTTAATGGTGGACACCTTGCTTATACAATATGAATTTTATCTTCCTTCAAAAAAAAAAAAAAAAAAAAAATATATATATATATATATATATATGATACAAAAAATGTCTTAATGCTTCAACATATATCCAGTAATTAGGGTGACTATGTTAATAACTTAAAGCTAGAATTTTAAGGTTTGTGAGAGCTTTTCTTAGAAGGTTAAATTACTTTACTGTTTGATTCCTTTACCTGACATGTTCAGATATCTGAAACATATGCTAGGTAACAGGTGGCATCATTATAATGAGGTTTCACTGCGTATCTAAAAGTATATATTCAGTTCATTGTACCATTGATCATGGTACATTTAACAACTTGGGACTGATCAAGGGCACACATGGGGTATGACCGTCATATCTTATGTGTGTTGTATTTGTGTCTTTTTGCCCAGAACCACTTCCTAGTAGTCAATATCCTATTCCGCCCTCAGGTGCTAAAAATACATTGGACAATGTATAATAGCACCTCATTATCTGCATATATTTTGGATTGCCCAGGTATTCAGATAACTCAAAACATATCTTCAAGCTGCACGGCAATGCTAATTGCTTAATAGCTCAGCCAAACAAAAATATGTAGATGGTATAACACATGCAGACAAGGCATCAGAGGAAAAAATTCTATAGACAGATCACTACATCTATTATTTTGATATACACAAATTTGAATCTCTCCTCACTACATGGGCATTTGTATTCCAGATTATTGACAATACATGTAATTCCACACTTAACCCCTTCCTGCTCAAATCGCCCAAATGTAAAATGTTGTCAGCTTCACTATTTTTACTTAAATTTCTTTGTCAATAGAGAAAATGTTTGGCAAGAACTGTAGATAAGACCTGTTACAACAGCACAGCCCTGGTCAACATGTTTCCCTTGTGCAGATTTTGTGCAATGCACCCAACCTGCACCACGGAAAGCTGTTGACAGAGGGTTAATTACCCTATCAGTTCTGAGCCCTCCAGCTCCTGGCTAACTGTGACAAAAGTCGAACAACTACAAACTGATCTGAATCATAATTAGGGTGTTGAATTCATGTTCCTTGTAAAAAAGACCTTTTATTCCAGTACCAGCATCCCTGCAGTTACATAAAATACAATATTCCCGGTCAACAGCTTTCCTCAGCATGCTCTGGGCACATTGCGCCCAAATGGTGCCGAGGGAAGCTGTTGACTCAGTTCAAAATGTGGAAGTGAAAGGGTTAATAGTGCAATGGAGGAAATCTGTTCTCGTCGGGTAACTGAAATATATTGTTACAGATCTCAGGAGTTGAGACTCACCACGGTCTACTCTATACAAGCAGTATTATACTCAACAGGTTAGGATGAAAATGTCAAATAAATACATGTACCTCACAAAAAAGAAGTAAACGTGAGATAGTCCATTTTCCATGCTGCTGTCATTTTCATGGAATGTTAAATTTGAACATGGGTTTTTTAACATTTGTTAAGTTTCATCATGTTAGCCTTAAAAGAAAGGACGATCATATTTGGCAAGGAATCATCCTTCAGACTTTTGACTCAGCCTGTTCTACTTCTCATAATGAAATATCAAAGTAAGTATGATACTCATTGTCAGCCATTACTTGAAATCAACAGCTCTCATACAAAACATTAACTTCAGCGGCAAGTATCACACTATGTCAGACTAAATACAATACACATGTACTTGAAATGTGTTCCAAACATATTGAGTGTCAAGACCAGTGCTGGATGTAAATGTGTCAAGTGTTTGCTTTCCATTGATCATGCTTATTGTCACTCATTATGCATGCAGCATCATAATTTTTGGCAAATATTATATTTTGCCTTTACTAAATTCAGCAAAGAGCATTTCACTGCCAAGTGTCTCATATATTAATATTAACCCTTTCAGTGCCAATCACAACTAAAGTCAATCTGCTTAAGTCACTCTAGTCTGAATTATCATTAGGATCCCAGATTCGTTTTCCTCGTAAAAAGACCCTTCATTCAGTTTTTCTTGGCGTGCATTGCGTGTAATGCGCCCATTGCATGCCAAGAAAAGCTGTTGACCCAGTCAAAAATTTGGCACTGAAAGAGTTAAGAAAAAATGTAATGTTAATTATAACACTCACCCCATTCAGAACTTGTTCCAGTGTATCAAGAATAATTAATTTGGACTCGTAAAAGTTTCTCTCTGCTTCTTCTCCATAAATTCTCTGAAAGAAAATCAACACATATTGCTAAAAAGTTGTAGAATAAAAACAATGAAATGTGTCCACGTGCCCATCTCTTCAAAGTGTCCATCAGTCATTAGGCCCTAGTCCTCTATCTGCAAACTTTTAATTTTACCTGCTGTAAGGGACCTTGTGTTACAAAGGACTGCTTTTGCTATGGGTGATCTGAGGAGATAGGTTCTACTCTATGCTTTACTGAGATACCATGTTGAAAAGGGTTGTTTTAAATTCAGCTGCCCATTTCACCTTCCAGTTTTTCTCTCATTCACACAATATCAACAACATGCCTATTCAAAATTGGAAGCATCCACTCAAATATATTAAACATGATAAATACATATCAGGACATACAGAAAGACAGCAATTTAATTCTCTCAGTGCTACAGACAACAAAAGTTTTGTTCACTGGAACTACTAAAATGATTCCAGACTCAGATCGCTTGTAAAGAGAACTTTCTTTCCAATATTAGCATGCCTGTATTTTTACAGCAACAAAATTGTCCAAGTCATTAACCCTTTCCCCCTCAAACCTGCCAAAACCGGCTGGTGGTCAAATGTCGTCTGCTTCAGTGTCTTCAACTAATTTCAACAGCTATGAAAAGCACTTTGATTGAGAAATGTACATGAGACTTATCAAGATCACGTGCCCCAGGTCAACAGCTTTCCTTGGCATGGGTTGGGCACTTAGTGCCCAACCCATGCCAAGGAAAGCTGTTGACTCAGTCTTAATTCAAGGGGGAAAGGGTAAATTATCCTTGGTTGTGCACAAAGTACATGCATGAAAGCTGTTGAATCAGTCCACAAATATAAGATTGATGGTGAATAAATTTATACTCTGTATTCTCTGCAGGCACAAAATCAGAATTTTGTATGCTCCAACAATTACAAATACACCAACAGATGTTCCATTTAAAAAAAAAAAAATGAAGACTGACCATAGAGTCGACAGACTGTAGAGTCTTTGTGAGTCCATTGATGACGAGGGAGAACTTGTGTTTGCTGACATTGATCAGGCACTCTTTATTCTGTTCCACATTCTGTATAGACTGTGTTGTGTGTAAGCCGGTGCGAATTGGCAGCTGTAAAGTACACCCACATGACTTATTTAGTGCATTTCACAACGGTGCCTCTGCATCTGGTGTAAAAAGTAAACAATATTTTCTCCCTTGGGAGGCTAAACAAACTAAGTAACAAGATCAGAATTACAGTGTCGTTACGTTCCTCTTTCTCCATTCAAATGCATTGTAATTACTCTGTAATTCTCCCTGCTGCAAAAAGACAGGTGTAATGAGCAATTCATCTCGGGACATGTTGTGAAGTGCATTGTGGGAAAGAAGGGTAGATATTGGTAAAGCCTGGATTACAGCACACCTGTAATTAGCATTTCTACCACCTGGACACTTTTTGGGGGCTCCCAAATATTTACCTTATTGAACACGAGATGGTACATGTATATGCACCAGGTATTCCAAACTATCACGTTTTAACATCTCTCACTAATAAACATCCAACACATCATTTGGGTTTCAAGAATTCAAATGAACTGGTCACAAAACGAGTGCCCACATCATGTATAAGAGCATCATTAACTCATTCCACCCTGATAGAAGACTGAGTCAACAGCTTTCCTTGGCGCGCTCTGGGCGCAATGCGCCCAGAGCGCGCCAAGGAAAGCTGTTGACCATGGGCATATAATTTGGAATGATCTTCCATGCAAGTTTCATCCAAAATATTGAAAAATAATCCCTAAATTAGTAAAATACAATTAGCAGACGACATTTAGATATTAGCGGGAAAAAGCGTCATCAGGGTGGAATGAGTTAAAAGGGCCAAAAGACAAATACAGCCCTGTGACGAAATTGAAAGCTCTGGACTCATACATGCTGGTTTATGAAATACATGTAAAAGGAAAATGCACGTGAAGAATTAACGAACATTTATGTCTACTGACCCACCCACATACATGTCGATCCTGGAAATCAACCTTTAGTTTCTCCCATCTGATTCTGAGGCTGTGACATACTCCGCTGACACCTAAATATTTCTGCCAGGTCCAGTGAGCATTAAGTGGTAATAAGTTCTAAATAATAGTGGCAGTGTGAAAGATTTTTTTTTTTTTCTTAAGCACTTAAGAAATGCAAAATTAAATATCATGCAAAACTTTGTATGAATCGAACCACAGCAGCAACAAACTCTTGCAACTGAATAGTCACAACAAAAATGGTAAATTCACAAAGTTAAAACTTTGCCAACTTAACTTTGCAATATCTGCTATGTGTGGCCACATGATACAGGTAGAAAAGGTTATCTCCCAGGTGCCACAGGTGAATTTGCAGTGAATCTGACCTAATAAGGAGTATAGGCACATGATGTGGTCCCACAGGGCAGTGGCCACATACAGCAGGAACACTATATTTGAACAGCACTTTTAATCCTTGGCAACACTATCTATTAGCCATATAGCCAGTCACTAAGAATATTTCATAATTTATTCAACATTTCATGCATACATATTTTTTGATATTGTGCTTAATTATTTAGATTTTTTCAAAATATAAAATTTTGTCATGATTTTGGCAAACATAATTAGCATTTGGCTAATGAGGTTAATGCCAACTAGCAAAGCTGGCTACAGCTAAACAATACCCAACATCAGCCCAGCTATCAAAAGCACATCATCACAGTGATCAGGCCAAAACATCTTGAGCTCTATATTTCTACCCTGAGGGCTAAAAAAAAAGACATGGACAGGTAAATGAGCATGAGAAGAACGAGGTTGAACTATAAATATGCTTTGAGACAGTGTAAAAGTATTGAAGAATCTGCATGAGCAGATTCAATGGTAAAAAAGAATTGTCACAAAAAGACTATGGGGCATTGTGGAAAAAGATTCCGTCAGCTAACAAGAAGATACTCCCCTTGCCCGACTCAATAGATGGGGTGTCTACCGAGCACAAAATTGCTGAAATGTGGCACGGGCACTTTAAATACTTGCTTAATTCTGTAACCAATTTTAAATATAAAGAAGAAGTGGAACGACCCTAGTCGAAGTATATGCATTCAGGGGAAACGGAGGTGAAAGGTGAAAGTACCAGAGCTTCGAAATATAACTGATAAGCTAAAATGGGGGAAAGCATGCGCATCTGACACTGCAGCCGCCAAACATCTGAAATATGCTATCTAATCTAAAGATGTAATAACCAGTACCACTTAAAAAGTAACCATTCTACAGATGCTTGTATTTTTGCTCTCAAACAAACCATACAATATTATATGCAACATAGCAGCCCTGTATTTGTGTGTTGCCTTGATGCCTCAAAAGTGTTTGACAGCGTTAATCACTGGTCTCTACTCAAGTGTTACTTGACACAGAGGTGTCGAACCATACGGTATTATACGCAACATAGCAGCCCTGTATTTGTGTGTTGCCTTGATGCCTCAAAAGCGTTTGACAGCGTTAATCACTGGTCTCTACTCAAGTATTACTTGACAGAGATAGAGATGTGCCGACTTATGTGAAAATACTTACTTCTGGTATCAGCAGCAAGCTTTCAGCATCCAATGGGGGCCTGCCCTGTTCCAGTGGTTCACTAGCTCTAATGGTGTGAAACAGGGCAAAATTTTGTCTCCCAGACTGTTTAATATGTATATGGACGGGCTCAGTGACTGTCTACTTGAGTGTGCAGCTGGATTTACATCAATAGCATGTAAATCACATAATATAAGCTGATGACTGATGATTTAGCATTGTTCTGCCCCTCTGCTAAAGGTTTGCAAGTCCTGACTGATGTGTGTTCGCCTTATGCAGATGGGTTTGACATTCTTTTCAATTCGGAGCAGTCTGGCTGTTTGTACTTTGGAAACAAGACCTTCAAACTCATGGCAGTTCCCTGTGTATCATTTAATGGGAAAACTATTGAGTACAAGGAGTGCCAGAAAATGTTGGGGTTCTTCATCAGTCCATATGGTTCAGACGATGTAGACAAGTCCCATCAAGTAACGGGTATATATGCATTGGCGAATATGTTCATGCGGAAGTTTCATTCTTGTGCCTATGATGTGAAAAGATGACTTATTTTAAACATATTGTACGCACTTGTATTGTGTACATTTGTGGTTTAATTTTTCTCAAACGTAGATACAAATGGAAAAAGTTGCAGACAGCAACCCATTTAGAAGATTTTTCTGCTTGCCCACACAATGAAGTATAAGTGACGCAACAGAAAGAAACAATCTGCCATCCTTCAAATTGTTAGTAAGAAAAAAGTGTTTGGTTTAGAACAGCGCCTGGCTTGTAGTGACAATGTTGTAAATACTGAGTACAGTATCTTCCAGTGACATGAAATTATCTACTGAACTCAGAACTAGATGGAGCCTTGTTCTCAGGGTATGACCCATATTGGATAATTATACATACATGTATATATACAGTAGTCCCTGTCTTGAGAGGTCACTCTAATGAGAGGCCACCTGGCGTGAAAAGCCACTTTTGGCAGGTCCCTGCTGCTATCTTTTCCAGGGCCAGAATTTCGGCAAGAATCTGAGAATCCATTCTTGTAAAGATTCTCCGAAAGTTGCCTTTCTTTAAAAAGAAAACTAATTGTCAAGAATCCAAAGAGATTCCTGCAAAATTTTGCGAAATTCTGGCCCTGCTTTTCCATGTTATTGTACCTCAAACTAGAACAGACTGATTTTCCAACAGAAAATCAAATGTCTCCCGGTGGAACACTTACGTCTCTGAATAAGCTACAGTGATAACAAATTACAAATTACCAAGTTTGCTTGAAAATTACAATCCTAGTTTAGCTCTCACCTAGATACATTACTCTAGCAATTTTCATCAAGTTCTTCAAGACTTATTGCAGAGAAACCAATTTCACATAAATGACCCTGTGACCTTGAAAATTACGTCAAGGTCATCCAAATACAATCCCAACCTAGGTCTTGCCAAGATACATAATCCTACCAAGTTTCATCAAATTCCATTAAGTTCTTCAAGACTTATCGCACAGAAACCAATTTCACATAAGTGACCCAGTGACCTTGAGAATTCGCTCAAAGTCATCCAAATACGATCTCAACCTAGGTCTTGCCAAGATACATAATCCTACCAGGTTTCATCAAATTCTATATTGTTCTTCATGACTTAGCGAACGGAAACCAATTTCACATAAGTGACCCTGTGACCTTGAAAATTCGCTCAAGGTCGCCCAAATACAATCCTAACCTAGGTCTTGCCTAGATACATAATCCTACCAAGTTTCATCACATTCCATCAAGTTCTTCAAGACTTATCGCACGGAAACCAATTTCACGCAAGTGACCCTGTGACCTTATAAATTAGGTCAAGGTAACCCAAATATGATCCAATCCTAGGTCTTGCCTAGATACATAATCCTACCAAGTTTCATCAAATTCCATCAAGTTCTTCAAGACTTATCGCACGGAAACCAAATTCACATAAGTGACCCTGTGACCTTGAAAATTTGGTCAAGGTCACCTAAATACAATCCCAACCTAGGTCTTGCCTAGATACATAATCCTACCAAGTTTCATCAAATTCCATTAAGTTCTTCAAGACTTATCGCACAGAAACCAATTTCACATAAATGACCCTGTGACCTTGAGAATTCGCTCAAGGTCATCCAAATATGATCTCAACCTAGGTCTTGCCTACATACATAATCCTACCAAGTTTCATCAAATTCCATCCTGTTCTTCGTGACTGAGCGAACGGAAACCAATTTCACATAAGTGACCCTGTGACCTTGAAAATTCGCTCAAGGTCGCCCAAATACAATCCCAACTTAGGTCTTGCCTAGATACATAATCCTACCAAGTTTCATCACATTCCATTAATTTCTTCAAGACTTATCGCACGGAAACCAATTTCACGTAAGTGACCCTGTGACCTTGAAAATTAGGTCAAGGTCACCCAAATACAATCCAATTCTAGGTCTTGCCAAGATACATTATCCTGCCAAGTTTCATCAAATTCCATAATGTTCTTCATGACTTATCGAACGGAAACCAATTTCACATAAGTGACCCTGTGACCTTGAAAATTTGGTCAAGGTCACCCAAATACAATCCCAACCTAGGTCTTGCCTAGATACATAATCCTACCAAGTTTCATCAAATTCCATCAAGTTCTTCAAGACTTATCGAACGGAAACCAATTTCACATAAGTGACCCTGTGACCTTGAAAATTTGGCCAAGGTCACCCAAATACAATCCCAACCTAGGTCTTGCCTACATACATAATCCTACCAAGTTTCATCAAATTCCATCAAGTTCTTCAAGACTTATCGCACGGAAACCAAATTCACATAAGTGACCCTGTGACCTTGAAAATTTGGCCAAGGTCACCCAAATACAATCCCAACCTAGGTCTTGCCTAGATACATAATCCTACCAAGTTTCATCAAATTCCATCAAGTTCTTCAAGACTTATCGCACGGAAACCAATTTCACATAAGTGACCCTGTGACCTTGAAAATTAGGTCAAGGTCACCCAAATACAATCCCAACCTAGGTCTTGCCTAGATACATAATCCTACCAAGTTTCATCAAATTCTGTCAAGTCCTTCAAGACTTATCGCACGGAAACCAAGAACCTGAACAACAACAACAACAACAACAACAACAAGAAGAAGAAGAAGAAGCGGAAGAAACGGGCACTAAAACAATATGTCCCCCGGCTTCCACCGGGAGACATAATAAGAGGTCACCTGTCTTGAGAGCCCACTTTCAGGCCTGCCTTTTGGGTGGCCTCTCAAGACAGGGACTACTGTACTAGGCTTCCACGCAGTGGAATCTTACATTGACTCACGGATAGTCGACAATCCATGATTGACTGTTCCTGATATGGTTATGTTCTTGTAAAGGTTTGTATATTTTTTTGTTCTCATATGGGCTGCTAGCCTGAAATATAAATATACCATGGCTATGTCCACCTAGGCACTTTTGTTTGCACGTGCCCTGGCCTGAATGAGTGATTTTTCTACCAAGAGGTCTTTAGGTTACAGACCACAGTTGTGATTGGCTGGTTGTGCATCCCAACGGAGAGAATCCATAATTATTGTAAAAATACTGTGTTTTCAGCATGCTGTTGCTTCTGTTTAAATAAAGTTAGCTAAGTCAGGTTTGCTGCATCACAGAGTTGCTTTATTGGTGGTCATATTGGTGCAGTGTCTTCCAGGCCAGGTGGGAACTTTATGGTGGGGAAGGACAATGATGTGACCCTGGCAAGAGCACAGTTAATCCACCTGTATAAAGCTGACATCCAGTGCTGTTTCATATTTCAATTATCACAAATTAATGGCTGGGAATTATATGACAACAAGATATGTTTGTAAAACATAGATGCCCCCTGCCCTCATTACCCTTGCCCTCGCTACCCTATTGATAGTGGCAGATGGGGCACTCGTGACCTTACAAAATTAGTGGAGGTTGATCATACATCAATGTCACATATCTTTAAACTTTAACCTAGCCCTTATAAAACAACTAAAAACCTGGACAATATAAAAGTTTTAGCCGAAAAATTAGTCATCATTTAGAAACCATATTCAGCAAGGTGGATTTATGACCTTGGAAATTAGGGCAAGGTCACTCATTTTCACTTGACCTTCTTCAGTTGTTGTGCAAAAACCACAGGATGTCTACTGTCTGTGTGTGACACTCAAAACTGGGTCAAGGTCACCCATCTACAATCTCAAACTAGCCCTTATAGGCAACCATAAAGCTGTGCAATATAAAAGTGCTACCTCTAAAATGCAAGTTATCATGAAGAAACAGTATTCAACCAAATGGCTCTGTGACCTTTGAAATTAGGTCAAGGTCACCCATCTTCAAACTTGACCTAGCCCCGAATACGGACAATTATCCAGTGTAATATAAAAGTCCTAGTTTAAAAACCTCTTCAGTTATCATGTGGAAACCAAAAAACCACAGGAATTCTACAATCTCTCTGTGACCATGAAAACTGGGTCACGGTCACCCATCTTCAAACTCACCCTAGCCCTTACAGAGAACCATAAAGCTGTGCAATATAAAAGTTCTAGCTCCAAGGTATAAGTTATCATGCAGAAAGCATGAAACCATATTCATAAAGTGGCTCTGTGACCTTTAAAATGAGGCCAAGGTCACCCATCTTCGAACTTTGCCTAGCCCTAAATATGGACTATAATCATGTGCAATATACAAGTCCTAGCTTAAAAACCTCTTCAGTTATTGTGCGGAAATCAAAGTTGACTCAGGTACCAGTGTGACCTTGTAAACTTGGTCAAGGTCACCCATCTTTAAACTTTGTCTAGCCTTTGACTAGAATGATGCACCTGTACAGCATCAAAGTCCTAGCTCAAAAACTTCTTGAGTTATTGTGCGGAAACCACAGAAATTCTACAATCTCTCCGTGACCATAAAAACTGGGTCAAGGTCACCCATCTTCAAACTCAACCTAGCCCTTACAAAGAACCATAAAGCTGTGCAATATAAAAGTTGTAGCTCCAAGGTATAAGTTATCATGCAGAAAGCATGAAACCATATTCAGTAAAGTGGCTCTGTGACCTTTAAAATGAGGCCAAGGTCACCCATCTTTGAACTTTGCCTAGCCCCAAATATGGACTATAATCATGTGCAATATACAAGTCCTAGCTTAAAAACCTCTTCAGTTATTGTACGGAAACCAAAGTTCACTCAGGTACCAGTGTGACCTTGGAAACTAGGTCAAGGTCACCCATCTTTAAACTTTGTCTAGCCTTTGACTAGAATGATGCACCTGTATGGTATCAAAGTCCTAGCTAAAAACCTTCTTGAGTTATTGTGCAGAAACCACAGTCTACCAACCGACCGACCGACTGACATGCGCAACGCTATATGCCCCACCTTCTTCGAAGGGGGGCATAAAAATCCATCCATGTTTTTCTGACATTTTTATCTGTTAAATGCCGTTCACGAAATTTTAAAATACCAAAATGCTTATTTTTTACACTGAAAAATGCTAATGTGCAAAATAGAAGGATTTATAACTGTGGTCTGTGGCCTTTAGATATTGCCAATGAGGAAGAGCATGAACAGAAGCTTCTACTGCTCTCTTGTACAGGGCATTTCGTTCATTCAGGGCTAGAGTTGTGTATTCCCATTACTTTTCATTGTAATTTACAGCTTAATAACTTTAAAACCACTGATTGCAGAAACAGCAAAACTTGTGTAGGAAAATTATGTAGATACCTAAAATGTTCATATAAATTTTATTCTTGTTGCTTTAAAAGTAGTCTTTTAATTTTAGGTTAATTTAGCATGCAATCCAGTGGGCGAGTACACATCTCTAGCCCTGAAGAATTCTGTGTATTGGTTTTGTGTATTTGACTGAATGCACAGATGATTGGTAATTTTGACCTGTCTTACTAATCACATTTTCCTATTTCTGTGTGAGTGTGTCATGGTAAAACAAAACATGTGAATCATAATTTTAAGTGTGCCTGAGTACCCCCTCTGTACCACTAGAAACACAAATATATCACTGTTTTCATGATCATTATATGTAAATTTTCTTCTAGAATAACAAGAAAGCCAAATTGGTGTCTTTCACCTTTGTTTTGTGGTATTTGTTACCTGCCTTGATATGCTATTTAATCCACCATTAACCCTTTCCCCCTCAAACCGGCCAAAACCGGCTGGTGGTCAAATGTCGTCTGCTTCAGTGTTTTCAACTAATTTCAACAGTTATGGGAAAAAAACTGACTGAGAAATGTACATGAGACATATCAAGATCACATGCCCCAGGTCAACAGCTTTCCTTGGCATGGGTTGGCCACTTAGTGCCCAACCCATGACAAGGAAAGCTGTTGACTCAGTCTTAATTCAAGGGGGAAAGGGTTAAAACTCTGAACCACTAAGTTGTAAAGTCCTAACAATACAGGTATATCAAGTAGGATTTGACAACACTACAGCCAGAGTGGGTTTGTTAAAAAAATGGTGCTCAGCAAACTTCGGCACAACCGGCCAAGCATCACATGGTCTAGCTTGGCAATCTGCACTGTGGGCTGGCACTAGCCATTAGCCAATTAGCCATCGGCTAATGATTGCGAAATTTGGCTAAAGGCATTTACAACCTTTTATTCAAATTGGCTAAAGAAATTTTTGTTACTCTGTATAGCTTCGCAATCAGTTTTACTGTGTTATCCTCAAACTGCAACCTTTTATATGTTAAATGCTTGAAGATGTGAGTGGACTTCGGCTAACAATATTTAAGTTTGGCTAAAAGATTTAAGTGATTTCAGCTAAGTTGGCTAACAAAATGATATCCCTAGCAGAAGCCCAGGGACTGATGGTGGTCTGCTGGATTGTCAAGGAATCCAAGGTGGGCATCCTGTCCCACTCTCCCACAAAAATGCAATACCAGCATTGAAAGCTAGAAACACGACAGGGCACTCTGCGACATAGTGCAACACATGGAAAGAAACTTTACTGATATGTATCTTGATTACAAGATATGGTCAAATGCAGACATACAAAGCACATTAACAGCAGTGAACAGCAATAAACAAAAATGAAAACCTTGCAAAGCTAAGATACAGACAAGTGCACCTAGGTACAAGATTTCTACACAACCTGTATTATATCTATATCCATAGTATACTATCTATACAACTTGCCTCCTATCACCCACAGCTACACATGCCCAGTCGTCAGCTCATTTTTTACTGTCTATACACCCAGTATAATGTCTATACACCTAGTATAATATCTTTACACCCTGTATAATACCTATACACCCTGTATACTATCTTCAACATTATTGGATTAACAGAGAGAGTATATTTCATGCTCCAGTGGGGTTTTAGGTTTAGTACAGCAACTTGTTTCTACCACTAAAGTGGACAGTTATTCTTAATTAACTAAGTTATGCCTTTTTTAAAAGGAAAATTTTAGGTACACTTCAAGTCTGAACCTGCACTTAAACTTGCAGTATCTATGTAATTTATGTTGGCCATCTATCTCAATTCCACTCATGTGATTTAGCCAATCTGATCCATAGACTTGCTGCAGCAGATCTCTAACCTTTGACAGTGTCAGAAGAATTGTCTCCACCCCAAATTATTCCACTTTTCTTGCATACCTATATCGTTCAATGTACCATGCATGTGTCAAACCAAACAGTTTTTTCCTGCAAAGAATTGCACATAATTGTCTCCATGTATCTACTCTAGGAAAAATTCTGAATGATCTTTGAATCTGACCTATGCTGGCGCTGACTTTTCAATTTCTAGTTCTAGTCTATTTTTGTGATAAGTGAAATATGTGGGGGGGAGGGGTTCAGAACACAAGGCACTCTTGTGTACATATAATGCATCAGTTGTCTGTTATTGCGAGTTCTACAAGTGGTCTATTTTTGTAATTAAAATGATATATGAGAGTTTTTTCACAACACATGGTACTCGAGCAGATATAATGAGTCCATAGTCTGTTTATTTCTAGTTCTAGTCTAATTTTGTGATAAATGAAATATGTGACTTTTTTCAGAACACAATGTACTCTTGTGTAGATATATGAGTCAATTATCTGTTCATTGGTTATTATAACTTGGATTGTTGAAAGAAAAGAAGACTTATTATGTCTGTGTGCAAACACAGACAAATTGTTTTTCTTTCTTTCTTTCTTTCTTTCTTTCTTTCTTTCTTTCTCTCTCTCTCTCTCTCTCTTTCTTTCTTTCTTTCTTTCTCTCTTTCTTTCTTTCTTTACAAGGAAATTTGTCCAACACTTCATTTGAAAAGTATTATACATAGAAACTCCAAACTAGGCACAAAATTTTATACTTCTATACATACATGAAGTCTTGCCTTTTTATAATGAAAGGTCATGCTTTTCAAAATTATGCAAATGTGGGCCATTAAAGTTTAAGTTTTCAATATCTTATATACTATAGTAGATGTGCTTCCGAGTGTATAGGAGTTCGATCATAGCAATGCAAAGGTCCTCTCAAATGTCAAGGTCATGTCAAGGTCAAATGGTCATTTTAAAAGTCAAGGTTCAATTCAGGTAGAGGTCATCTCACAGTCAAAGGTCATTTCAAGGTCAAAAGGCCACTTTCGATGGTGGCTTTCTTCCAGCCATAACTTGGTCAATTTTTATCCAATTTTGATCATCTTGGGCTCAAATTGTAGCTACTGTAACACTGCACATTTTTGAAACTTCCATGTGACCTCATAAGGTCAAAGGTGAAGGTCATTTGGACTGTTGAATGTTTCATCCAGCCATAATTTGGACAATTTCCATCCAATTCTAATCACGTTGGACTCAAATTGTAGGTATTGCAACACTGCACATTTTTGTAAGAACATGTAATCACTCAAGGGCAAGGCCCTTTGAAAGTTTCATCTTGCCACAACTCGGTCAATTTTCATCTGATTTGGTTCATGTTGGGCTTAAATTGTGGGTATTTTAACACTGTACATTTTTGCAATTTACATGTGACCTCTAAAGGTCAAGGTCATTTGGACTCTGAAAGTTTTACCCAGCCATAAGCTTAATGGAATGTGAAATACCAAAGGACAAAAGTTGTAGCATTTAATATTTACAAATTTTGAAGACACACAGACAGATTTGCTTTGAAGTAAATCTTTTCTAGTTATGGAAGTTACACTCCTACGAACTATACATCACCCACATTTTATTGTGTGTATCTCACCCTGTCTGTGACTGTCGATTGTGATAAAGAACAAATGATTGCTCGCAAGTATTGGCAGCAGCCCTAATGACCACAAGAGTAATGGTTTCAACACTCTACCAAAACTTGCGAAATGTTTTCCTCATTTTGTTTGGTTGATGTTTGAAACTGAAATACAACCAAGTGATGCATATACCCAGCCTGGATTTATGAAGCTTCAACCAATTAGCATCTGGTAACATCAGGTCTGGGCTGTAGCTATCACTAAGCCATACGTTATCAGAAAGCATTCTCACCAGTCACACGTGCAATCTGAACAGCCACTGAACATGACTGGCGTATAGATCTGTGTGATAAGTCAGTCCATAACAATACGTAGCACAAGGCAAGGACAGACCAGCAAGATACAATCTGCTCCCACAGATAGCTCATAACCAGCACTCATGGGGCATGGCTCCAGTGGGCTCTGATCACATCATCAATGCATATAAACTATCATGACATCAGTGCTGAAACCACAAGTGGCTTTGAGCTAGATTTGGCACCAAGTTGACATGGAGATGTCACAAATTACATTAAAGGAGACATTTCCCAATCTTTGTAATGTTTCAATTATGTTGAATCAACATAGATGAAGCAATACACATATTTTTCACTTAAAAACATATCAAGAGGTAAAATGAATAGAGTGGCAGGATTATTCAAAACACCATGAAAAACATATATATGCATATCCTGCCAGGTTCATCTTTGTATATGAACAAGTAATGGACTTTGTTACAAGTAAACAATAATCTACATAATTAGGCCTTATCAACAGGACTCTCCCACTGAAACCAGGATTTCCTCTGTCCTTGCATTAGCTGTCATATTTTAGTTTTTACAGGATCTGGTCTTCACCTTCCCGATTGTGACAACTTGCAACATGCCTGTACATGAAGTGCGTACTGCAGTACACCCCGTCTTGACTGTCCTCCACTGTCACCAAATAGTGGTCTTATGACAGATAAATTAACCCTCCCACTTCCTCCCTGACTTAAGGCTAGGCTAACAGCTTTTCTCCGCATGGTAAGGATGCTAAATGCCAGAGACACACGAAGGGAAGTTGTCGATCCGGGTTATGTAGCAGACAGGTCTCATCTGAACTTCTCAAACCTTTTCTCATTACAGTTCAAATTTGTCAAAAAACATTGAAGCAGACCACATTAGACCCCTGGCCAGTTTCACACGCAAAAAGTTAACCTGGGCAGAACAACATTCGGGCAACGTGGTCACAAAAGAGAGTTGTCTTTTATGGCAGCCAGGGCTCTCTTCGGACAAGCTGGTGCCGTTAGCCAATTAGTCAAATGGTAATGTTTAATTCATTTGGCTAAAGAAATCTGCAAATGGTTAATTTATTTTAACATGAACTAAATAAGAGTTAGGTCCAATTCTACAATGATTATTCTTTTATTTCCCAATTTGGCCACAGATTTTGAAGGCCTAGATCTGTCCCTGCTTAAAGTCAACTTATTTAGCCAACGGAACCTATTTACATGAAAGCACAAACGTGTATAATTTTGTAGATTTTGAGATTTTGGTAGACATGTGTATTGTCTATCAGTTGTCCAAATTTGGTAGTTCTAGTCCCAATACACTAAGAAGAATCTAAGAACATAAATTTAATGTTAACATGGTAGTGAACGAACCATGTTAATCTTTGAATCTTGGTTACAGACAATAGGCATTTGCACCAAATATCCAGTTCATGTGGTTATTTCTTTGAAACTAGTAATCTGATTACAATCAAATAAAAACTGTTTTACTCTTAAAAAAGTTCTAAAACATATCTGGGATTTTCTAATATATGAACAGTTCTTTTTTTTAAATATGTGTCAAAAAAAGGAGTCCACCAACTTTATCAATTTTGACAAAATCAGCCATTATGCAATTTTTGTATTGATGCCATTGTAATAATACAGGTGTCGTTTTAAAAAATCCCTGGTATTTTTGGTAGATACAAGTATTGAGATCATAATAGCACAAATTTGACCATTTTGTCTTTAATATTTTCCAAGAAATATCCAAAATATCATTAAAAAAACCCACATTTTTACCCAAAACCCTTGTGTTCATACAACAACTTTGAATGCAGATTTAAATATTTAACATGTTTAATGCAGACAGATTCTACAAAGCCTTGTGGTCAGTTAAGTTTTAAAGTTTATTAAACAGGAATGCATATTTCTGTGATATTTGGCCCAGAAGTGAAGTCACTTTGCCAGGCTGAACATTACATTAACACTTTGCCCCTTAAAATGACCCGAAAACTGGCTGGTGGTCATATGTTGTCTGCCTCAATGTTTTTGACTTATTTCAATAGTAATGAAAACCAACTTGAATGCAAACTATACTTGGGCCATGTCAAGATAATTTAACCAAGCTCAACAGCTTTTTGGCATGGATTAGGTACTCAGCAAAGTTGTTGACTTGGTCTTAAATCAAGGAGGAAATGGTGAAATTGTCAGTAGGATCACTATTGCCTATTTCCATTACATCAATCTTTGACATTGTCATTTGCAACTTAAAAACATGCACATCTGACTTACCAAAATCAATTAACTGAATTTGGCTTATTATGTAGATTGCACAAAACTGGGGGAGGGGGCAGCAGTCTTGCATAGATTTGATAGGAACAACATCCAAAGTAGTGAAATTTACAATTCCGTCAATTGTCCCAAATGAATTAGAATAGAAAATTAGAACAGGCTGATTTTCCGACAGAAAATCAAATGTCTCCCTGTGCGCCCTTACTATTGTCACCCTTATTTTTATAAATAGGCATACAGATTCCAATGATCTACAGATATGGTGAAGGTACACTCTTTATTGACATTTCAAAACATTGATTTTTGACGGGATGCCAACGTGACCTTGAAAAATAGGTCAGTAATATATGTGCAGTTACAATTTTAGATGGCATGCCCATGTGACCTTGAAAAATATGTCAAGGTCACCCATCTGCAATCCCAAGCAAGATCATATATATAAAACATCTTCACATAAAATTTCAACTTCCCAAGTCAAATCTTCCTTGAGTTATCACGTCCACATCGATTTTAGACAAAATGCCGTAACCTTGAAAAATAGGTCAAGGTCATACATCTGCAGTCACAAGCAAGGTCTGACAAAAGTCTTACATAGAACCATAATCACACAAAATGTCAACCTCTTTAAGTCAAATCTTTCTCAAGTGCATCTGCAATGATTTTAAAAAGTGGCCATGTGACCTTGAAATAGGTCAAGGTCACCCATCTACAATCCCAACCTTGTCCATATCATGGTACACAATCATGCAAAATTTCCACCTCCTACGTCAAATTCTTGCAGAGTTATTGCATCCATGTCAATTTTACATGACATGCCCATGTGACCTTGAAAAATATGTCAAGGTCACCCATCTGCAATCCCAAGCAAAGGTTTTATATAGGAACATCTTCACAAAAAATTTCAACTTCCGAAGTCAAATCTTTCTTGAGTTATCGTGTCCGCAACACACACAACAATGTGTTGCAGAAGAAGTGGAAGAAAGGGATGCAAAAACAATATGCCCCCCCCCCCCCCCCCGTTCCATGGGGAGACATAGTAAACACATTTCCTTCCCAGCAATTTGCCCGACATTTCATTTGGACACTATTATAGCCAGAAACTACAAATTCTGCATGATTATATCTCCATACAGTCTTGCCTTTTTTTGTTAAGGACTGGTAAGACACCAAAAACCTTTGCATGGCTGATTTTGAGATTTTAACGGTTTTTACAAGATGAATGTCATTTCTATTAGTTGTCAAAATTTCAAGCTTTTAACTGAAGTAGAAATATGAGAAAAACGCCAAAAACCACACAAGCATGTGGACATCCGAACGTCCATGTGTCATTATTTTGGTTTTCAGCCGCCAAACGGAACAATGCCACCCGTCAATCATACTTAACAGCCTGTCACGTGGCTGCAGGTAGCAACGGCCCATGGCAAAAGGAGAGAGGTATCAGGGCGGCAATGTGAAACAAGGAGACATGCCGAAAGTATGTTTGTGGGCAGGGAAAAGAAACAAACATGCTATCACAGCCTTAGAGGTTTACTTTATAGTTATCTTGCTTGTTTTGTGTTCTAACGAAGGGAGACTTTAAATGTTCAAGAGGAGCGGCAATCGTCTGACGATGTCCCTTCAAAGGCCGTGCCGCGATGGATTACCCCAGTGATCCTGCACACCAAAGACAGGCGGGGAAAAAAACTGACACTCTAATCAACAAAACCCACGTACATGATCTTTTATCGAAACCCAGGGATGAGGAAATAAAAGTACAAATAAACACATCGAAATAAGCAAAAACGTGAACAGCAGAAAAAACACACAAAATAACGTTACAAAATTCAGGTTGGAAAGAGAAACGACACTCACTGACAAAATAACTACAAAATAGCTAACTAAGTAAAGTGTACAGACAAGTCTAACAAGCTAACTGCATAAACTATAAAGACAGGAGTAAATACAATAAAATTCTATCCCTAAAAACGCGATGAAGTGGTACGGGGCTGAAGACCAAACCCGCATCCGTGCACAGACCACGGGCGGCCGTAGGACGCCCACCGAAGCATGGCAACACAATTTTCGTTGCCAGGCTGGAGGTCACGGGGCCCGAAGGGCCGCCTCCGTGACGTCACGCTTTGAAACCACACTGTCGTTGTCGCCGTTTGACAGATTGCTGAATGATGCTTTCTGTACTTCAAAGGCTCTTTTATTCATGTGATTGGCCAAAAATTGATTGACAACCTCCCCAAATGTTAAGGGACGATGTTTTCTACGTTTTGTACAAATATCAGCACAACTTGACCAAATGGTATTGTTTCAGAGGCAAATGATCAACATCAAAGGCCTTTGAAGCTTGTTTTCTCAGAAAGGATAATAGGACGAGAACCCCACCTAAGAATGGTTATTCCAAGAAAACGGCTGGGCGAAATTTAATCCGGTTAACGGCTTTTGATTCTGTAATATCTGAACTGCAAAAAAGATTCAGCGATACGTTTTGTACAAATATCAGCACTTGACCAAATGGTATTGTTTCAGAGGCAAATGATCAACATCAAAGGCCTTTGAAGCTTGTTTTCTCAGAAAGGATAATAGGACGAGAACCCCACCTAAGAATGGTTATTCCAAGAAAACGGCTGGGCGAAATTTAATCCGGTTAACGGCTTTTGATTCTGTAATGTCTGAACTGCAAACATAAAAAATCGCTGGATCGTTTTTTGTTGCCAATATGTCAGGATTAAGATGCAAGTGTAATTACGATTTTATCACAAATAATTAGTGACTTATATCGACATTTATGGAGTGGATGCTTTGCGGTCAACTTTCAATTGTTTGTTCAACAATTAACATCACAGACACCCAAATACGGGCCATATAAATTCTTTGGAGTATGACAATTACACACATATATGATATGTTATCCTAACACAAATAGAGTTTCAGCTAGGATTGACTGAAGTGGGATTTATTTTTGGTGTCTTACCTGTCCTTAAGAGGAGTGTACATTTTCAAAATTATGCACATTAAGGCAATTTTAAATTTTGAATATCTTAACTATTATACATAAAGCTGCCATTCCAACTTCAATTCATGTTTGTGCTGTAGGCACACCCAATGAACCACAAATAAAGTTATTATAAATGATGCTAATTTGGGGATTTGCTTTGAAGCAAATCTTTTCTAGTTGCAATTCTGAACTTCCACTTCAACATTTTAATTAACCAGTTACAACCAATACAATGCAAAAATACATTTTTCATCTATCAGAAACTTGTGTATTGAGCTGTGCGTACCCCAGGGAAATTTATACAGCCAAATACTCTTTAAAGTTTAGAGTGAATTACAGTGAATATTCCATCTGAAGAAAGCTGTATTCCACTTGGCTACTGACTCTCAGAATATAGCTTTCTGCATTTGGGATATTCACTGTAGTCTACTCTGAACCATTGAATGATAATACTATCCTATAAAGTGCTAATCACTGCTATAGTTGCTTTCTCATTACCATTAAACATATAACAGTTAACAAGTCAAATTCCTCATGAAGGTACCTTTCATTCAAATACCAGCAAGCCTTGTCTGAAGCAAAAAGTAGTCTTAGTCAACAGCTTTCCTCAGGACACTTTGTGCTCACTGTGCGCAAAGTGTCCCGAGGAAAGCTGTTGACTCAATCTTAAATCAGCACTTTAAGGGTTAAATCACAAAACATTATATTCATAATCACAGGTGTACATTGTAACTCAACAGATACGGCACACTCTGGGCAAATGTGTGAGTCGTGCATCCTCAGCGGACCGTTATATTCAACCATAGCAAGTCCTATCCTGGCCTAGGGCTACCCACAAGTGTTCCTATGCACTTTTGATCTGATTGACCAATTAGTTTTGGAGATGCTTTTTTCCCAAGATTTTGCCCAAACAAATTAAGAAAAATCAAAAATCACAGGAGCATAACCATTTTAAGCACTTATGGACATTTGGTCCAAATCAACTTGGATAAAAAGTCATTTTGGGGAAAACCCTTCTTGTTGAAAAGACATTTCCTCCTGAGGACAGTTTGTCAAAATCAATTTGGGTGCAAGTCTAACTCAGTGAAAATCACAATACAACCAACTGTGTATGAGCGGGCCAGTGACAATGCTGACCAGTAAGCATCAACATAGTTGCCATTCATGGACCAAAGTGGGTTTTTTGTTCAAACTGTGAAGTTCAATAAAATGGGTTTACAATACTTATATACTTGCCTTGTGGGTCATTTTTCCCAGCATTTCCCCAGGGCTCGACAATTTTTTTAAAAATCACTTGTCCCCAGGACAAGTAAATTTCAAAATCCACTTGTCCTGATAAAACTTCTATAAACATCGTTTTTTTCAAACACAATGCTAAGGCCTACACAATCCATTTACCCTAAAATATATTTGCCGCGTATTGTCGCTTGCAAATTTGCACAAAAATGTCAAATTTTACAACGATTCAAGCTGCAACTGTTCGACAGTGAAACTGGCAAAACATTAAAAATACAAATTAAAAAAGTAAGCTATTTGCATGGGGTGACTAACGATGAAAAATACATTGCAATTTCTGGGACGATAGGAGTCCGTATCCCGGTTAAACTTAAATAACGATTAAAATAGTTGCATTGGTTTCAGGATCCTTTCTCGCTGCCTCTGATGCCGTGATGGGATGCATAGCGTTTGCGTACCTACCATGAACGCTATCGGTACATCGTAGTAAATTTGCGTATACAGTATTGGCAAGTTCCTCACAATAAACGGTGTTCTTAAATCAAATTCAAACGAAAATTTTAATATTTCAAATCAGAAATCGAGCGTGCGCACCGTCAACATCTTTCTTGCAACTGTACACAAACAGCTGCTTTGGCCATGTGGCCTGACACACAACACATCACCCGATTGGTCAATTGAGTCACATGCAAAAATGAGCCAATCGCGGCTCGTGCTGCAGTGTTTTCATCATGGCTTCCGCCCAGTGAACATGTGTGAATATGCCGTAATTTACGGTTTTAATTGCAGCATGCGAAAATAAAGATTCCAGTGTTTATAGCAACAATTATTTGGAGTCACAGGCAAATACGCAAAGGTAGGGGGATAGAGGAAAATGCCGAATGTGTGACAGATCAGTCAGCATGATGCTCCGTTCACCGTAGATTACTCCACGCGGTCACTTGCGTGTGACTGGCAGATGTGCGATTTGTTTAGCCGGGAAGTCAACTTGCGGCACCATTACATGATCTCTCCAACACTTTTAGAGCCCACTGATAAATTGTCTTTGATGCTAATTTGCTCAAGAATTCGCCATGCAAGTTTTAAAATTTTTTGATGTTCCTTTGTCATCGTTCGGGCAGATAAGACTGACGGTGAGGTGCTGTGACCTTGCCCCGATACGGGCGAAAGCCAATACGCCCCAATGCATGACTGCTGGTACCTTTGATCTCGTCGTCGTATGCACGCAACGGTCAAAATACCTCCTTGTTATGACAGAAATCAAGTAGGTAGTCAAATCCTGTTGAATATACCTGCTGACCATGTAATTGTTTAAACCTGGATTGTTGACTTTAGGCCAGGGGATTATCATCACCTATTGCGCATTGGCGTCCCCACGCACATGCCTGCAGGCTGCATTGGTGTTTTATGTTCTGTTCACGCGGACCACAGTAATCGCCAACATATACAGAGTCGCGAAGGCTCTGACTGCTGATCATCATGTTGCCGTGCATGCAAACAGACGTAATTTCAGTCCAATTAAAAAAAGAAAAAATTAGCTTGTCCGCAGGACAAGTTGAATTTGAAAGTCACTTGTCCGAGAAGAGCTTTAGCTTGTCCCGGAACGTCGGATCACAGGAATTTTCGAACCCTGCAGCATTTCCCGCCACTAACTTCGCTCAGCAATCACGCTGAATTTGATGGCAATCTGGACATACATGTACCACACCAGATATGGTGCAAGTTGAAGTAAATATGTAAAATATATGACTATATCTCTTTAACTGAACATTTCAAGTCTGCTGGCATAGGCTAATTTTTTTTCTGTCTCTCCTTCCTTCTTTCTTTTCTGTCCTTTCTTTATTCCTCCTCTTCTAATTCTTCAGATATATTTCTTTTTCCTTTTATTTTTCACCCTTCTCTCCCCATCACACCATGTTTTGCACGGAGAAGAGTTGATAATAACGCCCCTGTGTTTGTCTTGTCCTGTACATGTGCCTTCACCGTGTGGTTTTGTGCTGGTCATTCACTACATTGTGGGATTTACCCAATGCATGAGTGACTGTGCAAAACCTGTGCATCTTGTATCATCCTGTACTACCTGCCCTCCTTCTACAAGAGGGATTAACATGGGACATTGTCCTATTTCCTGATTACATCACTGACTAATTTGTTTTATTTATTTTCTGTAATTTGTTCAATAAAATATGTTGAAATCAAATATGAAAGAAGTTGGAACTGAAAACATAACCTGGATACTTCACATATTCAGAACTACATAGTTCACCTTTATCATGACTCATAATTTTAACTTTATAAAAAGTATTTTGAGCCTCATAAATTCTACTTTGGAAGATGATACCAGTATATTTCTGCTGAAAAGGACAAGTCAATGTTTTCTGCAATAAAAATGTGTGGTCCATTTTGTTCTCCAGATTGTCTTTTCTTCTTTACCTTTTCATCGATCACAGATAACAGGGCCACCTCGCAGCGTGGTTGCCCACAAACATTGTTTGGAATTCAACTAAATGACTTAGCGACGAAATGATATTTTGACTAAATTCGACAAAGCTGTATGTACACACATTTTCAATTCTCCCATATTGAATTCAACTGAATATTACTGTGGCAACTTCTCTATTTGACCGTAAATCACGAGGATGAAAATGAGTTTCGACCAAGTTGATTTTTACGAAGTGTCTTAGATCCATTTGAAGAAGTCATGTAAGGCCCACCAAAGGAACATTCCCACCAAATTTGACATGAATCTGGCCCCAGGACAAGAAGTCCAAAATATGAATTTGAACATTGCAATCTCCATCACCTTACATTATAATCAACAGGAATGTATCCATTAGCTGGCGAAAATTGTCTTCAAAGCAGGCACCACTGCATCTGAAACCATACTACTACATTGCTGGTACATGTCATTTCTACTTTACAATCTTCATAAACATGTGTCGCCACTTATTTTTACATTTAACAAAACTAAACAAATATCTACATTTTTTGTTTACCTGTGGTGGCTATCCCTGGTATGCATACACAATTATTTTCTTTAATTATTAGGCAGATCTTTGTCAAACTTAACGGGGATGTACCTAGAGGCAGTCTCTATCAAATGCCTTCAAATGTCAACACTCCAGTATTTTTTGTTTTTATTTTTCACTTTTTTTAGTGAGTCATTGACTTTAATGGGAGTTAAATATAGCATCAACTACCAGTGTTACCCAATATCTGGGCCAAAAATATTGTCCCACAGGAGTTCAATCATTCTGAAACATTTGGACTGGACCCATTCCAAAAAAAATTTGCCCCCCCCCCCCCACCACCAACTGCAACTGCAACTTTGTGACCAATATTTCACTGAAGACTGTAACAGAATTTGTTCAGTCTTGTAAATTGTAATCTTAAATTCACCCTCTCATGGCCCCCACCTATAACAGGTACCACTGCAATACCCTTCTGCAACAGTTTTAGCTCATTGTGGTCAGATTTTCATACAACTATGGCTTCAGGTGCCACACAGCCTTGTACCTCAAGGAGCACCATGTCTCAAGTTCAGACCTAGAAAGTATACATATTCTGCTTCTTCCTGACATGCATATTAAATATACATTATAAGGGGAAGGGTAATTTTAGTTTTTATTGCAGACATAGTGATATTTGTGGAAGGTCTAATTTGAATATTTTGAAGGCCCATTCAATATTATTTCAAAGGATTGAAAATTTGTAGAATGAAACTTTACAATACTGTCCACTGTCCAGATTTGTTATTTTGAGTTTTCATATAATGGCAGTAGAAAAAAAATTGTGAGAGAATTAGTGCATTTTCCTAGATGATTCACACTAAGTCATGCTAAATCCACCTTTTCCCTGAAAATATGTGGCCAATGGTTTCCAAGAAGTGAAAAATGTAAATTTTGGATGACGGATGACCAACCATCAGAAAAGCCCTGCTGACAGACATGTCACCTGAGCTTTAAAAACTGAAGCACCACCAGTTTCAAGAACAAATTAGTATTTAAGGGTCCCCTGAAGTGTTGCCATGCAATGTCAAAGTAACTGGCCAAGCAAAGTTGTGAAATAATTTTTTTAAGATCTGATCAAAATACGAACAGTTAAAATCATAAAAAATACACACACACAATAATAAGACTGAGTGATGGTTTTGGAGAAGTTGAAAATGATCAAAAATTAATGAGAAATATAGAAAACTGCCTATTGAATGAATTAAAGGTAATGAGCAGTGCCTTTGCCACCAGAGTAAAACCAGACCACTTTTACCTTAGTGGGCATGCCTTTCAGTTGTGATGTCATCATACAGCTCGGGGTCATGGGATAATTGGCTTCATTTCATCTCTCCTTCTAACAATAGAGCACAAAACCTCCTTGTTTTGACCCAGTCCTGTCTGAGACAGCACTTCCTGGGCTGATATGCAATCAGGTAATCTAGCTAACCTCATGCATATTGCTCAACACTTAACCAGATACCTGGTCGTCAAAGCACTTCTTGCATATACTACATCTTAGCTCACAAATGATCTTACAAAATCACTGGAGCATGACCATTTGATAAAACTTGGGAAAGACCCACCAAAGGTATTTTAGAACCAAGCTGCGTAATTCGTCTACTCCGCTGAAAGTATAGTAACACAGAACTTGGTCTGCTTTGCATGCAACCAAAGGTAGATCCCCACCAAGTTTGAAGATGGTCAAATACTCTGATCAACAATTTCAGACCAGAAGTCAGAAACATAAATGCGAACAACAAAGCTGATGGACATCACATAACCTCAGCTGAGGCAAATTACATTTCAGTTTTTTTTTTAATGAGTATCATCCCATGAGTCTGAAAGAAGTATTGTACCGTCTTCATTCCAATTTCAGACCAGAAGTCAGAAACATAAATGCGAACAACAAAGCTGATGGACACCGCATACCCTCAGCTGAGGCAAATTACATTTCAGTTTTCTTTTTTAATGAGTATTATCCCATGAGTCTGAAAGAAGTATTGTACCGTCTTCATTCCAATTGGCGCACTGTGCACTTAAAGAATATTATACATGAAAATCCAGCCCAGAAAAATCGATCATAAGCGCACACCCCCATTTTTCCGATGCCGGGTCTTTTCAAAGAGTTGAAACAGTCATCATATTCACGTCAGTAAAATCACCGGTAAAACTATCAATTTATTTTGTAGACTCACCTAAACACTATAGGATGATAACATTAACATCAAACTTTATTTCTGTTGATAAAAAAACAAAAAATTTGGTAAAAAGAGGTGACATTCAGCCAACTAAATGCCTGGGCTTGCCTCCCATGTGAGCAAGCCAGATTGGCTACCTATGCAGGAATTGGCGACTGAGCATGTGCAGTATGACAGGAAGTGCTCAGCAAAGAGGGAGTTGTTGTTTTCAAAGTGCACATGAAGATGCAGATAAGATGGAGAGCATTTAAAAAAACAACAAACAAACCATCATGCTTTTTGTGATAAAAGAGTTACATTGAAAACCACCCAAGTTTCACAGTAAGAAACTCGGGAATCATTCAGTAAAAGTGGGGGCGTGCGCTTATTGGGGAATGTGTGCTAATTGGAATGAATACGGTATTTATGTCTTTTTGCCCAGAACCACTTCCTAGTAGTCATTACCCTATTCAGCAGTCTAAACTCTTTACTCTCCATAAGCTTGTGACTTTTATGTATTATTTACCTCTTGCTTACATTTATAGTGCCATATTTATATTTAATATAGCAAACAGGGTTAGACATGACAAGAGTGTCAGTTAAGGCCGTTGTCACGGCACAAGTGAAAGACCGTACACGTGAAACATACACCTTGACCATAGTTACGTGTATGTTACACCCAACTATATAAAGCATGTACGCATGGCCGTTACACCAGCCTCTGATAAGACACAGCGGTGTCAAAACCGGGCAGGCATTTTTTCAGGAGGACAACCGTCGTTTTTGGCCTTGCCGTCGCCAAATTTGCTATTTGTATATTTAATATAGGCCACACAACAGGCTCCTGTACTGCAAAATATAACACGTATATAAATTTCCCGCCAGAATCACTTGTCCCCTCAAAAGGGAAGGGCAATAATCATCACACAATAATGGAGTCATACTTATACCTACACCAGTGTTGGCAATAACATTTCTAGAAGTAAAGAACATTTATTTTAAAAATCATGACAATTTCAAGGACAGAAGCTATGTTTCCGAATATGACTGTCATTTTGGGGGGGGGGGTAAAAAAATTGTCCCCACATTTTCAAAAGCAGTGCGTTTCGTCCTGTTTTATGTCTATATGAGTAATATTAGGGATGTACCTGTACATATGGGTACTTCCCTGTTGGGCAATGTGGGCAAGAGCAGCCCTGCAGCTAATACGAATGTGTCCGACTGATGATGTAGAATTATGCAAAGCAGCCTGTTACAATAATCTTTACATACAAATTCCACAGTTATTACTGAAATCAGCTGAAAATTCTGTCAAAACATTGCCACCATTTGCAAAATGGACTATGGTACAGTGGCCCTGCAATTTAAGACCACTGCTATGAGAGACCACCTGGCTTTTGTAACCACATTTCTGATGGCAAAACAGTCTAAATTCTGTATAAATTTTTCTTCAATTTAAGACCGCCTGCTATATGTGACCATTTTTGGCTGACTGAAGGGTTGATCTTAAATGGCAGGTACCACTGTTTTGGTACACTGCCAGTTTTTGTGTAACTGAAAGTAAATAAATGGACATATTTTGAACTAGAGATACCTTCAATGCAAGCATTGACTCAATGACTGGAGGGTTTGCCATTTCCTCAAATTAAGTCATTGTGATACCAAAATCTAATCAGCTCATCTTCCATGGTACGGTAAGCATATTGCCAAATTTGAGCAAAATACATGGAGGCATTGTGTAGATATCCCGGTAACGAGAACGTGCACAGACAGACAGACAGACAGACATACACCATGAAAACAGAAAGGGTCTCCCCATGGGGCAGACCCTTAAGGCTTAACAAGCCTTATTCTCACCATGGTCCATGAACATTAAACTAGTTGTGTCCATGTTCTCTCTGACTTGTTAAAAACGGGGCATCGGATAATTTGTATAACATATAGAACGACATACAATATATCACAGTGAGTATTATATATAATTAAGGATGTCATCTGTCAGGCTGCTGCTTGTTTTCACACACGATTTTTTTTTCTTTTTTTTTTTTTTTTCATTACAAAACCTCACAAGATCCCCAACATCTGTTGATTTTTTTCTTGTCACATTTGAAACAATTGTGATCTGACAGCCCGGCAGTAAAAGTATGAAAATTTCGATATAAATCCGACGACAGTTCATTTGAACCAAAAGGACATATGGATTGATTTCAGTCTGTTGACGACAGGCAGATAGGCCACCCCCGCACTGGTCTCTTAAACATGTCTTAAAATCCCACGCTTCTGACTCTATCATCGCAGATAATCATCATAATTGAAGCTTCGCACATCTGTCCACTGTGCAACATAGTAAGTCAAGTCGCCCACAAATGTATTCAGTACAGCCGCAACATTAACATATTTAATCAAAGCACCATACTCAACGACAAACAAAAAAAGGATCGTTTAGAAAAAAATGACAACAACAACACCTGATTGTTGGTAGCCATTCCTGGCCGGGCCACTACAACCGCAGAGACCACACTGGCCCATTCAGTTCATTCACAAAATTTTCAATGAACCCGATCCATTCAAATTAAAATCAAGGCACTCGCCAACACATTTTGCACAAAATCTGCATAAAATAGAAAATAACAGCTGCACAAACCTGTGAATCAAACCTCGTTATCAATGACTGCACCCATCCCCCCGGCCGCTGGGTGGCCATCGCCTGTATAATCGATGAAAAAGGGGGTAAAATTTCAAGAAATTTTAACCAGCATGACCGCCATGATGCTTATTTTGATTAGCGGTGCGCGTGCGCTAATTAATGCCTTTTTCCTTATATGGTATGCAAATTTTAGCGGAAAATGACGTCAAGGCCATAAGGCTGCATAGACAGAAACCACATAAATCAGATTATTTTTTTTACCTTTACCGCAAGAAAATAAACGTAATGATAAGGTGATGATAATGATGACAATAGCAATGTCAATGATACCACTGCTACTGATGGTGATGACGATAATAATTATAGTAAATGAATGAATGAATAGACAAATATATGAAAGGACAGATGGATCAATATATATGAGTTTGGAGAAAAGTTTGACATTTCAAGTGACAAATTACCAGTCTTCCTTCCTTCCTTCCTTCTTACTTTCATTATAAGGAATGTTAACCACAAGATCTCAATGCCGTCTGCCAAGTTCAGGTAGGCTATTGTTGGCAAGCATATACAGAAAAAATGGCACATACAACAAACACATTAATTTCTCAAATTGTGTGATAAAAAGCGAGCGTGAGAAGACTTTTTTGAGATCATCCATCCAATTATGTTCAACTTTGACAAGTAACTATTTTTTTTATGGGACTAGGCAAAACAAATGAGTTCACTTTGAGTTGATCCATGAAATGTTGTGTCTTGAAAAAGTAACTTACTTGCCTTGTGGCTTATTGATTTTTTTTTCCTTTTGTGCTTTATTTTGACACATTTGTATGTTGGACTACGGTCAAGTAACTATACTACTTCATGTACTACTACAAAGAAAAACAAGAGTCCCATGTTCCTACGCTCTACCTGCCGACAAGTAATCAGAGAGGCTTACCATAAAAATAAATTTAAAATCAAAATGCATTCCTTGCATGACTAAGCGAAAATAGGTCAAGGTCATCTATATTATACAACATCAAACTTCCGCGTGAAACATTGGTGATACGTTTGGTATTGTTAGCCTTATTCTTTCTCAACATATTGAATTTAGAGTCCTTACTTAATGCTCAAGGATGAAAAATATGTTTAGGTCACCTATCAAAGAATTTAAACATTGTCCTAACGCATATTTGGTGTAAATTTTGCAGATTCACCTTAGTTTATTAGCACACAATTCATTATCACAACACCAATGTTCTGCTGACATATAGAAAGATGACGATCACCAAATAATATACAGACAGACACACAGACACACAGATAGATAGATAGATAGATAGATAGATAGATAGATAGATAGATAGATAGATAGATAGATAGATAGATAGATAGATAGATAGATAGACAAACAGACAGATAGTTAGGTAGGTAGGTAGGTAGGTAGGTAGGTAGGTAGGTAGGTAGGTAGGTAGGTAGGTAGGTAGGCAGGCAGGTAGGTAGGTAGGTAGGTAGGTTGGCTTGGTTGGTTGGTTGGTTGGTTGGTTTAGTTTGTTGGTTGGTTGGTTGGTTGATTGGTTGGTTGGTTGGTTGGTTGGTTGATTGATTGATTGATTGATTGATTGATTGATTGATTGATTGATTGATTGATTGATTGATTGATTGATTGATTGATTGATAAAATAAAATAATTTCCTGAAATGCAATTCCTCTGTGAAAGAAAGGAATTTAAGGTCATCCATATTATGCAATATTCAACTTTCGCATGCATGATATTTCTAGTATATTTAAAATCATTAGTCTTGTTCTTTCTCAGCACATTAAATTTAGTGTCCTTAGCTAAAGTACTTAACCCATTCCTGGTCAGAGTATGACTATTAAATCAATAGCTTTCGTTGGCACGAGTTGGGTGCATTGTGCCCAACCCTGGCTAAGGAAAACTATTGACCTGGGACAAGCCATCATGAGGGCTCTTATGATAAAAATGTCAGCAAAATGTTTTCTAGTATTGAGAAATTGAAGTAAAAATGACAACAATTTACATTTGGGCACTTCTGAGCAATTTCAGCAGGAAATAACATTGAAAATGAGTTCAGATCACACTCTTTTTTTTTTTTACAAAATTTGACCACTGGCTGAAGACATATTTCGTGTAAACTTTGCAGTTCCCTTTCAATTTATTATTGCAATAATAAAGTTAATTTCTTGTAATACTTACGACGTTAGTCCCAATTGATACAACCAGTGAATCCACTGTGACCCCACAGTTCATAGACATGTGTCTGTAAAATGTCGCTGTCTTGGTTTATGGATAATGTTCACAACCTCAGATGTAATGATCATCAGCAAAATGCATTTCCCGAAATAAACTCCCTCTGTGACCTTGAGAAAATAGATTAAGGTTATCCATATTTCCTTGTATGATACGTGTTTGTTTTACATTTGGTATCGGTAGTCTTATTCTTTCTCAAAATATTTTCAACACATTTTGGTCCACATCATACGTACTGCGGTCGGTGGTGCCATCAAATTTCGGTAAGCTTTCTTGTTTTAATTGGTACGATAAACATGCCCCCCCCCCAAGTTTCGTCATGAATCATGAAAAACTCTTAGGAAAAAAAAGAGTTACATGGGATTAACTTGAACCTTGCACTATGGATTGTATCACACTCACAAGGAAAAAAGTCAACAGACGGATGGACAGACATGACGGATCATATAAGCTCTGTGACCTCAGGTCAGCAGGGCTAAAAATACATGAAACAAAAAATGGGAAGAACAGCACCACAGAAAATAATCAACTTTGAGGAGTTAAAATTAGTCAGTGATGCCCTGTTCTGACATACTTAAAACATATTTCATGTTCAATTGTACCATTTTACGTTGGTACACCAGTCACAGCTTTCAATGGCATATATGCACATTTTGGGCGGTTTTTTTTTTTTCTTTTTCTTTCTTTTTTTTTTTTTTTTTTTTTTTTTTTTTTTGTTTTTTTGTTTTTTGTTTGTTTGTTTGTTTGTTTTGTTTTTTTTTTTGTTTTTTTGTTTTTTTTTTGTTTTTTTTTGTTTTTTTTTGTTTGTTTGTTTGTTTGTTTGTTTGTTTGTTTTTGACAGCGATTGACAGTGGATGGCAGCGAGTGGCGGCGATATTGGCGGTAATTGACGACACTGTAACCACTCACCGCCCATCACAGCCAAAGCCTTTCTCTTTCTGTCCAGGCTTGGCGGTGGCAAGTGGCGAGGCCCAGCATGCCGCAGATCGCCGCCAAATATCAGTCACAGAAGCATTATAACTGATCTCTCAATTCATGAACCAAGATTTTTAGGTTATGTCTCGTATATTTTTAGCTAAGTTTCCTGTAATCCACCAAGAGAAGAATTTTCTTTTCATATGTATTTCAACCAGCAATAATAATTTCTACAGAGGTTGTGATTTTCTTGCAAGCATTTAAATTCTATGATGTGCTCATCGTTGCTCTGGAGATAAAAGCCAGTATTTTACTACTCCTCACAATATATCAAATAGAGTCGGGAAGCTGCTAAGTTCAGCTGTCACCCCTGCATTTGTAGCCTTTCTGTGGACTCATAACAGAAATTTACAAATTTTCCATGCAGCCCTTCTGGAACAGACTCATCTCATAATTGATAAAAATGTTTTAAGATATCCACAAATACAAATTACAAACCAGGAAAGATGATTTGCTGCATAGCAAATCAATGTGTATGTCTTCAAAGCATATTGATATGGCAATGTACAACTATTCCAAAACACAGGAGTAGAAGTTGGAATGGCATCTCTATATCTATTATGGCTTTGAAGTCATTCAAGATTTAAAATTTCTCATGGTGCTAGTTAGCATAATATAAATTGCTACAACTTTTATTTTAAATTCATTAGATGCGCAATGGTCAATAATTCCCGAGTAGAAGTTGGAATGACGTCTCTATTTCTTACACTTTCAAAGATATTCAAGATTTAAAATTTCAAATGCCCCTAATTTGCATAATTTTAAACACCTTCATTTATCTGTATAACATGGTTGAACTCCTTGTATGGAGGTACAATCATGCCCAGTTTGGAATTTCTATGTATAATAGTGTCTGAGAAAAGTGTTGGACAAATTTGCTGGTAAAGAAGAATGAAGAAAGAAGGAAGGAAAGAAAGAAAGAAAGAAAGAAAGAAAGAAAGAAAGAAAGAAAGAAAGAAAGAAAGAAAGAAAGAAAGAGTTTCAGAAAAAAAATCCAGAAAAGTGTGTGTTGACACACACACTTTAAATAAAAGAATTTCAGGAAAAACAGAAAAGTGTGTGTTGACACACACACTTTAATAAGCGACTAAGTGTATGAATTACAACACTTATGATCCCTCTATCTGTCTTGTAACAGTGAGTGTCGCCTTCTTTTTGTAGCACTCACGCAATCACCCAGCTAACGCTTATGCCTGGGTGATCATGTGCGCATTGTGTGTTTCGTTTGTCCGGTATTGACTGTCTTTTCTTCCCAGCGAGACGGATTCACACAGGTCGAAGCCCTCTGTCCTGATCGTGGACTAGATGAGAAATGTGTAATAACTTTTTTGAATGAATATAAGAAAATACGTCTAAACCAACAGTATTGTCATAGTAGAATACATATAGGAGTTAATGAATTTTCCTCCCGCACTGAAAATAATTACCTTAAAATAATTTTAATTGACATTTAGTAATACATGCTCAAGTGGTCTCTTCATACATTATTACATGGAGCCCATGGGAGGAGGGGCACTTCCATTATTGACCACATTGCCGCTTTGAAGAGCCCTTTTCCTGCAGAATTTCCCGGACACATGCAGCTCTAGTATTTCGCCAAAATGTCACTAGATGAGGGTAATTTGTCCCTTTTATACTAGTACTCAGAATGGGGGGGGGGGGCGGGTGCCCAATTAAGATTAAAATTGTCATTACTTGTAGAGCACTTCTCGTGCCATTATTTTTTACCATATTTTTTTTTTATTTTAGCAAAAAATGACTTCAGTTTGGCGAAAGGTGCTTTGAGAGGGGTTAGTTTTCGAAATGTCGAGCTAATCCCCCCCCCCTTTTCAAAAATTTTGTAAACTAACCTATGCACACTCCGAGACCATTTATTGCAGTGTCAGATAACAGCGCGAGATAGTCTGCATGTATCACACAGGTCCATTTATAATGCTCATGTATACAGCAGGATCGCAAGTATGGCAAAAAAAATATCGGAAAGTTATGGCCAGAGCAAACTAAACAAAATAGGGCTGAGGACAGTCTTAATAACAGCTATGTTTGATGTGAATGGTTCGATATATCCATTGTCAGTTTTAATTTGATACAACGTTTGATGTCATCGGCCCTCGCGCACTCATGCGCTGGCTCCATATCGGGGAAAGGGGATATTCTTGTAATTTCCTTCAATTTCGAAAATTTATGATGTAAAAGTGACAAATGAAACTGAAATTGCTGAACTATTTCATGCACTCATTTTGTTTGATCATATTCCTATGCAACTTCAACAAAAGGTTATTTTTAACTGCTGAACCACTGACGTATAACAACGAATAACTGATTGCCGAATACTGGAGTTTTCTTTAGCAAAAATTGCAAAGGTTTCAACTATATAAGAAAATGAAGATAGTTTTTTAGTTTAAACATATTTATTTCACACTGGATTGCCCAATAGTACACAGATCGACTAATCGATGGGTTCTCCAGACACGGAGACACACAATGTATATACAAGACACACAGAACAATACAAGATACAGAAAAGCTATGCAGGTCACAATACATAGACTAGGAGCTCCGAGAAGCAAATTAAGTAACATGTTCTATTTTGAATAACTATAGGATGATCTTCTCTTTTCTGTGCTCTCTTACAAAAAGTGGCTACCATCAGCAGTATAGTCACTTTTTGTTTCACATAAATTATTCTGTACTGCCTATATTGCTTTAAGAAGTTGCAATACAACAGAGACCGATGCTCCTGAAGTTATCGCAGATTATGGATTCAGCCTCTCGGAGTCTGTCTGCATTTATCAAATGCTTTTAATACTCGGGGTCATAAGACATAACATTCTGGGTCACAAATAACTTTGTTGCGGGGTCCGTGGTGCTCTACTAATGCTACCTCAAAATAGGTCCCAATATATATGTCCGACTCGACGACGTCTCCTCTAAATTGTTATCCATTTAATCCCATGGGTCCATTTTAGGGTCTCTTTTTATAATGTACATTGATGATATGCCTTGGGCATGATCAAATTTTAACTCAAATATTTCACCGAACATGCCGAAGATACAGCTCCTCATAATATCCTTAGTTCTTTCAATGTTACAGGCAAAAATTACAGCCACATAAGAATGACTATAAAACAACATAGATTCAAAACTGCATGAATCACGTGATTGGCTGCATGGTAGCAGACAAAGTGCTTTATATGCAGGTATTGAAGACAAAATATATCGTCTTTTATTTTTCCCAGCGTAACATGAACACACATCCCAGCATGAGAATTGCGAAGGCAAAAATTGAAAGAACTGATGAATTTTATTTTTTTTTATTTGAGAATACAAGAAAATTCAAAGTGGAATTCCTATAAAAATAAAATTGCCGCAATGTATACTGTCCAGAGTTATGGGAACACTGGAGAAAAAAAATTAAATCATACCCGGTGACAGACTTTGATTCATATCTAATTAACTTTATCTGCCCTGGTACAGTATTCTTTCGCATGGATACTCTTGAGAACGCAATCAGGGTTAAGTCATTTAATGAGTCCAATTTTTGGGTCCATAATGAGTCTCTTTTTACACTTTTTTCAACACCCTAAAGTATTATCAAAGTCGTTCTCTTCCAAAAAGCTCCCATTTCTGTTATTTGTCTATGCTGTAATAATTTACCTCCAAAAAACTCTTCATAAATGTTCTCAGCCATACCTGTCACCAATCACCATTCACTTCAAAACCATGACGTCCCACCTTGTGCCACATCTGTTCGTTCTTCAACTCAACATTTTGTTCACTTCTGCATATCTTAATTACTCAGCACAATGCCTCATAAAATACAATGGAAAAACTGTGCACCCATTCATCTTATAGGTTTCCAAAATGCTAAAAACTGTATCTTCTTAATCATATTCTTAAATATGTTATATTTTAACTAATTGATTACACAAAGATATGGCTTCTTGTTGTACATTAATAAACCGACAGTTGATACATGTCCTATGATTTTTTTCTCTCTTTCTACCGATTAAATGTTTTAGTTTAAAATTAACACGTGTAGCTCCAAGGATAACAGATGGTATATAGTTAGTTGGGGCCATCCTAACATTCACGTTTTTGTGGCAATTTATTGTGTTTGAACTATGTGTACGTGTTTATCCGGTTATACCTCCATGATATTACCATATTCATCTATATAGTTTACTATGCGTCGTGTCAAATAAATTTGTATCCAAGTCTGAATCTGAGTCTGATATTGTTGGGCTCAAATAGCTGCCAGTTTTTTTGTTTTTGTCTTTATTTTATTTGTATTTTATCTTATTTTATTTTTTAAAGGTGGTGGGGGACACATGCATCGTCGTGAAAATTGGTGTCCAAATATGTTACTTACGTATACGTTTGACATGATAAGTTAACATACAAATAAAGTATCTGAAGGATTATCATTTTCTGTATTTACAGCTGGTGTTTATTTGTATGTGTGTGTGTGTGTGTGTGTGTGTGTGTATTTACAGCTGGTGTTTATTTGTATGTGTATGTGTGTGTGTGTGTGTGCACGCACCTTTCAAGGTATCACTTTCGCTTTGCCATTTCAGCTATATTACATAACATTGATGTGTGATTTGTATTGTACGTTGAGAATCAAAATCCGAACAAAATCAATTAATTAATCATTCTTTTGACGGCCACAGCTATAGACAGAAGACCGGAAGTGGAAACTGACCCAGAAAGGAGGATGATGTCTAAAAGTGTAACGATGGCGGCCGAACGGGAACCTGCGGGATGACTTGACGGAGACACGAAAACTGTCGTGCGCTTGCCTGGCTTACACATGCACGCGTTCCAGGCCCCTTTGGACGATACTGTACAACTTGATGAAATGTCTGGATTTTCTGAAGAAGATGACTTTCCTACCACTAATGACAAAGTGCGCATTATTCGTGGTGGGGTTGCTGATGAAGACCGCAACGGAGGCAACACGCGTGTCGCTGTCCGTCCAGGTGACGGGCACAGGGACGGAGACACGGCGGCGCTTTGTAGAGGCCGGCCCGTGTCGTCGCGTGCCATTATGTCAGTTATTATTTTAACTGGTATTAATTTACTCAATTATATGGATAGATTTACCGTTGCTGGTGAGTGACATGTAACGCTCCTCAATTTGGGCTTTCTTGGGACTCAACAATTGGGACAAAACAACAGATTTGCTTGCAGCTTTGCAGTTGATTAGTAGATTTGGTCTGCGAACTGTGCAAACGTGGTGTGATCATGAGTGGTGATAAAAGTACACAGTTGTTTACACACGATAAGCTCCATTGTCAGTTCAGAAGGTGTTAAAATGTTAGTAACTGGGGAAAAATGTCAAGAGAGCTTGTGAGGGTTGACCATGGAGCTGCCTCGTTGTAACTCCATGGGTTGATCGACAATTTTTGTGTATTGCCATGGACGCATGGAACCAAGCCCACGGTTTATGTGATTATGACTCCTTGCTCTTGGTCATGCCACCGAAGCACGTGATAATGTTGAGTATCTGACATTGGCAGCGAGTCCTGAATATCCGCTTCTCGTTGTTTCTTTATTATTACGCACGTTGCTGTTTTTACGGTATTCGTTTCAAAATCAAATGGAAGATGACAATTTATCATCCATAAAATACTGCAAGTTGACATTTATTAAGGCGTACATTAAAGGCAGTGTTACTGTTTTGAACATTTGAAATTACCAGCAACAGTGCTTCCATCAGAACCTAGTGAAAATGCCACAAAGTTAAGTAGATTTGCCACAGACACCGTTTTTCATCAGTTCATTAATTCTGGATTGGCATGGAAGGATTGGTTTTAACATGATTGATTGAGCCACATGACACCTGACCACAATTCAGTGAAGCAACACTTATATTTCGACAAGGTCAATGTGGGAGATTACTTTGCATATTTCCATAACATACATGCACAGGGGCAACCAGCAGAATAATTTTCATCATATTCTGGTTGATAAGATTCAAGATTTTTTATTAGCGGTATCAAATACAGTATGACGTGCCAGTTGGACAATACAAAGACATACATAATGGAAAAACTATGTGCAATATTGACTTAGTTGTGTCATGTGGCCATAACACCCAAGAAAGCGAGGGGGCTGTCCTCGCTTCCTGGTTCTCGGACGGTGACACAGGTAGTAGCACATATATGCACAGTCTACAAAATATAACTAGCGGTCTAATGCCACCACAAGCTAGTCCAAAAATAAGTATACACAAGTTTAGCGCTGGCTATGGGGTTGCAGCAGATTGGTACGCTTAGTTATTATGGTATTAAAGAATTCCAGGACAGTATTGTAGTGTCCGCGCCTATACGGCTGCAGCCACCACTGGTGTATGCGGTAACGCATGCAAGAAAGGGTCTCTTTTTTACCTTGAGTTGGGTAGAAGTCGAAGGTTGATGCTTTCGCTGGGCTGAGTAGACCGTTCCGGAAGAACCAGGCGCCTGGGACCGGAGAACGGGGAGCGATGGCTTCTACCCTTTCTCGTCAGTCTGCTGGCGTCCCTTGTTCCGTTCGAAGTGTCTGTACTTGCTTCTTGGTAGTCCTGGTAGTTGACCACTGGGGGGGGGGGGTAGCTGTCACTCATGACAGTATAACTCTAAGGGCCCCTCCCCCTTTTACCCTCACCACATCACACCCCTCTGGTCAACTGGGTCCCCCCAGTTAGTATGGCATCCCGTCATGGGGAGGGAAAAGGGGAGACACTCTGATAGTCAGATCAATACAACCGAAGGGGGGGAAATAGACTACCTATTGCTAACCACACAATCCACATATCTACGTAAGGACGAAATCGCTACCTAAACCATTTCCCACCCAACTAACTACAATGGGGTCACAGTTGACCTCCCTGCAAATTATCCGACCAGGGCCGGTGAATCAAAATTTCAGTAGCGAATATTCCATCAGTTAGGGCCAAATGTCGTTCGATCAATAGGGGTCCCTCTCTCCCACAAAAAAAAACGTATCGGCTGTGTTCCCAACACGTTAAGAAAAGAAAGAAAGGTTGAGCAATTACATTGGAGAGGGGGAGGCGGGACAGACTGGGGAGAAACTACTCCCTGGTGCCACGGCCCTGAGGAGCCGGGCCCCGACGATGCCGGGCACTCCGAGGGAGGACCCCAGTCAGATACAGGGCACCTTCCTCCGGGATAAGGGAGCAGCCGGTATGCTGTGACCGAACCTCTGGCTCTGCCTGGGCCAAGAGGTTCAGGACCACCCTCCAGTGAGTCAGGAGGCGGAGGGCCTCGGGATCCTCTGGCAATCTATGCTCCGGGGGGTCGTGGGGGAGTACCTCTGGCCAAAACTGATAATAATCTGCGTCACCCGGAGTCACAGGCCCGATCGAGCTGGGAATCAGCCCTTCGTTTTGGACGAAATCGGGCAAATCCGCAAGGCGAAGGCCCCGTGACTCTGCGATAACTCGCAGCAAGTGGGTCATACTCTCCTGCCATTCAGCAGGTCGCAGATATCCGGGGACACCCCGGTGGGCCCCTTGGCGGTGTGCTGCCCAGCGCCCCTGCCGGTTCAGTTGCATCCGGCAGTGGCCGCAAGCCGACCGGACGTCCACATACCAAGGTAAGTGGACGGCGTTGGCATGGCAACGCATGTCCGGCACATTCCGGCTGCAGATAGGACACTGCTGTGGCCTGTCTCCTGAGCGGCACTGGCGGGTCCTTGCCGGGACCGTATGGGGTACTTCGCGGGGGCTTCTACGGGCGAGAGCATCCACCTGATTTGCCGGCATCCTGGCAATGTTGGCAGCATTACGTCTCTGGCCTAGGCGGAATCTGGCAAAGCCTGGCCAGTCGGCAGAGCTTGTGGACTCATCCGAGTCCCACCCCTCTGGGCTCCGTGAAGAGCGGGAAGCCCCACTCTGGTGATTGTCCACTACTGAGCCGGGGATAACGGGGGTGACGGGATGATCCAATGGCCCCCAGGTCGGGTCAGTGGTGGACTCCCACGAGGAGTGTGCAGTGGTGACCACCGGGTCAGGCCGCGGTGTGGTATCTGCATGCACAGCAGGCTCTGCCTCCGCGTTGGGAGCCTGTGACCTCAAGGTCAACCTCTCAATCAGCCGGAGAGTAGGCTCCATGTACGCCAACAGACGGTGTAACCCTGATCTGGCATCCTCAAGGGACAACAGGTCGATGCTGGATTCACCTGATGCTTCCCAGGCACCCAAAATCTGTGCCACTGGGGTGGGTGGCCTACGTAACAAAAAAGTAGGTTCCGGGACAGAACCCCGGAAACGCGCTGCTGTGGGAGCATCAGGCAGGATGATAGGCCGAGGACGGCAATCCAGCATTGACCGAGGGGTTGCGGTAGGAGGGGTCGGTACCCGAGGAGACTCGCGAATGTGCAGAGCCTCTCCTTGAACCGGTGGGGGTGTCGCCCTTTCCTCCACAAATATTTCCGCAGCTGCCTCCACCTCTGCCGAGGGGGTTGGCCTTGGAGGGGCCTGTGAAGGTGCCTCAACCTCGTTTCCTGGACCAGAGCCGCCCATCTGGGCTACTGTTGGTCCACTGGGTGGGACTCCTGTGGATGGGACACTGGCAGAGGTTGGTGGACAAGCTTGCGAGTCCGGGCCAGAATTATCAAAATTCTGCTGGAAAACCGCAAGGCCCAGGTATCGTGGGACTGTCAAATGAAATGGTGGGTAAGTGCCCACTGGTGGCATGGCGGTGGCCCCCGGAAGGGGTTGTACCGCTGCTGCTGGGCCGTCATCGGCAGCCATAGTTGGCAGCCCATGCGAATATCGCATCTGGACCCCCTGGGGTTGTTGAACTAAAGGCCATGCAGGGCCTTGGAACCAGGCTGGGTCCAAGAGGTTAGTAGCAGGTAGGTAGTTAGGGTAATTAGCAGAGGGAGCATGGTGCCCTCCCCCGAGCTGCTGGATAACAGCCCACTCACTTCTGGATGGTTCAATAATTTTGGCATCCAGCAGCTTGTGCAGATGTGCTTCCTCCTCCTTTTGAAAACCCATGGGGGTACGTTGCACCCGGTCCCTGAATGGGGGTGCATCACCCATTTCAATATGGTGGGTAGCACCCATGAAATGCCCGAGGTCCATATCGTGTTTGGCGAAAATGTCTTCAAATTCCATTTGGACTGTTGCCAGTTTTTGACGTTCCTCCCCTGCAAGGTTCTCACTCGCTTCCAGAAACATAGTCCGCAGATGTTCTGGAAGATCCTCTGGCTCCAGAGCCCGGGAGAAGGATACCTCTCCAATCCTGCCTTCCGAGTCCTCAGAGGTGTCGTCAACCCCCCTCTGAGACTCGGGGGCAAGGTCCTCCTCTCCCTCAATCTGTTGGGGGTCCCCCATTGCCAGGCCTTCCGAAAGTTTGGAAGTCTCAGAGGAGTGGTCAACCCCCCTCTGAGACCCGAACTCAAGGTTAAGTTCTGGATGATTCTCCCCACCAGGGGTGGTCAACTTCGGCTCCCCACCAGGGGATTGGTCTGGTTCCTCAACCTCGATCGAGTGCCCAAGGCATGTACCTGCTTGAAGCACAACTTCCTGTGCTGACAGATTTACCATGGGTATGAGGGTGTCTGTCTGCATGTATGCTAGGGAGGCTCCCGCCAGGACATCCTCATGAACCTCCATGGGCTCCATAACTGCCAGCGTCTCCTCACTAGGGTGCTCTGAATACCCCTTTACAATGCTGCATGAGTCAGGCGGCAGTGCTACATTTTTCCTTAGCAGTACACGGCTGACCTTATTTGTAGGCCTACTAGGGTCCTGGGTTGGGATTAGCATGCCCGCAATCCACAACCCTCCTCGAGCATGGATAATGGCATCCACGGCTTGAAGAAAATCCAGGCCTAATAGTACATCCTGCCGCATAGGGGTTATGAATACAGGCCAAAGAGCGGTCCGGTTTCCCAAGGTGATGTGAACACCGACTCCCTTCCGGGCCGTCACCACTGCATCCTTCTCAAATCCCCTCAGCCGCACGGGAGGGAGATCGGATAAGGAGGCTCCGGGAGCGATCTTAGCAAAAAGGTCCTCTGAGACAATGGTAATCTCGGCCCCTGTGTCCACCACTGCATCCACCATGTGACCCTCTACTGCTAGTTTCACACAGAGTGTAAGCCCTTGGACATTTGCTCCTCGGGCCTGCACCTCCTGGCATTCTCGGACTGAAGAGTCCGAGTCCGCGACAGTTAGTGGGTTAGTTACTGACTTTTGGGCCGAGCCTCTTGGTTCGGGCTCGGCCCCTGCCCGTTTCCCTGCTGGGGCCTGGGGCTAGGAGAGCGGCGGTGTGGGCAATCACGCCGGAAGTGTCCTTGCTCCCCACATAGGAAACACTCGTAATTCCCCGGAGATGCGCTTCTTTGACTCCCCGGTCCCGGTGAGTGGGACCGCCCCTCCCTTGAGGTGGTTGTCCCGCCTTCGCAGGGATTCCGCATTTTCCCAGCATCCTGAGTTAATTTCTTCATAGCTTCAACCAGGTAGGCCAGCTGGTTTTGTGATTCCGTGCTCTGGGACTCGAGGCGCCCCAAGCGATCCTCATAGGCCTCCTTTCCCTTCTGAGTGTCTTGGAGGTGGAAAGCCACCTTCTTACTTGGCACTATGGCACGCCGTTCTGCAGGATGTGGAGGCACATCCCCCTCCGAGTCTGAGTCACCAGGGAAACTCACCTGCCGAGCAGCCATTCTCTTCTCCCGATCTTTCCCCAGGGTAGCCTGAAAATGGAAGTCTCGTGCACGAACTCTCCTCATTGCTTCGTTCAGTGTGCGTGGCTCGAGGCCCAACACTTCGTAGGCAACCCTCTGATTTCGGAGACGCATCAAGAAAGTGCTCACTGCCACCGCGTCCCTGGTGTCTTCCCCTGTTTCAGGGTAGGCCTGTGACACCAGTCGACTTATTTCTTCAGCAAACTCCTCCAGGCTTTGCTTATGTTGTTTGAGCTCGCTGAGTCGAGCTCGGAGGGTGATCGGAGGATCTGTTACCCCGAAGCGGCTTTGTAGTCGATCCCGGATTTGCCAATAAGTGAGGTCGCCATGTTCGTCCAGGTTCACTAAGTAACGCTGGGCGGGTCCTCGTAGGCACTCATAAAGCACGTTGACGCGATCATTCATTGTCCACTGGTACTCCCGGGCCATACGTTCAAGGGGAACAATGAAAGATTGCCAATCAGTGGTACCATCGTAGGTCACCAGTTTACTCTTCGGACCGTCCCTCCACCGCCCAGGTGCATTTCGCTCATGAGCACCATGGCGGAGTTCATCACGGGGTGGGCCCCTATAGTCCGGATCTCTGGCGAGGGCTGGGGTCGGCTGGTCCTCACGCCCAACACCACGCTGACCTGCATCCACCTGCTGGCCCAGCCTTGGTGCATTCCAGGCCGCATGATTTCTCGGACGGGCCCCATTTTGGCCCCTCGCTTCCATGTCCGGGACTCCATTCTGAATTACTCGATTCCGCTCTCTATTACGGCCATCAACCAGACGGCCTGCTGCCTCGAGACCCATATCTGGTGACCTGGCAGTGGTGCCTGCCTGGAGGGGCACTGCTTCCCCTCGAGGCCTCGAATTATTTGCAGGGAGTAGGGGAGCTGCTTCGGCCCCTTGCCATACTCCAACATCGTAGTCCGGAAGTCCCACCCCCAATGGCCTGATGGCTGGTTGTGGTGGCGTGGCCGGGACATATCCTTGGGCTCGCCCTTCACCTTGCCCCTGCCCTTGTATGGCCATTAACAGTTGCTGGTGGTACTGCCTTTCCTCCATCGAGCGTTGTTGGTAACGCTGCTGTTCCTCTTCTCGCCATTGAGCTAGCATATCCAAGAACCGATGCATAGCTTGATCCATGGGTGGGAGTGCCACGGGCTGCAAGTCCGCGACCCGTGCATTTGTGCCCTCATGGCCTCCATCACCCCGGCCCTGGTCTGGAACCCCTTCCGTCGTCGAAGACGAGCGACCCTCAGAACCACGCAATTCTGCTCCCTCAACTTGCTCCATGGTGGAATCACGAGCACTACGGAGGTCGTAGCCCTCTGCTAAATCTCGGATCCTCTTAGGCGGCATGTGTTTTGACACACCGGATGGGCCAGCAAGTACGCTTAAGTACAAGTAGGGCTGTTACCACAGGTTCCTTTAAGGGCATACAAGGATTCCACTTGCCTTGGCTTGGGGGGGTGGGGGGTGGAGATAGTCTGAGTCAAAACACTTAGCTCGATGTTTTACTGATTTATCTATTTTATTATTACCATTAAAACTTTATTTCCCTTGTTTATTATATCAATTATTGCCCCCTTTTCCTTTTATTTATTTATTTATTATTCATTTATTTAATTTATTTATTTATTTAGTTTCTTATTAATTTATTTATTTATTTATTTATTTATTTATTTATTTATTTTCCCTCCAGAGCAAGGAACACTTTTATTTTTTTCTTCTTTCCCCCTTTTTTTTTTGAGATCTGGCTCAAAGGACCATTTAATGCACCTATTTATTTTATACTGTTGCTTATTTAATCGCTCTCTGTTCTCTCTCTCTTTTTTTTTTTTTCTCCCCTTTTTGGGGGGAGGGGGGTTTCTTCCAAACAACCAGGAGTTTATTAAATTTATTGAGAGAAAGAGGAGGGATATTTGGACTCAATCAGATGCAACTCAAACAGCCCCTCTGCTTCAGTTCGGCTGGCAAGGGGGGGGGGGAGTGAATGGGCTGGGATAAAGCTGTGACTGGTGCCACTCGGTACCTTATCCACCCACAAAAGGCTGCCTGGCAGGGAGGTTTTTCAGAGGAAGTCTCGGCAGATTGTCGCAGACACTTTATTAGCCCCACAGAAAATCATTGCATACCATGCTAATTACCCATGTCTCCATTCTCTAAACAACCAAGGCCTGCGATCTGCGCAACGTTACTGATGGGTAATTGCCCGGTGTCGGAAACGTATAAACAGTAACACAGGGCTGGTCTATGACAAACAAACCTTGTGTACTGAGGGGTTGGATGAGCGGATTACCCGCTGTGGCCTGTAAATCACAGAGTCAAACGTGATATGGGAGGTCCCACTCGAGAAAACTCGGGGGTGGCACTCCGCATATGCACCCAAGGCACTACAATGCAATCAGACTACCTACTAGGGGACGTGTTACGTGGGGTGACCTCCCTCAGTTACGAAAATGCAAGCATGCAAACATGCATGTTCAAGATCGTCGATCTTCAAACTCACGGGAAACAAGTTTCCCCGGCTCACAAAATAAAAATCACAGTTAGCTTTCGATAATAACCGATTACTGCGAGCTCTTAAACGCACAATAACGAGTATTCTACCAAGAAAGACAGACTTTTGAGGAGATACGGCTTGGCCGTGTTCAGTGCACTGCAACAGGTGTACGTACAGTGAAACCCCGTAAATAAGCACCAGTCGTGATGGGAAGACGTCCCTATATTTTGCAATTACTGGCGCCAAACCTCACTCACCCCTTCGAGAGGAGGGTTTTACTTCGTCATGCACAGCTAAAAACCTTCTACAATTGGCTTTTAATCACCAAATTTCGTGGATTGCGTATTACAAATCTACTGCGATTCACGTCGTGCGATTACACGGCAGCACTGCGCATGTGCAGTGGATGCAGCGTCTATGACAACCAGGGGGAATTAACAGCCACGGGCGTGAACGCTAATTGGTACCAGCTCCCGTTTATGGGATGCTGATGACCACCCTGCTGATACAGCGACAAAGGATGCCACCGATGGGATGTGAGTTATGCTGCCAGATTGCCTAATAGCGAACACTTCCGCATATCAAAGGAAAAGATCCAACTACCGCTTACCCTACGACCGTGGGAAAAGGGCCGTTACCGTCCTACCGATGAATCGGAGGCTCGGAAAATCATACCATGCGTCGAAATTTCCTACAAAAGTTCACTTTTGGAATACCTCATTAGATCACTGATTTGTTTACAAAAGTATTTGATTTCTTTTTTTTTTTGTTCTAAAGTGAATTTGCGACTCAATTAGGCAGTTGAAAACCCACGCCGTGTCAGTGCTGACAGTGACACGGGCAAGGGGGCCTGTCCCGTCCGCTAACCGGACTGCGGGAATTTCCCTGTACGGGAGGGTACCTTTCTTGACCAGAGTGGTTTACGATTTACGTTGATACGTTAACATAAAAATATATCAATTTTGTCCAGTGGTCTTAGAGACTCTCTTCGCCGTGGCTATTTCCTTCCCCGTCTGGGAACCAACTGTAGTGTCCGCGCCTATACGGCTGCAGCCACCACTGGTGTATGCGGTAACGCATGCAAGAAAGGGTCTCTTTTTTACCTTGAGTTGGGTAGAAGTCGAAGGTTGATGCTTTCGCTGGGCTGAGTAGACCGTTCCGGAAGAACCAGGCGCCTGGGACCGGAGAACGGGGAGCGATGGCTTCTACCCTTTCTCGTCAGTCTGCTGGCGTCCCTTGTTCCGTTCGAAGTGTCTGTACTTGCTTCTTGGTAGTCCTGGTAGTTGACCACTGGGGGGGGGGGTAGCTGTCACTCATGACAGTATAACTCTAAGGGCCCCTCCCCCTTTTACCCTCACCACATCATGAACCCATTCATACTGACCACCAAAGTCACTCTCCACAGAGAATACTGATTAGGGTTACTCATCAGTATTTTTGGTGGGCAGTGATTTTGGCAGTCCGTATATATGGGTTTGTATAGACTAAAATATGATGACAACCATTCTGCTGGTTGCCAATGGGATGTAAAGAAGTTTGGTCAAAATTGAAAGCGTATATCTAGACTACAGTTTGGCCTTAAATGTGGGGTCATAGAAGTTAAGTAAATCATGAGAAAAAAATGTCCATGCGTGATAGAATTATGGTAAAGGTCAATCCAGGTTACGAATTCAGGGGGCCAAATGGCATTGATTTTGCCAATGTAGAAGTGCTGTAAAGTCATAAATTTTACAAAATTTTGTATCAGAGAAAAGAAACTTCGTGTAAATTTATGGAAAAGAATTGAAATATTGCGAACGTTTGTTTTTAGCTGTCGACATGATTAAGGTGGAAGATCTGAAGCCAGTACTTTTGGATAACCTCTAAACACTTTTTAATATTTTTGGATAGTTTGACACTTAAACTACATGCTCCCAAAAACTCAGATGTGTGAACATAAAATTTGTATGAGAAAACTGAGCCGAAAACTTTTGTTTTCACTGAAGAGTTTCAGCAGTGCTGACCACATGGGGTTTGTTTGTATGGGCATGATAATGAACCATGGCATTGTTTGCACAGTCATTAGTCCATGACATCTGGAAACCAGTTAAGCCACTGACAATTAGCCATGGAGAGGAGAATGAGCCAGTTAAGACTAATCACTACCATTGTTCTGAATACTTTGAAATTCTCTATTGATGTAAAAACAAATCAGCACAGTCCACTCACTGGGCCCCAAATATGGAAAGTCTCATGTGAATCCACACCCAAACAAGCCAAGTGTGGTTACGTTTGATGTTTCCAAATTAAAAAATATCGAGTTTTAAGCCAAAAAATATACTTTTTTTGCATGACAATATCACAGAGGTAAAGCTACAAGTTTATTTCATACAATTATAAAAAACACAGGACAGAAGTGAGTATGTGTCATCAATGCATAAGAATTGGCAACATTTTCTTTCAATGCGATTTTCTCAGAAATATTTTGTGCTCAACAGAGGCCTATTGCAATTTGTATCTTGCCTTACAAACCAAGGAATTGCCCTATCACATTAAGATCAATGGACATCAAAAGAAAAATATCATATCCAGGAGCGGTTCCAAGGATTTTCTTTTCCTGACAGCCCCTTCTTTGACTTTTGGAGCAATTTCTAGAAAGAAAATGAACAACCTATCAGGACCAACTGAATTTTATCACTTTTTATTTGAGCTATTTCAGGATTCACTCTTGGATTCTATCCCGGGCATGCATACATACATACATATATATATATATATATATATATATATATATATATATATATATATATATATATATATATATATATATATATATATATATATATATATGCAGTGAAAACTTGTTATAATGACCCCATCTGTTTCCTAAGAAATGTGTCAGATAACTGAATATGTCAGATATCTGAGTGTTGTTATAATGAGGTTTCACTATTATATATATGTATAGAGAGAGAGAGGGCCTTTTTTTGTACTAAAGGCCACCTGACTAGTTACTAAGCTAGAGAATTGGAGTGCCACAGAATATTATTATTTTATATATATATATCGTATTTCAATTTAAAAAAGAAGAATTTTATGTGATTTCTGCATGAAAAGTGTTAAAATCCTACCAAGCCAGAACGAAGGCTATAAAATCTTCATGGGCTTCCAATCTTGCAAAACCCCTGCAAAAAAACTATGTATACAAATCTATGGCTGTGTAGTAATCAGAAAATATATGCCAGTCTCGCTGCACACTGGCTGCAGATCTTATGACCTGACATAAGTCTGGATGAGGATTATTTGACTCATAACAATTTCAATAGGCATCACCTTTGTATTGTTTGGTGAAAACCAGAATTAAATGCAAGTTAGTAGCAGTGAATGCGGAGCCCTCACAGGCAGAAGGAAATACAAGTGAAGTAAGCTTAAGATATAAAAGCTTACCAGACCGAGAGGGAAGAATTTTTTTTAATTTTTTTTTGTCTCTTCAGTAATCTTTGTTTGAGCTTGGAGGATACTCCTCCAAGGTTTAAGTGGAAGATCATAAATAAGCGAAGTGATTCCCATTCACAGCTGTTCTGTTCATTTTACTTCCCAGCCCATGGCCAGAATTTTGCCAGAATCTATTTGCATTTTTGTCAATTAGTTTTCTTTTTAAAGAAAAACAAGTTTAGGAGAATCTTTACGAGAATGGATTCTCGCTGAAATTCTGGCCCTGCAGCCAAGCATACATCTAGTGTCTACTGGAACACATTGGTACAGTATAAAGCAGGTGACAGCCAAAAGTCTCAGCTATATTGGCATGCAAGGTTACTCAACAGGATGAACGCTGATCACCCTACCATACATGAATATCATTGAATTAAATTTAAAATTACAAGATATGAGTGACTCCACAATTTGAAAGTATACCAATAGCCATATACTAGATCAGGGCCAGAATTTTGCAAAATTTTGCGAGAATCTGTTTGTTTTTGTTTTTTTCTCATTTAGTTTTCTTTTTATCTTTGTGAGAATGGATTCTCAGATTCTTGCCGAAATTCTGGCTCTGTAGATTCCATACACTTCCTTGTTTTCATGATTAATTCCTGTACATCAGGGCTTTTCTGAGATATTGTGGGAAGGATCTGTGTCCTTATGAACTTAAAAACTAGACTAATCCCTGTAATTCTGAGGATTACAATCATACTTGAGCTTCAACCAAACAGCTGCATCTCGCATGAACATGTAAATGTGCAAAATGCTTTAATTGGTCTCCTAGGGTAGCAACATCCATTAGCCAAATAGCCAGCAGGTAAAAAGGTGCAATTTGGCTGACAACATTTTGTAAGCTTTAGCCAAATGGATTATTTCAAAATTCTGTTCAACTTTTGATGCACATATGTACATGTACTGTATTTTACTTGATTGTTTAGATTTAATGAGTATAATTTGAAAATGGTAATTTCACACATGGTTTTGGCTAGCATGATCAGCGTTTGGCTAAAAAGGTTTATATTGTTTCAGCCAAACTGGCTATAATTTTAGAATTTCTGGTGCCAGTCCACTCATCTCATTCCAAAAAGGGAGCTTTACAATCACCTCCCTGTGATGTGACCAAAAACTGTGCATTATCCTTATTACCCATACAAATGGAATCTTTCTATTGGCATGGTTACAGGGGTGCTGCTGCAGATACAGAATTATTATCACATCAACCAACAGGAGTCTGGTCTGCTGCAGACTGCCTTTATTTCCAGCTACATGATCTTTTCTCCTATCTTTGGCTTTCTTGGTGATCGCTACCGACGTAAAGTGATCATGGCTTGTGGGATCACCTTTTGGTCATGTATAACAATGGGTAGTTCCTTTGTCGGAAAAGGGGTGAGTACAGTCCTATATGTATTTTTTTGTGTGAATTACATAATGAACTAAACGTCATGAACAGGGTCTATAGCCAGACTGAAATTATTCTGCACTTGGAAAAGCATGAGCCATTTGCAGAAACTGCCTTCCACCATGCAGAATTACTGAGTTCCGACTGATAAAATTAATCTCTCAGTTGTTGGTTTAATAACAAATAAAGATGTACAAACAAGGCATGTAAATATTGGAAGCCCACTTTAATCTTCCAAAATTTGATTTGAGTGTGTTAAGAATCAGCCTGCATGAATGTAAATGTCAACACTTGTAAATAAACATGGGTATTTCCAAAGTCTTGTGATTCATATTTGTTCCTCAAACGTATACATTTACAGCTAATTTAGACAATTCACTGTTTCTTTGAGAGCAAAAATGAAAGGGTGATGAAATGGGTTTTGAACATTTTCAACTATGTTTTGAAAAATGGATACAAACTGCCAGTACTAGGCCACCAGGAAGTAAATAACATTATTGCCAATTTAAAAATGACTGAAATGGTTTAGCCAAAACTTGTCTGTATTTTCCCAACATAAAACAAGCAGGTATCTGGTAACAAAGGGCACAGTTTTAATTGACACTTGAGAAGTTGAAAATCAATTCAGCCAATTTGGCTGAAAGGTGGTAAATTTATGTAGCCAAGTACAATCTCTATTAGCCTGTGCCTAATTGTCTAATGCCCTAGCATAGAGACAATATGGCAATAGTGAATCTTTGACTTTTGCTGAAAGAGTAAGTCGTGGTGTGAAAAAGGTTAGTTTAACCACATTTGGGGGTTAATGGAAACACTGAAAGTGATATGGTCTTATTTCACACCTGAGAAGGGAAGGTAGTGGTCAGTTTGTTGATTTGTTCTTATGGTGACTTTCATCAGGACAGTATGAGTTCTGTAGTCTGATATGCAGTTTGTTGTTTGCATCTGTTTCGGAGGCACAGATCAGTAAGCCTTTGTGAAATCATTTGAATATTCATAACACATGTAAACAAGAAACAATGACCAAGATCCAGTTTTTTAGGTACCTCTGATAGGTGTTGTAATGGGATAAAGATGTATAATCCATACCTTCTCATTTTGTCAAAGTTGTGAGGTACCTTATGAAAAAAAAAATTGACATACAGCTTCAAAACTTGGATGCAGCTATCAGGAATGAATTGTCTGTTTCTTTTGGTGATGCTATTGATATAACAGTGTTTGGCAGGCGTTAGGATCATTTGCAGCCCACAATATTTGATTTCTGGGCTGACAGTGGTCATTTGCATCTTAAGCGAAGCAGAGGGTGCCAATGACCAATAGTAAGGCCGCAAATCGAATACCAAGGGCCATGCAATGATCCCAATGACATAAAAACAAACATTTTTACTATTGTGACTCATTTATAGTATTTTCAAAGCCAACTATCATTTAATGCTTATTACAATATAAACATAGGCCCTACATGTATAGATACTCTAAAAATGGAAAGAAGACCACAATATAGGTCAGTGGAAAGTAAACATACAAGAACATGTGACTTATATATTTAGCTCAGCTGGCTTGTCAGTCAGCTGAGCTTATCTTATGGTCGTCCGTCTGTTGTGCGTCCGTACTTTCTACTTTTGCTATAAACTCAGCTGATGAAGTAGTCAGAAGAACCAAAATAGTGATAGGCCTACCAATTCTCCTTTATCTTTTGCAGAAATGATAAAATTTGGATTTCAAGTGGTTGGGCCTGTACATATTGGAAACACTATAGTCTGCATTTAATGAAGAATATTTCAAAGGTTGAGAGGACAAGTTTAAAACCACCAGTTGTCTTTTGTGGATGACTGCCTGTCTCAAGTCAGGAGTGAAATTTGTTGCTTCACATTTGGTATTGGAAGATGAATGTTGATGCTTTGGTAACTCTGGAATCTCTTTGCTGTCATTGTTGGGTTTGATATTTGTGAATATGGGTCATGTTTTTCTACATTTATAAAAGTGTATCATAGTAGAGACATCTGTCGTCTGTCAACAATTCACATTTTCGACTTCTCCGAAACCGTCAGCCAGATCCACTTCAAACTTGGTGGGGATGTGCCTTGGGTGGGTGTCTACCAAGTTTGTTCAAATGGTCACTGTCCAGTGATTTTTGGATTTTTTATGAATTTGTTGCTCTTTTTGGGGCAAATCTTAAAAAATCTTCTCAGAAACCGCTCACCCAACTGCTTTGATAGCACACAGGGACACTCCCTGAGACTCCTAGTTCTTAATTTGTTCACCAGGTGGTGCTGCAATTTTCTAATTTTTTTATGAATTTTTGTGTGTTATAGCTATTTTCAACTTCTTCCCCAGAAGTGTCACTCAGATTAAGCTGAAACATGGTGGATATGTTCCTTGTAGAAGGGTCAAACAAAGTGTTCACTATGTGGGAATGCTGCGGATTCTTGATTTTTAACGATTTTTTTCAATTCGGGCACTTGTCGGTCAATGCAGCTTTCCTATTGATTACTATGGAAGTCAATGAGCATTATGGAATATGTTATTACTGGTACCAAGATTTGACATGATAATGATTTTTAAGTATTTTCAACTCGGGTATTTATCGATCAATGCAGCTTTCCTATTGATTACTATGTAAGTCAATGGGCATTCTAATGCTAATTCACAGGACAACTGACACGAAATTTACTGTTTACTTGGTAACTTGAGATCAGTTTTGAGTTAGTACTGTGATGCTGCACATGTTAATGTTTTTGTATGAAGGACAGTACATGAATGACTTTGACCTCGTTTGTGGGGTCACAGTGCAACATACTTGAATTTTACTCTTCATTATAACTTGAGAACCACTTGTACCTTGATGTTGCACATGTTAGTGTTCTTTTATAATGGTCAGACTTACTCAGAACATGGGTGACCTTGATCCCTTCCCAAGTTCATAGATCTGCAAGTGTGATGAATGTAAAGATCAGCTGAGGCACGGGCTGTTCACACAGCCCTCTTGTTTTTAAATTGCAACTGATACATGTAGCTTTAGTCTAGATCCCTTTTTAGTCATTTGGTTAAAGTAAACTGGTTCCCATTCCATCATGTCATTTGCAGCCTGCAACCCTTGTCATTTATGCCGTTTGTTTTGGTGTTCATGTGTAGGTAATGCCCTGTAAATGAATAATAATGTGCATTTCACTTGAGGTGACACCTCAAAGAGGATTGAGTGTAATACAATATGCCTTATTCACATTAATTTTCCGCCACAAACCACAGGTTTAACGCCAGGCGATCACGGGGGACGTGCGGGTCACATCACTGTCAGGGACAGGGCCGTATGGTCATTTATCAAAAAATTAGTGCTTTTTGAGAAATTTTAAGTTCACAAATGCCAAATATGAAGACAAATTTTCATGTGCCTTTAATAAGTATTCTTAATTTCCAAAATATTAGTAATATCCCGCTTGTCCCCACTGGTACCCATAACCAGCAAAGCGAAGCAAGGCAATGAAGTGTGCAGTTTTGTCAGGAAATTGATATGCATATCTCCTGTTGAATCTTAGGAAGAGGAAGAAAGGGATATCAGCAACTTAGAAATTAAAACTATTTTCAACACCATTTTTGTCAGCAGTTTTAAGGTATAGGTGTCATTATACCCCCCTCCTACCGGAGAAGGGGCACAAAGTGATCCCTTTTTCCATACTTCCATGTGTCTGTCCGGCCTGTAATTCACTTGTCCTTCAGCTTAGGTTAAGGAAACTTTACACACGGGTGCATCTGGACATATGGGTGTGTCATGTACAAAAAGTAGGTCAGTAGCTCAAGTATCTGGGTCACAGTGACATATTCTTTTAAAATTGTGTCCGGGTTATAATTCCTTTACTTTGTAAGTTAGATCAATGAAGCTTTACACACAGATGCATCTACATAAAGGGTGTGACATGTACCAAAAGTAGGTCACTAGGTCAAGTATCTGGGTCACAGTGATATATCCTCATAAAATTATGCTCGAGCTATAATTCCTTTACTAAATAACTTAGTTTTATGAAACTTCACACACACATATATGTTGACCTAAAAGTGTGTCTTGACACAAAAGTGGTCACTTGGTCAAGTATCTTGGTCATGGTGATAGAATCATATAAAACTATATTACACTTCATGTCTGTGCTGTAATTCTGTTGTCCTTCAAGTTAGATTTATTAAACTTTACACACAGGTGCATCTAGACATAAGGGTTTGTCATGAACCAAAAGTAGGTCATTAGGTCAAGTACCTGGGTCACAGTGACATGTCTTTGTATAATCATGCCCAGGCGGGTATAATTCTTTTACTATTTCACTTAGTTTTATGAAACATAACATACACATTTATATTGTGACCTAAAGATGTGTCATGAAACAAAAGTAGGTCACCAGGTCAAATGTCTGTGTCTCGGCTATTAGTGTTAGGGCTATAATTCACTTGTCCTTCAACTTTTATTAATGAAACTTTACACACAGATGTATCCATACGTAAGTGTGTGTCAGGTACCAAAAGTAGGTCAGGTATCTGGGTCACAGCGACATATCCTTGTAAAATCCTGTCCGGGCTATTATTCCTTTACTATTCAACTAAGTTTCACAAAACTTGACACACACATATATGTTGACCTAGAAATGTGTCATGAAACAAAAGTAGGTCACTAGGTCAAGTATCTTGCCTCTGCTATTCGGGACTGAGCTATAATTCACTTGTCCTTTAACTTATATTAATGAAACTTTACACACAGGTGCATCTAGACACAAGCGTGTGTGATGTACCAAAAGTAGGGCACTAGGTCAAATATCTGGGTCACAGTGACATTTTCTTTTAAAATTTTGTCCTAGCTATAATTTCTTGACTATTTCACTTAGTTTCATGAAACTTCACACACACACATGTATTGTGACCTTAAAATGTGACATGAAACAAAAGTAGGTTACTAGGTCAAGTACACTTCATGCCCGGGCAGTAATTCTATTGTCCTTTGACTTAGAATGGTTAAACTTTACACACCTGTGTATCTGGACACGAGAATATGTCATGCATGAAAGTATGTCATTAGGTCAAGTATTTGGGTCAGACAGATAGCCTATTTTTATTGACTACAGTCATTCCAAAATGAGACCTGTGATCAGCAAGGTTATAAATGAGGCAAGGGGGCATGGATCCAGCAATCTGTGATTGCCTTCAAATTGATGCTGTAGTGGGATGTTTTCAAAGTGAAGTTGACCTACAAACGGGTATCTTTTTTATTTTTGTTTTAATACCCAAACTGCCTATTTGTCCTGTGATAGACTGACAGCCCAAAAGTCATATAAAGGAGTCTAGCCAACAGTTACAATATACACATGATGTCAAATGATCAGTGTTTTTATGTTTTTTTTTTTTTCTCTTTCATCAGGGCTTTTGGGGTTTCCTGGCAATGCGAGGCTTGGTGGGAATCGGGGAAGCCAGTTACTCCACTATCGCTCCAACCATTATCGCTGATTTGTTTGTGAAAGACCAGAGAACTAAAGCACTTGCTGTCTTTTACTTTGCAATTCCAGTTGGCAGGTAAGGTACTAGGCAAGTGTACTTATGCAGGGCAGCATCATAGGGTGTCAGCCCAATGGTCGGAGTGTGTCAACTCCTATGTGTTAACCTTTCTTCTTTGTGTCTTCTGTTCTCAAGCGATTTAAAAGAGAAAAAAAAGAAGGTTACTCATTTAAAACTTCATTTAATAAAGGTGAGCAGATTAGAGCCCCCAACAAGTGATTATGTTGGCTCATGGCCTTTTTTCTTTTATCTCTCATTTAATACAGTTCATTATTCCTAGTTTTGTAATCTGACCAAATTATAGCAATCATGTATATCTTGTTCAACTCATACTGGGAAATTACTTTTCAGGGACAACAAGGAGTGATAAGAGTTTATTATGGCTGATAGATTGCCTTTTTGTGCAACAGTGAAACCTTTCTTAAGAGACTTCCCATATTGACACCCAAGTTGTGAACTAAAGATAGTTAGTCTTTCATAGGAGTTATTTATCACATGAAAAATACTATTTAAACAGGGTCTCCTGAAAAGGTGGTCTTTGAAATGTGGGGTCTCTCAAAGAAAAGTGCTACTGTAATTATGTTTGATTGCATCATAGTAGATGTAGATTTCATTCTTAGTTGACACTTTACTTTCCACATCTTCCTTTGAATCTTTTTGGTTTAAAAATAAGATAAAATATAGGCATTGTATTTATTTTCATATAAAAGGTCATGGTTGTTTGAATATGATGTTGAGCAAGAAATGATAAAATTGTAATTTAAATAAGAGATCAGGTAACTTGGAATTAATGTTTAAAACATGTTTGTCACCAAATGATTGCATATTTTCAGTGGTTTAGGGTACATCGTCGGAGCCCAAGTGGCAAAGGCCCTGGGGTCATGGCAATGGGCACTCAGGGTGAGTGAAAGTTACCTGCTACATAAGTGGTACTCTCAAACACAAAGGCACATTAGATGTCAGGGACTGGTGCCATTAGCCAAGTGCCAATGTTTCAGTTGTTTGGCTAAAGAAATTTGCAAATGGTTTCTTCTTCTTTTTTTTTTTTTGACATGAATATGATGAATTATAGGAAAGCAAGGTTGAATTCTGCAGTGATTACTGTTTTATTTCCTGATGTGGCTACAAATTCCGATGGCCCAGATCTGTCCCTGCTTTCAATTCATGTATTCACAAACAAACACCTGTGTGTGTGTGATAATAAAATAATCAGTGATACAGTAAAACTTCTCACTACCGAACACTTTGGGGACCCAGTCAAAGTGTTCGGTAGTTGTTTACTGTATTGTGTAGTTCAACTGATAGGAAGCTTTTCGTTTGTCTGTTGTCATCAAATTGCCGTGAGAGAAGTAAGCCATAGGATTGAGGACACCTTCACAAGTAACAAGTTCATGATCTACTATTGAAATCCAGTTGCCAATTCTGGCCACTCAGATCATACCATCATGCTAGTCAGAAGTGGACAAATTGGGTGTACAAAATTAAAAACAGGGTGTTCAAACTTTAAAACAGTACATGTGCATTTGTATGTCTCGCATTATAATTTTGCTAACATCCAAGGAGTATACTTTCAAAACTGGATGTGATTTTGACAATTTTGCAGTGCAAGGCACACCTGCACACTTGGCTAGCTAACACAATGGATCACAAAACTTACATGAACCCTTATAGTGCTAATCACGGCTTTAGTCGTTTTCTCCTTACCTTTAAACATATATTGGTTAAAAAATTCAAACTCGTCATGAAGATTCCTTTCATACAAATACCACCAAACCTAGTCTAAGCAAAGAGTAGTCTTAGTCAACAGCTTTGCTCGGGACGCTTTGCACGTATTGCGTGCAAAGTGTCCGAAGGAAAGCTGTTGACTCAATCTTAAATGAGCACTATTTCAGGGTTAAGGTACTTTATGAGAAGAATGCGAGGCAAGATGGCAAGTGAGTAGGTCATCACAGAGCCATAGTTCTTGGATAAGAATATCACACTGTGATGATGTATACATGTTCAAAACTGCAGTCAACTAACAACCCCGTGGAAGCAGTATACAATATTTTGGGAAAGTGCAAGGCTGGTCTTCTGATACACTGCAACTTATAAAATTTGAGAAATATCTGCGGATGTTGGTGGTCACTTTCCATAGCCTGCCATACAACCAGAGGAACAAGTTTCGATGCTCAACCTAACTTGGGTGCAAAGCGAGGGTGTTAGTATGGAATCCGTCATGCACATGTGCATCACGGAGTGGCCAAAGTGGGTAACTGTATTCAGGGTATTCAGATCTCAGTGATCTCAAACAGTGGTACCGGCTATTGAGATCGCCCCTACAGCCTACAACAATTGGTCTTATACTGTAAGTGGTCTTAAATTGAAGGTATATTCAAGTTTCGATGCTCAACCTAACTTGGGTGCAAAGCCAGGGTGTTAGTATAGAATCCATCATGCACATGTGCATCACTGAGTGGCCAGAGTGGGTAACTGGATTCAGGGTATTCAGATCTCAGTGATCTCAAACAGTGGTACCTGCTATTGAGATCGCCCCTACAGCCTACAACAATTGGTCTTATACTGTAAGTGGTCTTAAATTGAAGGTATATTCAAGTTTCGATGCTCAACCTAACCTGGGTGCAAAGCCAGGGTGTTAGTATGGAATCCGTCATGCACATGTGCATCACTGAGTGGCCAGAGTGGGTAACTGGATTCAGGGTATTCAGATCTCAGTGATCTCAAACAGTGGTACCTGCTATTGAGATCGCCCCTACATCCTACAACAATTGGTCTTATACTGTAAGTGGTCTTAAATTGAAGGTATATTCAGCAAGGAAATATAGGAAAGTGTTTGTTTGATCCTGTATTAATGTAGCCTGCCTGTACATACACGTACAATGTACAGGTTTCAGTTTCAGTTTTACGACAGAATGAAGATGCTTCAAGAATTCTTCATAGTGTTATGTTTATTGCAGGTGACCCCTGCTCTTGGAGTTGTCTGTGTAGTATTAATTTTGCTCCTGGTGAAGGAACCGCCGCGTGGGGCAGCTGAGGGGGGTACCCATCTCAGTAATACGTCATATTTGACAGATATCAAACATCTGTCCAAAAAGTAAGTGAATTTTATGACATTGGTGAAAAAGTAGGTTCCAAACAGAGACATAGTGGTATTTTAAAAGTGGAAGTGAGAATTAATATCTGTTTGTTTTTGTATAATTTCTGTGTGTATAAGTTGAAAATATAGACCTATTTGTTTTCCATTGATTATAAAGGAACTTGAGTCTCTCTCCGTGACAGAGATGTAAGTGTTCATAGATCTGACTTTTTCAAGTGGTGTAGGACACTGAAGGACTTTTGACAAAATCACTGGACAGTCAGAGTGGTACAAACTTTGTCTAACCTGATCTTTAGACCAAAAATTAAAAACATGGGCAACAGAGGTGAAAGACAAAAATTTAAAGGATCAGGCAACCGTGTATATATTAACACCTGTCGATGGAGACCTTCCTAGTGCTCGCTGAAGAGGTAGGCTTTTTTTTTCTTTTTTTGTCACGGTCATTACATCTGATTTGTGCACTGGTCTCAATATACCATTACAAGAATGTTATACAGACCAATATCTATACCATGGGGAGTCATAGTGTTGCCACTGGTGGTATTAAATGAAACTAGCTTCATAGGCATTGAAAGTACATTAAATTCATTATTCTGTTCATTAATTCAGAGGAAACTTGTAAATTTACACCAAAGATGCATTAGGCCAATGGTCAAATTTTGTAAAATTTTGCATGACAGTGACAAATTTTCGAGGTCATTAAGGTGGTAGTAAAGGACACTAAATTTTACATGTTGAAAACAAGAAGGCTAACAATACCAAATTTACCACAAGTATGTATCATATAGAGTAGAATTTTGATATTGTGTAATATGGGTGACCTTGACCTACTTTCTCAAGGTCACAAAGGAAATGTATGTTAAAGAAATGATTTTATTGTGATGTCCATGACATAATACTGATAGAACAGCAAAAGTTACACCAAATATGCATTAAGCCAATGTCACATTTTGTAATATGTTATGTGACCTTGACCTAGCTTTCAAGGTCATTAAGCACTTGAGGAAAGGACACTAAATTAACTATGTTAATAAAGAATAACGGGATGATACCAAATCTACCACAAATGTTTGTTCATGTGGAAGAAGGACCTTGACTGGTTTCTCAGGGTCATGGAGGGAATGCATATTAACAGGAAATGAATTTTTGACAGTGGTCATCAGATTATATATCAAAAGAGCACTTGGGCCATGGGCCTCTTGTTCACATAAAAAAGGAAAGAAAATTATTGAAAAGACCATATTTTATGTCCAGCTAGTATTGGTGGTTTATTCAAGAGGGGCCAAGTAAATCTCTCAATAACACTGTATAAGAGGATTTTCATACCCCCTGCAAATGAAGGTGGTTTTTTTTGGAGGGGGAGGGGGGTGTTACTGTTTTCAGTTTTTCTGACTGTCCGTCTGTAGCAGAGTCCTTGCAAGTAAAATATCTCCTTATTCACATGAAACTCAAATTTACCTTAATTGTACCTTGAGACTATATCTTGACCTGATTAGTTTTATCTTAGTGACCTTGACCTCATTTTCAAGGTCACCGGATTCATGGGTGTACAAAGCAGGGTAGGGGTGTGAAGTGGAACGTAGTCTTTTTGTGATAACTGTTGTAGTTTGGTTGGCATGTTATTAGCCTGCCATCCTGGCCACTCATACACTATTTCTGTGCCTGATAAAAACATGTCTGTGCCTGATAAAAACCTGTCTGTGCCTGATAAAAACCTGTCTGTGCCTGATAAAAACATGTCTGTGCCTGATAAAAACATGTTTGTGGCTGAGAGCTTGTGGGGAAGTAGTTAGCATACATAAAGATGAACAACGGGACGTTAATCACACCTCGTTGAAGGGAATGAGAAGTGCTGCTACCACCAGGTAGCTAATTGTATGTTAATTATATGCATCGGGCAGACTAGTATACATAATCTCTTGTCAACTGAAGAAGTTGGTAACACATCAACCAATGTCACCCTGGCCACCATGCCCGGCCCACGAACAGAGATGAAAGAAAAGTTAATTATCACATGACCATTGTAAGATGACATCACAGCTAAAGAGCCCACCCAGGAAGTAAAAAAGTGGCCCACATCCTATTACCTTTAAAAAACAAATACATGTACTGTTATTAAGTGCCACCAAATATGATGTATTATTTTATTCCCATGATCACATGATTGAATACATACCACAGTTACTATTGTATCATGAAAATGAGTGAAACCCTTTGCTGTTCAAGGCAGCCCATAGTGAATTTTGTCAAGTTGTCTCTTTTAGTGTATTATACAAATTTGGATCAAGTCTGTCTGGATAGCATGTCTCATCTCCCTGGAGTGGTGCTTGGGATTTTACAACTGTAACTGACTGTGGCTAAAATAAAATTACTTGTTTTGGTCAAATGCTGGTTATGTTAATAAACCACAAGCAAAATTCTACATTTGAGATTGCGTAAACTTGAAGAAAAGTTAAAATATCCTGAATATATGCATCAAAAATTTTTGGACTATCCTTAACCAATTGGGCCAAGGTTACAAAATTTAATGAGCCAAATCACACCTTTTTAGTCAGTGGCAATTTGGCTAATAGACAGTGCTAGCTTGGCATCCACAGCATGCCAGGGCACAGGTTGAAAGCTTAATGTGTGTTGCAAAGCAAAGCTGCCGACATGGACACACTGCTAGTCTCTCCAGGAAGTGGTTAGGCAAATTATGGTATAAAATTGCTCTCATGTGATGTGACAGATGTTTTGTCAGTTTATCAGTTTGTACATTGTTTGCATTATTTTGATGAAAAAGAAAGAAAACCTACTTCCTGCCTTTTCCATGAACATGAAGTGCAGTGGATTTCAGGACCAGTATAATGTTGTATAATATCACTGACCTTGACCTGTGTTTAGGACTACCGTAAAATGTATTCAGTTGACCTGCCTTGTGCAAAATGTGGTTGAGACTTTCAACATGGCCTCATATTACCAGATGATAATTCCATGCAGGCTCCTTCACTCTCCAATTTCAAAATGAATTCATGTTTCCTTCATGTAGAACGTTGTATGATTTAAAAATGTTTTGAAACATGTAAAATTCCATATCTCGTAAAATGCTTGAAACAAACATGGCAAATTTACAGGGTATATACAGCATGTCCAGTATAATGTTGTATAATGTCACTGACCTTGACGTGTGTTTGTTAGGACACCAGGCCTGTAAAGTTGATAGGGGTTATTTTGTAATGGAAAGGTGTTGCTTGGACATCAATGGCAAGGAGAAATGAGCCTCCAGATCAAAATTGAACTTGAATACATTGTACATAAAAATGTACTTGATGACCTACCTTTTGGGTCACCATGAGCCAAGGATTATCAAGTTTGGCACTTGTTCCCGATTACTGTTTTTAGCTCAGCTGATAAGTCAGCTGAGCTTTTAGGGGGGTTAGCCATGACATCTGTACATTGTTTGTCCACAATTCACATTTTCAACTTCTCCAAAACTGTCAGCCGGATTTACTTCAAACTTGTTGGCAAGGTGCCTTGGGTGAGTTTCTACCAAATATGTTCAAATGGTTACGCTCTAGTGAGTTACGGATTTTTTATGAATATTTTTTGTTCTTTTTTGGGGCAAATCTAAAAATATCTTCTTTGAAACCGCTCACCCAATCGCTTTGATATCACACAAGAACACTCATAGGGACTCTTAGTTCTTAATTTGTGAGCCAGGTGGCACTGCATTTTTTTTTCTAATTTTTACCTCAGTTGACTTGTCAGTCAGCTGAACTTTTGTGAGGGACCGTCATCCATCACCCCTCCTCAAATCACATTTTCGACTTCTCAAAAACCTTCTGCCAGAATCACTTCATATTTGGTGGGGATGTGCCTTGGGTGGGTCTCTGCCAAGTTTGTGCAAACAGTTACGCTGATTTGGATTTTTTATGAATTTTTGGGGGATAACCTTAAAAGATCTTCTCCGAAACAGCTTACCAAATTGCTTTGATTTCACACAGGAACACTCCTAGGGACTCTTAGTTTTTAAATTTTTCACCAGGTGGCATTTCAATTTTTTCTCATTTTAATGATTTTTTGTGTTTTTGCTATTTTTTACTTCTGCAGAAGAACAGTCACCAAGATTAAGCTGACACTTTGTGGATATATTCCTTGTGAAAGGGTCAAACAAAGTTGTTCACTAGGTGGCACTCCTATGGATTTCTGAGTTTTAACGATTTTTTCAATTTGAGTACTTATCAGAAAATGCACTTTGAGCTTTTAGGGGGCTCAGTCATCCATCTGGGAAATATTTCTAAATGTCTTATGCACTCAACTAAAGCTAAACACAGGTCTATTCAGTTGCAACTTAATTTTTGTGGGACAAGCTTAGGTCAGCTGAGCATGGGCTGTTCAGGCAGAGTTTCAATTCCAGTACTTATGGGTTAATGCACCTTTCCCATCGATTACTATGCAAAAAAAAAAGAAGTCAATGGGCATTCTAATAATAATTCAACTTCTCTGAAACCGTCATCCAGATTGACTTCAGACTTTCTAGAAATGTCCGTTGGGTGGGTCTCTTACCAAGTTTGTTCAAGTGGTCATGCATCAGTGATTTTTTTATTTTTTATGGTTTTCTTTTCTTGTATTTGTTCTTTTTTGGGGCAACTCATAAAAAATCGTCTCCAAAACTGCTCACCCAATTGCATTGATATCACACAGGAACACTTCTAGGGTCTCCTAATTCTTTATTTGTTCACCAGGTTGCACTGCAATTTTTAGTTGAGCTGACTTGCCAGTAAGGCCATGGATTTAGGAGGCTCAGTTGTCTGTCTTTGAAATACTTCCAAATGTCATTTGCTGTCAGCTAATCCTCAACACAGGTCTATTCAGTTGCAACCTTGATTTTGTGGGACAAGCTTCGGTTAGCTGAGGATGGGCTGTTCATGTGGCCCTCCAGTTTATGGATCTTCATGAAATTTAGTGGGATTGTGGAGGAGAGTTGTATATATGATACTTGTGGCACCACCTTTACTTTGACAGAAATTACGAATTAAAATGTGTTAAAAATGATAAAATTCCATTTTTTGCAAAATAATTAAATCAGACATGCCTAATTCATGTGATATATAGATCAAGTCCAATGCATATATATTCTGTAATATCAGTGACCTTGATCTATTTTTCTTAGGTCAATAGTCCTGTAATTATGAAGTTGAAAGAGGTGATTTTGTAATAGCAGGGTGTAGCTTGGACATGAATGGCAAAGAAAATTGATCCTTCGGATCAAAATTGCATTCAAGTATGTTGTACATAAAATTCTACCTGGTGATCAACTTTTGTCATTGTGACCCAATGATTGTGTGACCTTGACCTGTTTTTCAAGGTCATTAAGCATTAAAGAAAAGGACATTTAGTTGAATATCTTGATAAAGAATTAGGTAAATGATACCAAATGTAGCACAAATGTGTATCATATATGGAAGTTTGATATTGCATAATATGGAAGACCTTTATTAACTTCTCAGTTTCATTGAAGGAATGCTTTTCATGAAGTGGATTTTTTTTGGTGATTGTCATTAGATTATTTGTCAGCAGAGCATTAGGCCTATTAATGGGCCTCTTGTTTTATGTCCCATTGTTCATTTTTACCTGTTATCATATGTTTAAAACGTTTAATGCAGTCCATAGACCTATTTTAATATGAGGCAGTCGCGTATCTCAGAAACAAATTAAACATATACGTGTACATAAAATTTTCAAGGACTGAAATTTAACTGCTTCTAATTATATGTTTCAATACGACAGCAGTAATGAATGTATGGTCTATGTTTTTTTCCCACAGTAAAAGTTTTATGTTCTCGACGCTGGGTTTTACAGCAGTGGCATTTGTGACGGGCGCCCTAGCTCTCTGGGCGCCTGAGTTTATGGATTATTCCATCCGTGTCCAGAATCCTCCAGGAGGAGCTATGGCGTTCGCTAGGTAAGTACTGCACACTGAAATCAGTCTTGAAGGGATCACCAAACAGAGAGAAAGTTCTGTTAAAATGGTATCTGATAAGTTGCAAAATCAGACAGCAGCAAGGTATAGTTTTCATCCTGTCAGAGGAATCCTACTTTTTGTGTTGCCAAAAAAGGCTCAAAAATATTTTTGATTCTGATTTTGTTTGAAAAGTAGAAATATGTTGAGTTGTGTTTATATCTAGATTAGGGTTTGGGGGAGAGAAACTGTGCCACTTAATGCGTGAAGATAAGCTCTTCATTACCCCAAAATTAATCCGGTTATGTTCAGGCCTGTAAGGAAACAGTTTTCCGTGTCCATTTTGCAAGTTATCATAATTGATCATAGAACTCGGCACAATTATGTACAAACTTATGACATATAAACATCATGCATGCATGTTGGTGAAGCAGTGTGAACAATTGAAACTCCGTAGCTTTTACTTTGTGACACTGTGGAGTCCCTAATTAATAAAGGAATGGAAAGCTTCCACTATGCACTATGAGACCGGAGCATACAAGAGGAAGCAAATGGCAGCTTAATTACATGTTCGTTAGGGCTTGTTACCATGATATCACCAGAATGCTGCGACGTGTTTTGTTCACATTTTGCAGCATGATTATCTTTCATGACAACATGAACAGATTTTGGTGTCACCATGACTTAATTTGAGCAAATGACAGCTTAATTAGATGTTCATTAGGGTTGGCTACTATGATAATTCCAGAATGCCTCCATGTATTATGCTCTAATTAAAGTTTGATAGGAATAATTACGGGTCCGCCCCACTAGGGGGGACCTGTCCAGATGTCCACATTCTAGGTGCCGAAATATCTACAGAATGCCTTTATGTATTTTGCTCAAATTTCGCGATGTGCTTATCTTACCTGGCAAGACAAACTGATTAGATTTTGGTGTCAGCATGACATAATTTGAGCAAATGGCAGACCCTTCAGTCAACGCTTTGCACTGAAGGTATGTCTAGATTTTTTGTGATGATATGATGTAATACATTGTATGTTAGTGGTTATCTCATAGTAATGGTACATATTACATTGAGCAAGTACTTTGTAGAATAGCTTATCAGACAAAAGAGTGCATATCTGACAGTACTTGCTCATGTACACATTGTGCAACATTATATAAGTTTGAACACCAGTGCAGATATCTCTGTTGCAGCTTTAGTTTTCTGGATCTTGTATAATGATAATTTTTTTCAGTAGTACATTGTACATGGTATTTATTCTGACAAATTGAATACACACAGTGTTTCCATTATGAATTTTTTCAGGGGGTTGCAGGAAGGGAAACACATGAGAGAAGACTAGATTTTCACCAATTTTACATCTAAATAAACAAGACTTGAGAGCCTTTACAATTTTTTCAGAGTATATTTCAGGTTTTTAAAGGGCAATGTCCCCCAATGGGGTGGACCCATTTGTTTTGTTTGGTTTGTTAGTTTGTTTTTTTTTTTTTTGTATGTGTTACTGGTTTGTTTGTGTTTTTTTTTTCAGCTATCTTTAAGATACAAATCTTTTCTCTCAGCCAGTGTGGGGGTGCTATCTCCCTGTATATAGCTTCCTTCAAGTTGACTGTTTTGAGTGGTACTATCGTTATAGTAATCTGGTTGTGCATACTGTACCACGTGACACTATCATGCTTGAGAGACATCACGCTAAACCCATCTAAATGGATAGTTTGAGTCTTAGGATGCATTTCAACGTACTGCAATATATATATATATATATATATATATATACAGTAAAACCTCTCTAACCGAACACCTCTCGATACTGAACACCATTTCTCTGTCCCAAATATATACTTCCAATGCTATCAGTGCTATCAAACCCCCCTATACCAAACACCTCACCATACTGAACAATTTTTTCCGGTCCCAAGGGTGTTCAGTATAGGGAGGTTTCACTGTATATATATATATATATATATATATATATATATATATATATATATATATATATATATATATATATATATATATATATATATATGTATATATATATATATGTATATATATGTATATATGTATATATATATATATATATATGTATATATATGTATATATATATGTATATATATATGTATATATATGTATATATATGTATATATATATATATATATATATATATATATATATACATGTATATATATCAGACTAACGAGATTACTGTTGGCAGGGTGTCCCTCATATTTGGAGCCATCACCTGCGTAGCTGGCATACTTGGGGTTGGGCTTGGTGCAGAATCTGCCAGGCGACTCCGCAGCGTCACCTCCAGGGCTGACCCACTGGTGTGTTCATTCGGCCTCTTGTCCTGCACGCCATTTTTGTTCCTGGCCATCTATCTGTCCAATGTAAACACAACAATAACTTGGGTGAGTATGTACATTGTATGCCAGGGATTGTGCTGAGATTTTCTCAGTAACCAGTTTTCCAATCTCCTGGTGGAATACAGAGAAAAATGTGATGCAGATTGTGAATAAACCAGTTTTGAAAAAAAACAAAAACAAAACTTTGTAGTTTGCATGGCAGAATGTGCGTAATTATTTAACCCATGGTTACAGCATTTTCACAAAGGTATTGATGATGTCTGATTTTATTTTGGTTAAGATCATTGATAGAAATAGGCATTCTCTGGTGTTGAAGTTTATCAATGATAATTGTGCATCATTGCTGTTAAATAAACTACATACAGGTGATCTGTATTCAGGTATATTTTCATTCATAGATGGGAAAAAATTAATGTGGTGGCCAAATTTGACCTTACTGATAAAAAAAACCTAATACGTTCTACTTGTCAACCTATTATATGACATGCCATTGACTGGTACAAGTTGACAAGTCTTATTTCAAATGCAAGACTTAACTCATTCCATACTCTGGTGACAGGCTGTGGTCAGTGGTTCTGGCACTGCCTTGCAAGTCATGCTGCAGCTGCCATAAAGGCAGTTGCAGCATGACTTGCCAGGTAGTGCCAGAACCACTGATATAAGACTATAGGCATGTTGGTACTTGAATGAAAGCTTTTTGGTCAAGAATTTAAATATGCAATTGTTGTGTTAAATCTAGGTAAATATATGGAAAAATCAGGGACCTGTATGGAATGAGTTTTTAACATCCAAGTGGCTGTTAATAAACATGGCCACGGACTGAGTTGTACATACCAAGGTCTGGTACAAGCATGCCGATGCCATTAGCATGATGCCTGAGCCATTCACACAATGTGAAAGCCAGTTGCATGCTGCAAAAGCAACTTGTCCCAACACTGGTTGGATGCCAGCATCTCAGACAGAATGCTAAATATTTATGTCTCCCGGTGGAAGCTGGTGGACATATTGTTTTAGTGCCGGTTCTTCCGCTTCTTCTGCTTCTTGTTGTTCAGGTCCTTCAACACTTGGTTTCCGTGCAATAAGTCTTGAAGGACTTGACAGAATTTGATGAAACTTGGTAGGATTATGTATCTAAGCAAGACCTAGGTTGGGATTGTATTTGAATGACCTTGAGAGAATTCTCAAGGTCACAGGGTCACTTATGTGAAAATGGTTTCCCTTTGATAAGTCATGAAGAACATGATGGAATTTGATGAAACTTGGTAAGATTATGTATCTAGGCAAGACCTAGGTTGGGATGTATTTGAATGACCTTGAGCGAATTCTCAAGGTCACAGGGTCACTTATGTGAAATTGGTTTCCGTTCGATAAGTCATGAAGAACGTGATGGAATTTGATGAAACTTGGAAGGATAATGCATCAAGGTGAGATCCACAATTGGATCATAGTTGGGTGACCCTGACCTAATTTTCAAGGTCACAGGGTCACATAAATATGAAATTGGTTTCTGTGCGATAAGTCTTGAAGAACATGATGGAATTTTATGAAACTTGGTATGATAATGTATCAAGGTAAGACCAAGGTTGGGATTGTATTTGGGTGACCGTGACCTAATTTTCAAGGTCAGAGGGTCATTTAGGTGAAATTGGTTTCTCTGCAATAAGCCTTGAAGAACTTGACGAAAATTGCTAGAGTTATGTATCTAGATGAGAGCTAAAATAGGATTGTAATTTTCAAGCAAACTTGGTCATTTGTAATTTGTTTAACTTATCACCTGTAGCTTATTCAGAGACGTAAGTGTTCCACCGGGAGACATTTGATTTTCTGTTGGAAAATCAGTCTGTTCTAGTTTTTGTTTTTGTTTTTTTTTTTTTTTTTTTTTTTCAGGTTTGAATGAGGCCCACATTTGTGTGAAAGCTTGGAGCAAGCAATTACTCCTGATGCAAGAATGTACAAACAATGTTAGCACAGCAATAAATTGGCACACAAACACATGCAGTGGTCCCCCTCTTATAAGACCCCTCTCACCAGAGGCCACCCCTCTTGAAAGGCCAGCATTCTTGTGCAGAAAGTATGGTATTTCCATTGCATTTGCCCCCTCAAGAGAGGCCACCGCTCTTATAAGGCCACTTTTTGGCTGTATTTGGGGTGGCCTGATAATATAAGAGGGAGAACCACTGTATATTTGCATTATGGTCAGTTTGGCAAGACCTGTACTGTGTGTAACATGTCTACTCGTGTTAGCGCCTTTGCAGATAGCTTGCTTGCTATATGACAGAGAAGTTGTAAGATTACGTCTCTGTTGTAGCTTACTGCCCCAGAGCTCACTTGATCTGGCAACTAAAATGTTTTGGTACGAAACATTGAGACAGAATTTCAGAGTTGTTGTTACACAAGGCATACCCTTTGTTTTCTGTTTTCAGATCCTGGTATTTATTGGAGAGACCCTGCTGTGTTTAAATTGGACATTAGTAGCTGATATTTTGCTGGTAAGTGCAAGTTTATGAACAGATTTTGCATTTTCTTTTCGACTCAATGTTATATATGTGACCAGTTGTGACAGACTCTGTCATTTGCAGCAAATTATGTCTCTTCCTCCTCTCCACACATGCCTGAAAATAAATTTGGCAATAAAGTATTGCAGTTTTCCTCAAAGCTGATCGGGGATTGAGTCGGGGGACCTATAAGCAGCTCATTTGGGATTTTGCTCACTGCAAAAATGTGGTCCCAGGGATATATTTTATCAAAAGATTTAAAGATAAATGTAATACCATGCAATCAGTTTGCATCATTGAGCTCATGATGAAATGAGTGTGTCGGGGGGGGGGGGGGGGGGGATGTTTTCAGTTTATCTTGATGCACATCAGGTAGGAGAATCTTTGCAAGCAAAAACTGTTTCATGATTCACAGGCCGCATCAGACTCAAATGTACCTCAATTGCATCCTGACACTATTTCTTGAGCCAATTACTTTTTTGTAACATTAACTCATTCCATACCAGTCCCTGATTTTTGCGTATATTTACCTAGATTTAAGACGACAATTGCTTATTTCAGTTCTTTATGAAAAGAGCTTTTGTTCAAGTACCAACATGCCTATAGTCTTAAGTCAATGGTTCTAGCACTGCCTGGCAAGTCATGCTGCAGCTGCCTTTATGGCAGCTGCAGCATGACTTGCCAGGCAGTGCCAGAACCACTGACCAAGGCCTGTCACCGTAGTATGGAATGAGTTAACCTCATTTTCAAGATCACAGAACCCAGACATATGGAAAGTAGGAGGTATCCAGTCTGTCAGTGATGACTGTTCTAGTTGTGTTTCAGTTCTGGATTTTTGACAGTTGAAAGTTGAAGTTGAAAGTTTATTTTTGTCACAGCACAACATAGTCCAAAATAGATGCACAATAATTGTTGACTAGGCATTCAGGTAATGTACTATGACAATGAGGGCGAGAATCATAGACTATATGCCCTCTCATATATCACCACTTAAGTATATTTTCTCAGTGCAGAACAATGGTGCAAAGACTAAATAAAATAAAGGGATGCATTAATCATGTAAACCATCCAGCATGATCAAGAATACAAACAAGCTGTGAATGGATCAGCATGTTCCTTCTTTCAAAAAATATCTAATTGTCCTTTTGAATACTGGAATGCTACAATCAAACTCAATTTCCTTGAGTGATTGCATTCCAAATACAGTGTTCTAGATTTGGTCAATGACCTACAGAATGGTACTTGTAATTTATAAGACTGCGTAGTGGTGTGTCCATGTATATTAGTATTACAGTAGTCCCTCCTTTGAGAGACCACCCCTAGTGCCACCCAGAAGGTGGTCACATAAAGCAGGTGGTCCCTCAAAGGAGATATAAATAACATGAAAAGTACTACAGAAAGACCTGACAACTGTGGTCTTTCAAAGGAGGGACTACTGTATAAATTTTGTTGAATGTTAGAACAGGATATGTTACTCTGTTTTAATACAGGGACATATTTTTCAGTAGAATTAACCCTTAATGTGCTGATTTAAGATAGAGTCAACAGCTTTCCTCGGGACACTTTGCGCAAAGTGTCCCGAGGAAAGCTGTTGACTAAGACTACTTTTTGCTTTAGACAAGGCTTGCTGGTATTTGAATGAAAGGTATCTTCATGACTCTTTGAACCAGTATATGTTTAATGTTAATGAGAAAGCAGCTATAGCAGTGATTAACACTTTGAGGGTTAACAGAAATTTTAAACAATGGACATAGATAATGTATGCTTGTGAATGTTTGACTTCTGGAACTACTTTGCTTGACATTTATACACACATGTAGTGACTGTTGGAAACTTATAAACATGACGTAATGTATGTCAGAGGTAAAAATTCACATAAATATGAATGATTAATTTGAATTTTTTTTCCTCCAGTATGTAGTTATACCCACAAGACGGTCTACTGCAGAATCTTTCCAAATTGTCATCTCACACTTGTTTGGAGATGCTGGGAGTCCCTATCTAATAGGGCTGGTAAGTACACTTGTATAGTTGTCCCTGCTGTGACAGCATCCATCCGAAGATCCCACTTTTTAATTCATGCAGAGACTGTGTGCATGCGACTGTTCAATGGGGCAGTCTTTCAAGTGACAGCCATTCCAGATGTTGACCTGAGAAAGCAGTGGTAATATTTTGCTGCACACTCATGGCCAAAGAGGAACCAGCCTAGGCATACTATAGTGGCAACTAAAAGATGATCAAAATTGGCATGCTTCCTGGTGTCCAGTAATATTTTTGTTGCTGAATTTTGATGTCTAAAGTGAACAATTTTTTAATCTGTTATTCCAAGATATCGCATGTATTTTTGTGTACATATATTTAGACTAAGATAGCCAATCAGTATTAACTATCTGTAACATGTGATTCAAAAAGTTTTGTATACTTGATACCCTATTGTCCAAAAACAAGACTCGCTGTCCCGTAACTAACTGCTCCCCATTAATAAGCAAGTGATTTCTGAGGACAGGGACAGTGTGGTGGAAAACAATTTGCTTGCTCCCACACAATAGTTGCAGATGACATGTAGGCGTGATGCAGATGGAAGAAAAAATCTTGCATTTTATAGAGGTGCAGAAGCTAGAAAATACTGCTGAAATGACAAAAATGACATGTAAAATTACAAGAGGTAGTAGCAAAAACATGTTTGAAGAGGAAAGAAATTAGTTTATTCCATCAAGGTCTTCAACAACAAATATTGAATATTTCATGACTATGAAGAAAAAAAATGTGCATGATTTTTGACCAACAATTTTGAAAGATTTTTTATGTTCTTTAGGCTATAGCTTGTCAGCACATGGGTATGAAAAGTCCGTTATTTGCTTGTACTTATTCGAAAACCTCAAAAATAGAAAAAGAAAATAATTTTATTGTTCTTTGTCAGCACAGCAGGAGATTGGTATATTGCTGGAGTCTCACCCTGTCATGATTATCTTGGTTGACCTTGGACGCTAGAGTACATATGTTTTGTGAATCCTAGGAAAATTATGAAAAGCTTATTGTAAGTTGAGTAAGACCTAGTGTAAATATATATACATGTATAATAAATTACTTAAATGATCAGGAAGTGTCAAATAATGTGAGACTTACACTCAACCATCCAGGAATCCCTGTTCTGGAACATACTTTGTAAAAGATTACACCTTTTTTGACAGTTGCTGCATACATGTCTATGTTTGTATGAGTAAAGATTTGCCATGTTTGTTCTTTCAGATGGCTCATATGCCATGCATCATTTACTGTATTCATTCTATTGAGCACACGTTTCTTGACAAGTGCACACTTCATTTTCCTGGCAAAAAAAAAGCCTGGATGGTAGTATGCCATTTACTGGGACAATTTCAGGTGTCTGCCTCTGTGCAGCTATGTGGGTGTACATTGTATTTGATAACTTTGTTTTTCATGAGTGCACTGTGCACTTTACCAGGATGGATTTAGCTTTTCTTTCATTTCAAAGCATTTAACATTTACTATGTACATGTGTGTCACTATAAAAAATGTTCTTTCAACAAAAACAACAACAACAACAACAACAACAACAACAACAACAACAACAAAATGAAAAGAAAAAAAAAATCATTTTGCAGAGAACCAGTTAACCTGTGATGAGGTCAAAGAATCCCTCGTCTTCCCACTTATCAGATTCATAAATGTTTATTTAGTTTTTCCTCCCACTACACTGAAATTTGCAATGACAGACTGTGTATAGTGAAACCTGTCTCATGGTGTCTTCAAGGACCATCCCAAAGTATAACCAAACTAGGATTTGGCAACACAGGTGACCTTCAGCAAGAGGTTTACCTAACAGGAAAATCAACAAGAGTATTTTGCAGTGGTGGTCATTGGAAACAGGTGGTCTGTCATTGGAGTGGTGTATCAAGTCAGGGACCATTGTGCTGGGCTGTATAGGCAACTATGTTGATCTGTGGCCTCCATGCATTGACACTGACAGAAAAAAAAAGGGACTATACATGTACAGGGAAACCTGGTTATGAGGATGCTTGGATATCGGACATACTCACTTAATGACTTGAAGGACTTAAAGTCAAATTGTTTTGGTATTTGATTTTGATTTAAACACATTCATTTATACTTGATAGCCCTATAGTACAAATAGTTGACTAATACGATGGGTTCTTCAGACTGTTTGACTCGTTTATCTGATATATTCAGATATGTGATGCATTTTGAGTGGAACAAACGGTATCATAATAGTGAGGTTTAACAGTAATACATTGATGTAACTGATAAGTGTCATTGAATGTTTCAGATATCAGACCTGCAAGAGTCCCCTGATGGAATCAAGCCCTTCTTATCAGAGAAGTTTTTGAGTTTACAAAACTCGCTGTACGTGACGTGTTTCGTAGCTGTATTAGGGGGTGGGTGTTTTCTGGCCACTGCACTTTTCATAAACCAAGACCGTGCCATGGCAGATAAAGTCATCAAGGGTACGTACTTTTGAATTGTATGTTTTGTGTCTTTCAGCTGCTTGCATATGTGATAAGTATTATGCTGGCCGGGGGGGAGAGTAAAAAAACAAACATGTTTATGATGAATTTTCATATTTTAGAGACACATTCATGTTAAATATTGGTGCTGTAAGTTTACCATTTTGGACACCATACCAAATAAAACTACGTGTTTGTTAAATGTTAAAATGTACCTTTAAAGGAAGTGCAACCCAGGCCTTCTAACCTTTTTGCTGATTAACATGATATATTGCATGAAAGTGACTCAGACTGCCCACTATAATCTGAAGTCATATGGTGAACACCTTGCTGGAGGCAAGTTGTGTGCCGTACCTTTGTGATTTCTTATTGCTATCTGAAAAATTCAGTGCGAAAAGTTGAAAGCTGTGTAAAAGTTGCTATATGCCTGAGTGTTGGGCATACAGTTATTCTGAGGCCAGAAAGGGAGTGGCCAAAGGGAAACATTTCTACCAGATGTCCAGTGACCCTTGCCCTGGCAGTCTACCGCACTGAGCAGAAGCGTGAATGGCCATGGGGAGCGCTCTAGAAAATTGGAAGAACAATGTATCCATCAAACGCTAGCATTGCATCCATTCCCTTCATCTCTGCTGATCTACTAATAAATCTCAATCTTATTTTCAATCTTCTTTCTCCATTTCTTGCTCACGCGCTTGTTCTTTCAAAATGGCACTCCTCTTTTATGTCAATTCATATCTCTGGTACCAGAGAACTTGTCCTTTGCTGCAAGAGATGCGAGGACGAGGGGGGAATGGAGTCAGTGCCACATCCCAAGGTGGCAGATATAAATAATGGCAATCTCAGAGCAGGTTGCCGCTGGGTCAAACTTTGGGTGAATAATGACCTGAAAGGATCTCAGAATATGTTATAAATGCACATTATGTTGAGGAAAGACCCTGCCCAGAGAAAGAGTTGTCCAGATGATATAATTACCAAATTGCTGTATTAAGCATCAAATAGTAAAGTGTTCTCAGCAAATTTGGCTGCCACATTTAATAGCCCAAATTACACCTCTTTTTAAGAGAAATAAATTTGACTGATGGCTGTTGATTAGCCTGGCATGCTACCATCATAGAATTTACTGGGGCATAAGTAAAATTTTGAACTCAAAGTTAAGAGTTAAGAAAAGTCTGTGCAAAAATTGTGGTATCCCATTGACACTGGTTGACTTGCCATTGTGGGTGTTGTTTTCCTGGCATCCACGTTATCTACATAAATCCTGTGTGCAAGAAGGTAACATACACCAAGAATATGTGACAATAGAGCAGGTCACCTGTAGATGGCACTGTAGGTCTCTTCTGTTTGGTATCCACATGTTGCAGGTGGAGACACCTGGGGGGATACACAGGAAGCAGTTGGTGCTGTCAAGCAGCATGGTGTAACGGACATGACTGACAAAAACATTATTATAAGTTATGTGAACTTACAGAATGATGTTAGTCTAAATAGATACAGGTGCACAGCATGTACATCAGAGTGCCATGCTATGCTAATCACTTTTAGGGGCCAGCCAAAATTATCAACATTTTCACATTAGTACACAGAGTACTATTTCGTAGGACTTCCCTCCCCCCCCCCCCCCCTTTATGTCGATTTTTAAAACTAAAATGCAAAGCTATTGTTGGCCACATGTGCAGGCCCTAAAACCTGTGTATCTAATGGTCATTCAGCTTCTGGTGCAAATATTACCATAAATATTTAAGTTTGAGTCATGTATTGGTAAGCAAAAAAATCAACATTTTCATATATTTAAAAAAAACAACAACATACACTGGCCCTCCCAAAAGTGTACTCTGTATACTAATGTGAAAATGTTGACATTTTTGGCTGGTCCCTTAGAGACTTTAAGGAGCCATTAGGCTAGGGAGGGTGATGTATGTTTGTCAGCAAAACACTGTAGGATCAGTAAGTCAACCATGGTGTCTGTATGGTATGACAGTGGTGTGCAACATCACTGGCAGAGGTCACTGTAACTGGGCACAGAAGTTTCAGATGCTTGTTTCTGTTACTGCCAGTTTTGACACCCTCCACCCATCCACCCACCCCCACCCCCGAAGGAAAAATAAAAATAAAAATCATGTGCTCTGAATTGATACAATACTAGATTTATAGTCTTTGTAAACTGGCCGTTCATTTGGGCACCGGCATGCGGAGAGACGATGAGACCAGAAGAGAGCATAAGAATGGTCCAGATCAACTGCTTTCCTCAGTGCACTTTGGGTGTATTGTGCCCAAAGTGTCCCAAGGAAAGCTGTTGACCTAGTCAAATCTTGACAGTGAAAGAGCCAAATCAAAAAGTCAAAGTTCCCTTGTTCTTGTTGCTGATGAGAGCATGGACAAGACATTTCGTCACACCTCACAGATTCACTTGCATCATGTGACAGAACCTCTTGCTGAGTTGGTAGGAAATTGACAATTAAGCAGGCTTCAGACTTTTCCCCCATCTCACAGGAATTCCTCTTTTTGTGTCTAACATAATAGTTTTCAAAATGTCCTGATATTTGTTTCAAATATGCAAATATGATGTTTTAGTGTATGTAGAGGGTGGGGTAGGGAGTTTGCCCTCCCTCCCTGTTTCATATCAGTCACACCCCTGATTGAGCAGGCTTTTCCCCAGAACTTAAAATTTAAAAGGTGGTAAACATGACATCTTATTTTTCTTGTTTTGGTAAAAAGTTCTATCAAATAATGCTAACATATCATGTATTTTAATGAAAAAAGGTGGAAGGTGGTAAAAAGATGAAAGGTGGTAAGGAAAAGGTGAAAGATGGGCCACCTTTGAACTTATAATGTAAGGAAAACCCTGTTGAGGTAGATCTGTTACCTTCTGAATTGCAGCCGGCAACTAAGACCTGACAAATACGTCTTCTTGCCTATCCAGGTAACTCAATGGCGTACTATGTATACTAATGTATTGTTGCATAAGTGTCAAGTTGGGTGTAAGCAGCAAGTAAACCCTGTCTACAGCTGTGCTAATGTTACATGTATTGCAGGTAATATTACATGCATTGCAGGTAATATTATGCATTACAGGTAATATTACATGTATTGCAGCTCACATTACATGTATTGCAGCTCATATTACATATATTGCAGCTAATATCCATGTATTGCAGCTCATATTACATGTATTGCAGCTAATATTACATGTATTGCAGCTAATATTATATTTATTGCAGCTAGTATTTCATGCACTGCAGCTAGTATTACATGTATGTTGCAGCCAATTTTACATGTATGGCAGCTAATTAGTCCCCCGCTCACTTGGTGGGGGACTATAGGTTTGCACCTCGTCCGTCCGTCCTTCCGTCCGAAGCTTCTCCGGGCCATATTTCCAACACCATAACACCCACAGCTACCAAATTTAATGTGTTTGTACTTCCTAGGATAGAGGTGTATGGTGTGCCAAAAGTAGGTCACTAGGTCAAATATCTGGGTCACAGAATACATATGTATGAAAAATCTTGTCCGGGCCATAACTTTTTTGTCCTTTTACTTAGAGTCATGAAATGTTACACAAATATAAAGCTTAGTCTAAGAAAGTGTCATAAAGCAAAACTAGGTCACTAGGTCAAATATTAGGGTCACCGATCGATATGTAAATATACAGAAACAAATTTTGTCCGGCACATATCTTCCCTATATTAATGCTACCTCTTCAATTTTTTTATGGTGGGTAGACCTTAGGTAGTAGCTGTGCATAGGCATTGTTTTGTGTGGCTAATTACTTGCATTAATTAATTATTTAACAAAGTTCGTTAAGCAAGACAAATTTTGTCCGGGCCATATCTTCTAAACTATTAATGCTAGCCCTTTGAATTTTTCGTGGTGGATAGACCATAGGTAGTAGGTGTGCATAGGCATTGTTTTGTGTGGCTAATTACTTGCATTAATTAATTATTTAACAAAGTTCGTTAAGCAAGACAAATTTTGTCTGGGCCATATCTTCTAAACTATTAATGCTAGCCCTTTGAATTTTTTATGGTGTGTAGACCTTAGGTAGTAGGTGTGCATACGCATTGTTTTTGTGTGGCTAATTACTTCCATTAATTAATTAATTAACGAAGTTCATTAAGCAAGCTCAAGATACAATACAAATTTTGTCCGGGCCATATCTTCTAAATTATTGATGCCAGCCCTTTGATTTTTTTTATGGTGGGTAGACCTTAGAGGGGATATGGTAATGGGCACCGTCCGTGTGTCCGTCCGTCCGTCAAATATTTGGGTCACAGTAATACATAAATGTACAGTATTTTCATGTCCTTACTGTAATTCTTAAAAAATTTTGACTTCTTGTTATAAAAGTTTACTGATACTGTATTGTGACCTAAAAGTGTGTCACGACGCAAAACTAGGTCACTAGGTCAAATATCTAGGTCACAGTGTAAACTCCATGTAAAACCTTGTCCATGCCATATTTCCCTTACTATAATACCTACAGCTACCAAATTTATTATTTTAATACTACCTGGGGAGTTGTTGTGTCACATGGCAAAAGTAGGTCACTAGGTCAAATATCTAGGTCACTGTGAAATCCATTCAAAATCTTGTCCGGGCCATAACTTTTTTGTCCTTTTACTGAGATTAATGAAATTTTACACAAATGTGAAGCTTAATCTAAGAATGTGCCATACTTTTAATTTTTGTTTTCATCTAGGTCACACCCCTATATAGTAGTCCATTCAACCTCGTGGGCGACGAGCGGGGGACTATGTATTGCTCTGCAATACTCATTAACTTGTTTTACATGTATTGCAGCTAATATTACATGTATTGCAGCTAGTAGTACATGTATTGCAGCTAGTATTACATGTGTTGCAGCTAGTATTACATGTGTTGCAGCTGATATCACATGTATTGCATGGCTTTAGTGGGAGTCCTTATTTGTCATTGTGTTTTGAAGGGCAGGTTGTGTGACAGCAGTGGCTTTTGTGAATTAAGCCATTTAATGGAACCAAAGATAGCGCTTCATATTTCATGAACATGAAGCAAATAAATTTATATTTTATGAAAAGTTTTGTGTGGAGGCATTATGAAGTGTTGAAAGATGTCCAGCTTTCCTTGGGGATTGTTCCCTGAGAGTCCAAATAAGTTTGAGTCCAAAGTTTTCATTTTGGGTAATTCTAAATTTATAGAATGTCCAGAAAATATACAATAATGCAAAACCACATCAGAGAGAGTACATAAATGCAATGAAAACTCATTATAATGACACCATTTGTTCCCATTAGAAGCTGTCAGACAACTGAATATGTCATATAAATGAATACAAGAACAAAGAATGTTGACTGTTTGTCTCTTAAAATTTGTGTCTTTAAATGAAAATGTTGGATATTTGAGTGTCATTATAATGAGGTGTCACTGTACTTGACATTGCCTGATATGAGTGTGTCGCATACTTTCCAGTGTACTAAATGTTGGGAATGACAAGTTGAGCACTGTAGGACATCAAAGCGAGTCGCGTTTGTCGGCATATAATTTTTGGGACAGCTGTTTGTGTTGCAAATGGAAGGGTTGTTCCAGAAACTGTTGTGTGGTCACCAGCACAAGAGTGTTATTTTCTGGAGCAGTCATTTATGATTCCTAATGTTGGCATGATTGTTGTGTTTTGCATTTTTTTGTGACCCTGTGATAGATTGACCTCTGTGTTTTTTTACTTGCCTGTTTTTATAGGTAAACGCTATGGTAGGTGTCTACTTACACTGTGTTGTTAGAAAGTAACCATGGTAACCAACCACCTCCAACCCCCCAGCATGAACCCAGGGTTGCTCCTTCCCTTGGAATGGTCAGTCGTCCCGAACAGATCACAGAAACGAAGCAATGAATTATCACTTTCAGAGAAAGAAATCACTGAATGCACTTTAAGTTTTATTGAGATCAGCAACAAGTGGGCCTGATGATGTATGTAAATTATTATGTGTTACATATAGGAATGTAGGCCTGTGATTGGCTTAAACATTGAGGGACAATCCCTCACTTGTATAACCCAGACTAATGATTTGACACTTGGCTGAAGCTAATCTAAATGTCACATTTCTGCATGAACTAGTGCAACATGTATACATGCCCCCTGTGTGTGTGAATGACCGGTTCACAGCTGACGTACTATATGCACAGAGCAAGGATTCAAATAAAAGGGATCATGTTGATTATTTCAAACTTTTCTTTAATGTTAATCAGAATTAATTTGATTTGAGTATTGTGGTAAGTCTGATATTTCTAAAGCTTTTGTTGCAGTCTGTAAGTTCAGCAACATTTTGTTTTCAAGGTTTCAACATTATGAATGTAGGCACCAGAAATTTTGCAAGTTGGTCAGGTGTACATGTATCCTGTGCAGATCAAATTGTATCTAAAGAGTGATGGATCAAATTAAGTTTTGATACAAAGTACAATATTGAATTTTTCATATCTTGAGATTCCCAAGCTTGAGTGCTTTTGAAGAGAAGTACAGTCCAGTCACTTCAGAGGCTAGTTTGGCCCACTTGGAATATCATGCTGACAAAATGGGCCAGAGATAATACAAATTGAGAACTGCCTTTGATCAAGTGCAGTGCAGTTCTGGTCCTTTTGAATGTAGGAAGAAGTTTCAAGCTCACTATTTAGGGATTAAATAAACAAAAGAAGACCAATGTCAATTTAAAAAAGTACATATATTTGATGGTTTGTGTTGCTTATTAAAAAAAAGGAAATATGTAGTGCTTGCATTAGATTTTCCAAATTTGTTAGCCTTTTATACAACACCAGTGCAATTAGATTGATTAGTAACCCATCATAAAACAAAAAAATGTTGATTATGTGTAATTCTTATGTAGTAAACTGCATTGCAAATCCAGTTATTTCAAGCTCTCATTTTAAAACATGCAGAGCTAGTAAACGTGTAACTGGATATGGTTTTGTGTCATAATCAAGTTCAATTTCTTCTTTTAAGCAATAAGTTGATGGGTATTCTGTAAACCTGTTGTGCTTTTGACAGAAATTGAAATTTCAAACTTTTCAAGGATACATTTTAATTTTTAAAAATCGGAAAGATTTTACTGCATGTACATAATTGACTTGCCTGCAGTATGCTGTATATTAACCATTTGTGTTTCATGGAAGAGCAGGGCTAACCACCTCACCTGTGCAGTATACTTTCCCAAGTACCCAAAATGAAAGCTGATACATATTAATCTTTTGGATTTTAAAAGTTTTCACATGAACTCATTCCATGATACCACAGTGAATTAAAGTGATCATTTTTGCATGTCTTAAAAATTATGCATGATCTGCCATCACAGTTGACGGAGCACATACAAAAAAAAAAAAAAAAAAAGAAAGAAAAAAAAAAAAAGAAAAGATGCAACAGTCTACATATGTTGTTAATTTTTTTTGGTGCACCACAGGGTGTGGTCAGTAAGTCTATGCCTTTGAGATTGAAGGTGCAAAAATTAAGAAGTAACATTGACAAATTCCACAGCCAGACTGGGATAATATATGTCTAGACAAGTTTTGTAGACTTATATTTTAGAAAAAGCTTGGTCATGCTTCTTGAAGCAGAATGTGACATTTTAATTAAACTGTACATACCATGGTTAGGCAAGAAAAAAAGAAAAGAAAAGAAAAAAAAATGAAAAAAATACTTGTTTCTCAGGCACCTCTCTCATCTCTCATTTACTCACCACCTAACAACTTTCAAACTTTGCAAGTAACATTGATAATAGTGAGAAAAAAAATGAACTCCCTCATCAAATTTTTTTTAAAAGTGCCTAGGAAATTAAATATTTAATTTCTGTGGCCTTACGTGTGGGGATTTATTATTTAGAGAATGATACAAACCTCAACAAGGTGGAAACTGGTCTTTCATAAATTTGTTTGCATGTATTAGGAAATCAAGAATCACTCAATGGTTGACATTAACTGCTTTGATACCTTTGTGTGTGCTGCGTGCCCTCTGTTATACATAAATATATGCAGACTGTGTGCACATGAATCAGTTGATACTTACATGTACATAGGCCCCAGTTCATCATGTAAACATTATCTGTGTATGTCTGTATTCTCGTATGTACATAAATCTGTCCAGTGATGTTTCTGCTGGGTGCCAGCATATATGATATCACATTCATTCACGAGGACATACAGCTGTGAAAAGGGCAAAACATACACCTGGTATCCGTAGTTACTGCAGAATATATAGCTGCTATCAGATACAACGTGCATTCACCACTGAAACAGGTTTAGCATTTCAAACCCTTGTCTCATGAAAAACTGAAACATGTCATGGAGAATTTGAATGCATTTGCCCATCATCCATGAGTTAGCTTATTGCTTTTTGGGAAATTCACAGGTAATTTTCAAGAGGACCTGTCAAAACATTACAAAATAATGGGCAAATTTGCAGCAATTCATCTAATTTAATGCCATATCGTAACTTCAGTTGCACTTGGAGGGAACCCTCACTTAAGATTGTCCTGAAGAAAAAAAGTATTTTAGGGTTTTCCATGTTGTTCGTAACTTACCTCACTATTATGATTATCAGTCTTTTATCAGGAAGAGCAGATGAACACTTTTAACATACATATAAATATAAACTGTGCCCAGATCTATACAGGCTTCAGCAGAGACAGGGTTAAGTTGCATAAAGTTAGTGAGATACTAGGACTGTCTTCTGCTGTGTATTGTGTTCAATCATTGGTGTTACCATTTCCTGGTTGAATTCCACGCCAAAGAAAGCAGTTGACCTGGGCTTGTGATCTTGATAGGTCTCATCAACTATGCTCAGTCAAGTTCAAGGGGGAAACATGTAAAATGATGATTAAATTTAAAATATTTTGCTTAATTTCAGAATTGTGAGTTCAGAAAAAGTGGCATATGAACACGTATATATTACAATTTGTGAGAAAAGGTTAATTATGTGTGACGTTTGCTTGCAGGCACAAGCGTGGCAGAGGGAGAGGAGTCGATTCAAGGAACAGACGAGACGGATGATGACGACGATGACGATCTACTGTGTGATCATGATGTACAAGGAGGGAGGCCCAAACCACCACATGGCACTGGGGTTGTTACATAGCAAAACAAATGCACACAATTATCAGACAAGAGTCGTACAATTTTAAACGAAGAGCATGCAGAACAACCAACGTTGACATTTTAAAGAATTACTGCACCAGCTCATGCAAAGATTTAGGCAATTGAAATTGTATCTTTACTTTGTAAGATCTGATGATTTATGTTTTGTAATAAGATTTGGTTAATTTATTGTGAGCCACAATGATTATTAGCCGTTTGTCAAATATCATAGTCTACAGGATTTGAAAAATTTTGGTTTTTAAAGAAATATACCAAGAAAAGCTTGATAAGGGAGAAGACTTTCAGTAAGCGTGGCCTGTTATTACTTTATTTATCTTAATAATAATAAAAAATTCATACACAAAAGCCAAAGAAAATGGAGATCCTAAGTGTAATATAATAAATTCTACCATTTGTTTGAAAACTTTGGGATATTTTGGGGGGTCTTTCTTCAAAAAAAAAAAAAAAAGGTCTGTGCATTTATTACTTAAGATGAATACAGTATAGCTTAATTTCAAAAGTATTTTGGAACAAAATGCTCAACATGTAAGATACATGTAAATCACATCAAATTCTAGGGGACCCCTTGGGAAATAGTATTACAAGGAAACTTTATAGTTGGCCCTCTGCCCCAGAAACTGGCCAGTGGTCAAATGTTATCTGCTTCAGTGTTTCTTTTTTAACAGTAAGGGAAAACCAAATCAGGCTGACATTCCCCGGGTCAACAGTTTTCCTTGATGTTGGTTGGATACTGAGGGTCCAATCACAGCAAGGAAAACTGTTAACTCAGTCTTAATTCATGGGGGGGGGGAGGGCTGATTTTAATAGGTAAATAAAATTATTATAATTTTAATTATAAAATAAAATAAAATAAAATACATGTATCCCATTTCAATCAATCTGTCCAAGATTACGACTCAGGGATTGTCAACAAGAGCAAACCATTTTGATATAAAGCGACCATTAAAAAATATGTCATTTGACCCATACCTAGTTTAGATCACCATGTCTCTGTTAGTCTGATATATCAGCTGATGTACGTATGTTTCTCGTATTTATTTAACACTGCACAGGTGTCTTTTCAGAACACAGTTGGTTCTCAATGGTACTCAAGTTTGTGTGCGTCATTTTTTATGCCTTTGTTTTCTTTTTAAATCTTTAAAATGCTGCAAAGGTTTCGTACAAAACCACTGCATATTTGAATATATGTACCTATGCTTGAGAGTTACATCTGGAATGTACAATTTCTTGCATAAATGGAAAAGATCTACATGCAGTGATCCGTTTTGATAGGAATCATATTTAAGTTGGAAAACAAATTGGTGAACTTTCTGAGAGTGACTCCCTCTGGTGTGAGGGCCCTTCTACAAGAACTACAGTTGATGCAGTTCCATTTGGAGAAAAAGAAAAAAGAAAAAGAGTGAAATCAGTCTTGAAAGGCCACTTCTAATTATAACTTAATTCTGGTGTCTCAGAAAAGAGACTGCAGTACTTGCTCAATGCGGTGTCTGAAAGATGAATTTCCCAGTTTAGTTTCTGTAATTCAGCAAGCCTTATGAAGTGATAATTGCTGTCATTTTTTTTTTTTTGTCTCTGAGAAAGTCTTCATGTAATTCAAAGTCTGTCGAGACAAAGAGTCCATTATTTAATCGTGGCTTTAAATATATATACACGCAGTTGCTGATTGTTTGGTGGGTGGGTGATGTTAACATTTTTTTTGGGACATGCATTTTGCTTTCGTTTCTGTCAAGAGTCTAAATAGCAAAGAATAATTATGCTACAATAAAGCCTTTTTTTTCTCTCTCTCTCTCTGTCATGTGCTGAAGAAAAACCCAGGGTTAAACAAAACCTGAATGGATGACTCTGTGCCAAGTTTATATAGATCTTGTGTGGACGCTGTGTCTTCAGGCAAGACAAGAGGACAGAATGTCGTTTTAATTTTACATGGTAGTGTTGTAAGTTGTCTGGTAGCATTAGTGTAGCAATGGGGAGAATGGAGTGTATCCTGTAAAATAAAATATGTGTGGGGGGTAAAATGTGGTTGTGAAGTTTTGCCACCATATTTTGAATTTTGTGCATGGATGCACAAAAGTCAAATGAATCTATTGTTGATCTTCAGATTATCCAGACATTTCATCAAGTTGTAACAAGAGATTATATTACTATGAAGAATTTGAATTGATTCTCATAAGGTTGTACACCTTGCCAGTGAGGGTTGAACAGCCAATATGGTGGGAATTGATGCAAGTGACATTCAGCATTGTATGGTACAACTGTACATATTTATGTGTAAATTGATGCTACGTGTAGAACGAGGACAAAATGTTCGTTTCAGTCACCCTGTGTGCTTGATGTGACTGAAATTGGGACCTACCCCATGATATTGTATATTCTTTTAATAAAGGATTTTTTTTAATGTAAATTTCAGTGTGTAATTGAACGTGTTTATGTTTTCATTTTACTAAGCAATGAGAAGCCAATGTTGCTGCAGCTATACTTTAAGCATTTCAATATCAAGAGTCGTTTTTCTTGATTATATTTTGAGAACCCTGCATTCTGGTTTTCCAAAATTATGAATTGGGGATCTTTCAAATTTGTCTTTGTCAACTTTTGATGAACTGTGAAAAAAAATAGCAATTTACATTACAAAGCCAAAGTGAGGCTGTGAATTTCAAAATACCTTCAATTCTGGAGCTGAGTTTGTTTTTAATTTTCCTCCTAAAACCATGTATTCTGCTTTTGTGAATTTAAGATCTTTCAAGTTTGTCAACGTTTGATAAATTGTAAAAACTGAGCGGTTTGGTAAACTATGAAGAAAAAGGTAGTTTACATTACATCACTTTTGGGGATGCTTATAGAGAACCTCCCAAGTGCCCTGATGAAGCAGGATATCTCCTTTCTGTGTGGTCATAAAAATCACTCCTGTTTTCCCATGTTTATAAGGATTCTTGCCATGTTTCATGCACAGGACACCGACTTTGTACATTTTTTCACCAAACTCCTCTGTGGACTTTTGGGACATCTGGCCTCCGTTTTTGCCAAGTACAGTGAAACCTCGTTATAATGACACTCGAATATCTGACATTCATTATAATGACACAACTTTTCGTAGGAAAAGGTTTATTTTCTTTGTTATTTGACTCATTCATATGACATTCAGTTATCTGACACATTTCTTCGGGAACAGATGGTGTCATTATAACGAGTTTTCACTATCAAAAAGGAAATTTAAATCCCAAAATTGCATATTAGTGGGGAGTTTTGTGTGTGATTGCTGTAACTTGCCCTCGTTTCTTTCCTGGTCTGAATAAGACTTTTCAACAGCTTTCCTTGTGCCTTGGATGCAACACAAAGCTTTTGATCTGGAACATTCCACCATGATGGGTCTTTTGTACAATTCTTGGCAAAAATGTTGTCTCTTAACATAAGGTCAAACTAAACATGGGAAAGGAGAGTGTAATTTCATCCCAGCACTTGACTGATTTCAGCAGGAAAAGGTTAAGTTGCAGGAAGATTTGGGTGCATCAAAATCCATGCAGAATGTGCATCAGGACCTGGTATGTCCTCGGATTTGACCTGGCACAAGATCTGCAATATTTCACTTAACATTTATGACAAAAGGGTAGCAATTACTCCCACAGAGTGAAAATTCCCATCCCTCCCAGAGTACAGTTCAGTAAATGTCATCACTCATGGGGAAAACTAGTAAAGCTTTTCAATGTACATGTACTTTACACAGGGATGAGAATTTCTGGCTGTGGAAGGGATTCAATCGACTCTTTTAGGACCCCACAGGGCAGCACTTGAGGGTGATCATCTGCATAACAAATCCTTTTGAAGCGTTTGTTACACACATATCCAAATTTATGCAAATGAACCCCGTCAAGTGCTGCCACCAGGGGTCCTAAATTCCACTTTTAGCCAACATTTTGGGTTTGTGTATGAAAATCTTTAACCCCTTGTTGGTTACTATGAAACGTCTAACCAAGTCAACAGGCTTTGTTATTGTGCGCTGGGCACAAACCCATGCCATTTAAGGCTGTTGACCTGTGGCATGCTGACGAGACCGTACTTTTGCACAGATCTCCTTCACAGTGCATTTTCAGCATGACTAGACATAAATATGTTTAGATAGCAAACAACAGGTGAAATCTGGCAAAACGTTAATCTGATAAGGTATGAGGTAGTTTCTCTCTTTGCCCTTTTAATGCCTGGTTCAAGGTAATGTTCTGTAGATAGGTTTAACAGGCAATTGTAAAATGTCATTTTCATGCATACAAGTACATGCAGTTTTTTTCAACATTCCCAAGGTCTTGCATTCATGATTTTGTCGCCAAAACAGGTCCCCACACATCAAAGTGCATGCACCTTTATGCAATTTTATTTTATTTTTTTTAAGAATGAAATAACACAAAAAACTCCTTTTCCCACAATTGCACATTAAAAACAAACAAACAAATAAAAACCTAAAAAACAATCCACAGTGCTGTGAAGCTTGCCAGACTAATTGACACTATAAGGAGTCCAAAGATCTTGACCATGATATATTGACAAAGACAAAAGGGAATGAATTCAGCCAGAAGTAGAACAAAATTTCATAGTCAAGGCACATTTAATAAACAATTTATTACATCCAATTTGATAAATTTACAATTTCTCAGTCTTAAGAGGTTTGCTCTTTAGTTGAACTTTTCTGATGATTCGTTTTAGAGGTTCTGTAATAGCCGAGGGCTGTCTGTATAGCATATGATGGTCCGCCCCATTGACCACAATATGATTGCTTCCAGGATGTAGTCGAGAGATGAGGTGTTGCTGTGACTTGGCCCATGCCTAAAAAGAAGATGCCATTGTCAGAATTGCCTTCACCAATAATATAACATGTCACCTGTAGGTGGGGCTGCTGGTGGCTTTGTAATACTCAATGTCATGTGACACGTAAAGAAGCGCTTCTGGCCTTGTTAATCAATAAACTTTGTTGGACCACAAATTACCAGTTGCTAGGTCTGACCTGTCAATAAAACTCCAATTCTAACTGACCATTTGAAGTCTCATTGGTAAGTTCATTACAAAAGAAGTTCAAGGGCTGGAATAAATACATGTACATCTAAGTTTGTTCCTGTGTCATTCATAAGCAACCTCCAGCCAAATTGTCACCATAATTCCTGAATTATTTTGAAATACCATTCAATTTTGGCCAGAGCTTTCACTCTACCAGCCCACAGGTGGCACCACTCGCCATTAGCTCTATCTCTACTAGGTCCTGGCCTTTCTTCTTTGTTTAAACATATTTCATTTCAAAAAGCCATTGGAAAACAAGCAGAGCTTATATTAATTCCTCTCGCGGCCTTTCTTCTTTAGCATAGAGTGCCAGTGCTCTTTTCATAGCCTTCCTCCTTTAAAGGTCCTACAGAAGTGACACATTCAAAACTAAATGAAACAGACCCATATGGATTGTTATTACTTTATGTGATAAAATTTCAACAACTTTGTTGGTGCTAATATAGTTTTCTTTAGCCTTGAAAAGTTTCAGCCCTCTCAACCCGAAGCAGCCAAAGTTCGCCCCTTTTTTGTGAAAGGAGCCGTGATGTCATCACAGAAACACATAGTGAAGCAGCACGTCGACAAGGGGAGATGCTAGTGACTCGAGGGGCAGTGACTATGAGGTGAATCTTCATGCTCCTGCGAGTTTTCTGGAGAACAGACTGAAGAGAGGAGTTCTGGTGATTACGGTGATGAGAAACTTTTTGGTGGGGGCGGGTTCATCAGATTTCAGGTGTACTGGCCACAGCCATAGGCACCTGTTTCCACAGATTGGCCAGTTCAAGAAGAGAAATCATGGAGATTGAACAGTTTAGAATGTCCATAATATGGTGCCTTTGTTTCATACAAAATACTATGAAACTAAAATTTCAGCAGCGATTTTTGCTTCAAGAAATTTGAGTGTAAAAGAACCACAGCCTACACAAAATGGATCTGCTACGCGGGGCAGAGGCTGACCGTTATTACAGCTTGGTCAAGCGAGAAGACCATAATGCACAGCAACTCGCAGTTGTGTGACCCGGTTGGGCTGGGTGTTATAATCAAGTGTATTCCAGCTAATTGATCTGAAGTCTTTGAACTATGACTACCCCCCACCCTTCCCATTTTTTTTGGGGGGGGGGGGACATTTTCTAACAAGTGTAACTTGGAGGTCTTAGATTAGAATTAAATGCTCATTGAGCCCTACCTCCACCTAAGTAGCTGAATAAAATGTACAAACTATTGGGTACACATCTGTGAGGAGGATTATTGTAGTTACCTTATTGAGTGAACTTGGAAGTTGTTCATCGTAATAGTTTCCTGTGATGACGGTGACACTGATGTTAGATGGAAATGATTTGATTCTGGATACAAGACTGAAAGAGAAATGCATTCATTATGTGTATGGATAGAAAAAATATGTTGAAAAGCTTAAGAACAGCCACATATCAAATCACATATACATGTTTTGTGGTTAAGACAGTACATGTATTAAGTATATACCAAGTTTTCAGGCTGAAATAGTAATGTATTATAGAGCGGAGAGCATTTGGGACATTTTCATGGATGTCCGACTCCAGTCAGACCTATGTTTTGAATATTATAGCATTATTTGTTAAGGGTAAAATTGTAAATTTATATGTTTTTAGAATTGTCCAGCTCAAGAAAAAGGTCACATGGGGAGGCAGGGTTGTAAAGTAATAACAAGACTTCGCAAAGTGTCTCAGGCTGGAAATTGCCTGTTTGTTCACAGACACTGCAGAGTTAGGCCAGACCAGTTTTATCCATAACAGGACTCGCCAGTGGCTAAGGAGTAAAGGATCATTATGTTGTCTTATATACCCTAAGGTGACACCCACTTTAGTAATGTACACTATGTAATAGACCTGACGTTGAAGCTGGCACTTCACGTCATTTGAAATAACTGACAAAATAACCTGTCCGTTCTACTGTTGCACACTTGTGGTTTCCACGTGTATTCACAGCAAACATTGATTTCATGGACAAAAAAAGAAAAAGGTTATAAATTAACCGCATGTCTGTGCTGGTCCTTAGGAATGTTCTAGGCATCTCAAAATGTCTTTCACGACAGACAGAATAACATTGGAAGAACAGGATCAAGGACTTTCCCTTTGCAGACTCTACAAAGGCTGGACCCCAGTGGAAATGGCTCAAACCTGGGCTCACTTAACTCCATAAATTTAACCCTTTGTGCTCATAACTAGTGTGAAGGAAAGGTTTTGGCCTGGCAAGTGCCATTATAATAGGTCTTATCTACAATTCTGTGCAAAAACCACAGGAAGTCTACTGTCTGTGTGTGACCCTCAAAACTGGGTCAAGGTCACCCATCTACAAACTCAAACTAGCCCTTATAGGCAACCATAAAGCTGTGCAATATAAAAGTGCTACCTCTAAAATGCAAGTTATCATGCAGAAACAGTATTCAACCAAATGGCTCTGTGACCTTTGAAATTAGGTCAAGGTCACCCATCTTCAAACTTGACCTAGCCCAGAAAACGGACAATTACCCAGTGCAATATAAAAGTCCTAGTTTAAAAACCTCTTAAGTTATCATGTGGAAACCAAAGTTTACTCAGGTACCACTGTGACCTTGGAAATTAAATCAAGGTCACCAAACTTTAAACTTCTTCTAGCCCTTAGCAAGAACTATAGACCTGTAAAGTATCCCAGTCCTAACTTAAAAACTTCTTGAGTAATTGTGCAGAAACCACAGGAATTCTTCAATCTCTCTGTGACCCTGAAAACTGGGTCAAGGTTACCCATCTTCAACTTCAACCTAGCCCTTACAGAGAACCATAAAGCTGTGCCATATAAAAGTTCTAGCTCCAAAGTATAAGTTATCATGCAGAAAGCACGAAACCATATTCAGTAAAGTGGCTCGGTGACCTTTAAAATGAGGTCAAGGTTATCCATCTTCGAACTAAGCCTAGCCCCAAATATGGCCTATAATCATGTGCAACATAAAAGTCCTAGCTTAAAAACTCTTCAGTTATTGTGCGGAAACCAAAGTTACCTCAGGTACCACTGTGACCTTGGAAATTAGGTCAAGGTAACCCATCTTCAAACTTTGCCTAGATTTTGACTAGAATGATACACCTGTACAGTATCAAAGTCCTAGCTCAAAAACTTTTTTGAGTTATTGTGTGGAAACCACAGGAATTCTACAATCTCTCTGTGACCCTGAAAACTGGGTCAAGGTCACCCATCTTCAAACTCAACCTAGCCCTTACAGAGAACCATAAAGCTGTGCTATATAAAAGTTCTAGCTCCAAGGTAGAAGTTATCATGCAGAAAGCATGAAACCATATTCAGTAAAATGGCTCTGACCTTTAAAATGAGGTCAAGGTCATCCACCTTCAAACTTCATCTAGCCCCAAATATGGACTATAATCCTGTGCAATATAAAAGTCCTAGCTTAATAACCTCTTCAGTTATTGTGCGGAAACCAAAGTTACCTCAGGTACCACTGTGACCTTGGAAATTAAGTCACGGTCACCCATCTTCAAACTTTGCCTAGCTTTTGACTAGAATGATACACCTGTACAGTATCAAAGTCCTAGCTCAAAAACTTCTTGAGTTATTGTGCGGAAACCACAGTCTACCGACCGACCGACCAACCAACCGACAGACCGACCGACTGACCGACAGACCGACCGACAGACCGACCGACAGACTGACCGACATGTGCAACGCTATATGCCCCACCTTCTTCGAAGGGGGGCATAAAAAAAAAAACAAACATTGCCTTTTGCTATGTCAGTGCTTTAAGAAAATCTTTTTATCAGAAAACTGAATATGCAATTTCTATTTAGTTTCTGCTGAGCACAAAAGAAAATTACGGACTTGTATGGAATGACTGAGTTCTATCCTTTCCCGCTCAGATCTCCCACACAACATGTCTGCTTCGATTTTTATTTCAGAAAACAGTTTGGAAAATATTCAGACCTATCAGAAGAACATTTACAGGCCTACTTCTTCAATTTACTTACTCCATTTGTAAGAAGGTATCATTTATGAAGTGATGCTCATCAACAACTGAACTCAAATGACGAGGATGGCACATCAAATGTTTCTGAAAATTGAAAAACAAAGAATTAAGATTCATGGGGAACATGTAGATACATAGGAATACATCTTGTGCTAGATGGTGTCAGTAATCCTTTAACAACAAAAATACATTGCATACATGCAGCTGGTCATTGCAAGAAACAGTATCAATGCTGGGAATCAATTTTTATAGGTTGAAAGTTTCACTTTTTTAATTCACCAGCTTGAATAATATAAAATTCATGAACCGGGAAAAATAGCAACACAGTCAGTGTTTGTTAAAAATTATTTTAGCAAATTCACTTTTATATCTGGAACATGAATTGCCACAGGTACATTGTATCATGTGCATAATTTCTACAAAATACAGTCTATGTGAGCAAATATGTTCTGTTCACAGCAAGTCATAGACAGTACAAGACCACTGAAGTTCAATTATGTCACATTCTCCAATTATCATGTCTTCTCAGCCAAAAAAATACATAGATGCAGACTGCCACAATGTTGTATACTAAGATTTTGTTCACTGTAAAGGATGTTTCTGGAATGTCCCAGGTCATAGGTAACTGACCTGTCTCCTTATGACCTCTACTGGTACATCCTGTCCTGTGATTGGCTGATCCATCAGTCCAACCAAGATGGCCAATCGTGTGAGTCCAACTGCAGCAGACAACTGTAGTGATTGGAAGGAGGGTAGCAAATGATCAAACCTGCAAGGAGAGAGTAGCTGTTACAGGTACTGAGCACACCCATGTGTGTCCCACAACAATATTGTGAAATAACTATTTCACTTCTGGCTAAAATTTGTTGTTTATGAAGTCCTCCACTGTTTGGCTAAATTAAACAGGTTCACTTTTTGTTCTACAGTGTTAATTATAAAACCACTTTGGAGAGCATGTGCACTTGTAGACTGCGTGCACGTGCTCAGCTGGTGTGCCTATTATCTGCCGAGGCTCCCAATCTCCTGGTAAATGGGACCTCCCGTGCTTTTGGTCGCAAACATCACTTGGATTTTCCTATATCATGCTGTACCCCCTGAGTCAAATAAATGAGACTTCTGCTTTTTATAACATCTTCTGGCAGACCTTCCTGTTGTCTGGGCTGTGCTACTTGGAGTCTCTGTATCTTAGTTGCTTTTAAATTCATGGGTGTATGTTTGATATGATATTCAACCTGTTTATAATCTTTTTAAATTGTCAACTGGTGCACGCCTTAATGGGAAATTACATTTCAGCCTTTACCTTGTCTTTTACGTTATATCTAACATTGTCATCAATGTTTCATACCTACTCAACAAATGGACTACTGTGAAGCCATTCCACATTTTCAGCTTTGCTGACTTTTCAGTCAGCTGAGTTTATTGGAGGGTCAGTTGTCCATCATCCTCCATTCACATTTACATTTTCTTTGAAACCATCGCCCAAATCCTCTTCCAACTTGGTGAGGATCTACTTAGAATAGATCTCTACCAATTTCTTCAAATGGTCATGCTCAACTTATTTTGGCACTTTGTGATTTTTTCGCCATTTTTTTTTGGGGGGGGGGGCAAAATCTTTAAAAATCTTCTCCGAAACCACTTGACCAATTGCTCAGAAATTGCATAGACATTTCTGTCAACCCCTAGATCTTAATATATTCAATAGGCAGCACTGTAATAGTTTCATATTTTTTTTCCAAATTTGCGTGCGTTTTTGTTACACATATATCTGCAACTTCTACTCCAAAGTGGTCTCTCCGAGTCACATGTGAGCAAAGTTACTTCAGACACAATCAAGATTCTTAGACTGTTTTATTCCAATCTGAGTCTTGTGGCTGTTACCAGCTGATCGGATTATATCAATGTTGGCCTATTTATAGCAGCAAAAACTGGACACATGGGCGTTTTGGTCTGCTTTGGAAGTAACTGGCTATACATGTATTGATAGGCCATGGGAACTTACCAGAACTGAGCCCACACGTTGTGATCTTGGCTGAAGATGTTTTCCACCAGTGGGTCTATCAGTACAAGGTGGGACACCTCCCTGTGACACACAGGAACATACACAGTCAATGATAAACTTGAGCAAATTGTACATCTATCATCACATCATTCTTTTTTTTTTTCACTGCATCCAATCACTTTATCAACATGGAGGTAATGTCAAAAGCACCAATCACTTTTTTTCCCCAACTTCAACATCAACACATTTATGGCCAGAGCTTTGTACAGCACAGAACACTCATTCCAACCTACTCTGATATGATTTAAGTTTGAATTGTTGGACAACTTTGAATTTGGGAATTATAATTTTTTAAATGTTTCATAATGATACTGGACTAAAATTATGTAAAAATAAAGACAAAAAAATGACTATAAAAGCATTAAAGGAATTAACCTCCTCAAAAAAATGTCACCAGTCCATTTTTTTTTTCACTCTATACGTCTACTGAAATATCTCTGCAGGTCAACTACAACTGGGCCCTTTCTTTGCCTACAAGCAAAATTAATCAATTTACAATGTAAGTAGTAAGTATCATTTGATGCTTTTGCTTGTTTGTTTGTTTGTTACAACCAAATTGTGCAAAAATATTTGGCCACTCATCTGTTCAAAAGGATATGAATATGGTAACTCTGGATAGCATCATATATCACAACTATCCCATACCCCCCATGTGCATAAATACGTTCTGCATGTGTAAAGGATAAAAGTAGTTGACTTACGATTCGAAGAGTGTGGCATAAAACCTGGCCACCAAAGAACCCATTTCAGAACCAACTAGAATAAAAGGCTTGTGTTGTTCACTGCTGTACGTTACCAGTCTGTAGAGGTCATCCACCATCCTGAAGGTCAAGGTCAAACATTTCAGGTCACTTAATTGAGCCTTTTTTATTTATTTCCTCCCTGTATATATTAATGTCATAATTATTATTTTCTGCATTTCAATGTTAATTCAGATATTCATTTGGGACATTTAAAGTCCACACCATGCTCACAAAAGTGTTTATATATATATATATATATATATATATATATATATATATATATATATATATATATATATATATATATATATATATATATATATATATATATATATATATATACATGTATCTCAAAAATCCCCATTTGAACAACCAAAGTTGATCATGTATTATCAAGATTCCTGCAGTTAAATACCGATGATGATGATGATCATCATCATCATCATGCTGCAGATCAACAGTTTTCTTTGGGGTCAGGTGGGTACTCAAGTCCTCTGACAGGAAAAAATGGCTGAATTCAATCACATTGGATGGCAGGATGGGAAAACCACTGTGGTCCAATGTGGATCTTGATTCTTACCTTTCTATTGTGAATTCCTTCCATCGCTCTCTTCCTGTCTTCTCTTCACTGGGCTCACCAGGCGGTTTCTGTGTATGATTCTGAAATGGGAAAAGATGGTAGTCTCGATAATCAGACATTGCAGAACTTGTTCCCTATTATGTCAGAAAAATAATTTTATGACTTGTTTATTGGACCTGCAAGCGGATCAAGTGGTTACTGTATAATTCAAGTTAAATCAAGGCTGTTCAATTGACAGATCTGTCGAGAAGCTACTGGTTAAACTGGGCAAAATGTTGTCATTAAGGAGCAAACATTCCTGTGACAGGTGCTAACATGAGTATTGTTTACCAGACAGCACCAAATTTTATTAAATATTATTCATAACATGCATGCAAACTTCAGGAAATTAAGATTTTAGGCTCTGCTTTTTTACACATTTTCTAAGTATCTTTGCCCTTTTTTCATAGTTATTATTCCATGTCTTCCGTTTTTGTGCATTGATTAGTTTGAAGGAACAGCATACTTGTACTTACTAGGGAAGGTCTGTCACTGAAGCCTAACCCTGCTCGGTCATAGATACACACCTGTAACCATGACAACAGAGATCACATATACAACATTAATAGACGTGTACATGTACATGTACATCTAGTTCCAATTTGATTTTTTTTTTCAGACATCAAGACACTAAAAAAACCCTGCATTTTCTTTGCAGTGCAGGTGGTGTCAAATTACAAATACTTGTGGACTGATCAATACTTTGATCATTAAAATACTCTTTATTAAAGCTCTCATCTGTGATTAGAGGGTATAATTTTTCAATGTAGGAGATGATGCATTGCCAATGATGCAAGCCTATACACGAGTGCCAGTTGTGTCGGTATCGTACAGACAAAGTAGAGCATCACAGAAAACCTTATTTCCTAAACAAAAGGAGAACACAATAAGCTATTCCTTAGATTTATACAAAAAGTAACATTGATAATGTACCATAACCATACATGTGGAAGTCAAATGATTATATATCTTGTAAATTCCTTGCACTTCAAAGCCCAAGCATATATATAGTACATATTTAAATTCTCAAAGTGTATCAAAAGCTGCAGTCTTTAATTTAATATGTAATGCAACAATTTTGACTCATTTAAAATATGACTACGGTGTACAAACTGAGTTTGTCTTACACAGATTTTACATTCACATGGCCCTGTCTTTAATACCAAACAGCTGTAGCCAGGATGAAATGAGAAAAACACAAGGTAAGAATTCACCAAGCACAGTCAGTCAGGATGTATTGTTAAAAGTACATTGACTAATTACTCATTGTTACTGTAAAGCTGAAAAATCTCTCAGTCTTTATAAAGGCTGGCCAGCAGTGGTCATGAAACACACACTACCAAATATTCTTTTCGTTTGCTGCATGTTCACTGAAAGTTATATTGTTAGCCTCGATGAAGATTCTTTAATAGCTTTAAACTCTTTCCTCTTTGAATTGTATAAACTATGTCTATGTCTCCCTCTGACAATAAGGCCAGAGAGCTAAATACCTATCACCATTTCCTGTCTATTATAATGTGTACTAGTATTTTGTCATTATCTTTTTATTCAACATTGTAATGGTATCCACAACAGGTAATATTGTTGTATTTGTGTCTTTTTGCCCAGAACCACTTCCCAGTAGTCAATACCCTATTCCACAGTCCGAACTCTTTACTCTCCATAAGCTAACCTGTCCCTGTCTAACCTATATACATATGGAATTACTATTGTCCATATTGCAAACGTTCCTGTGTAAAATTTTGACATAGGCTGTATCAGCCCAAATAAATTAAAGGGTCTTCAGCCGGTAACTACTCAACATGTTTCGGAGCCTGTAATTTAACAGCAGAGAGCTAGTCCTGGAGGTACAAGTCTTTTGATTGGCTATGATTGTCCCATGTTCACTGTAACTTGGATTGTCACTGGAAACCAGTGGCCATGTTATCTCATGTTTTATTTACTTTCATGTAATTTTGAAAGACGGTCTCAGTTTGGGTTTCATATAGTCAAGTCATATGAGCAACTGGTAGGCAGAGTAGTTTCATTTTCCTGACAAGCCACATCATTGTAAGTTGTTCCAGATTAAAAAGTCTGGAGAGAAGTTTGTTCAAGCTGATGTCTTCAGTGTGCAAATTTAACCTCTAGACAACGAGTCGCCAAGCCAAGCAAGTCCCCTGCTACCTAGTTAAATTTCCTACTGCAACATTCAACACTGTTTACCCTACTTCCATGCCCATACCCAATATGCGAGTGATTTCAGACAACTAACAAGAGGTCTTTGAGAACAGCCCATGCTCAGCTGACCTAGATATTCATCACACTTGTGGTTCTGTGAACTTGGGGACAGGATCAAGGTCACCCATGTATTGAGTCAGTCTGACCTTCATGGAAGAACACTAACATGTGCAACATCAAGGTCCCAGTTTAAGTAGTTCTCAAGTTATAACACTGAAGAGTAAAACTCATGTATGTTGCACTGTGACCCCAGAAATGAGGTCAAGGTCACTCATGTTCTGTCTAAGCGTAAACTTAATTCATAGAGAAACATTAAAATGTGCAACCCGTGTATTGTGTAACTCTTGTTGTCATGCTCTCAAGCATTCCTACACAATTTTGAAGCATTTGGCCAAACATTTTCGGAGAAAATTTTTAAGATTTGGCCAAAACCAAAAAGGCAAACAAAAAAAAACAAAAAATCATAAAAATAAAACAAGAGGGCTGTGTGAACAGCCCATGCTCAGCTGACTATGCTTGAACAGATATGGTAGACACATCTACTGTACACTGCCAGCAAGTTTGAAGTGAATGTGGCAAACAGTTTCGGAGATGAAGTCAAAAGTGTGAATATGCATTGGAATGACCAATGACTTGCATAGTAATCAATAAGAATGGTGTATTTTCCAATAAGCACCTGAAAATAGAAAAAGATTGCAGTGCCACCTGGTGAACAAATTCACAACTAGAAGTCCCTAGGAGTGTTTCTGTGTGATATCAAAAGCAATTGGGTGAGCGGTTTCGGAGAATAAGAATTTTTAAGATTTGCCAAAAAAAAAAAAAAAAATCAAAAAATTCAAACAAATATAAAAAATCACTGGACCATGACCATTTGTACAAACTACGTAGAGACCCACCCAAGGTACATTGCCACTAAGTTTGAAGTGAATCTGGCAGGCGGTTTCGGAGAAGAAGTAAAAAATGTGAATTAGCACTAGAATGCCCATTGACTTACATATTAATCAATAGGAAAGGTGCATTTACCGATAAGTACCCGAATTGAAAAAATCGTTAAAAATCAGGAATCCACAGCAGTGCCACCTAGTGTACAACTTTGTTTGACCCTTTCACAAGGAACATATCTACCAAGTTTCAGCTTAATCTGTGTGATGGTTCTAGAGAAGAAGTCGAAAATTGCGAAAACACACAAAAATTCATAAAAAAATAGAAAAATATTGCAGCACCACCTCTTGAATAAATTAAGGTCTAGGGGTCCCCAGAAGTCTTCCTATGCAAATTTGAAGCAATTGGCTGAGCGGTTTTGGAGAAGAAGATTTTTTAAGACTAGCCCCCAAAATGAACAAAAAAATTCATACAAAATCAAAAAAATCACTGGACCGTGACCATTTGAACAAACTTGGTAGAGACCTACCCAAGGCACATCCCCACCAGGTTTGAAGTGGATCTGGCCAGTAGTTTTGGAGAAGAAGTCGAAAATGTAAATTGTTGACGACGGACGGACGACAGATGGACGGACGGACGGAGGACCATACGATAAGCTCAGCTGACTGACAAGTCAGCTGAGTTAATATCACTCAAACATGACTATTTGTTCCAACTTAGTAAAGACCCACCCAGGGTACATCCCCACCAAGTTTTAAGTGAATCTGGACAGTGGTTTTGGAGAGGAAATCAAAATGGTGAATTCCCATTGCAATCCCCATTCACTTACATATATAGTAATCAATAGCACTGTGTGCAATAACCAATAAGTACTTGAATTGAAAAATTTATAGAAAATCAGGGATGCATACATAGCAACACCACTTTGTGAACAACATTTTTTGGCCCTTCTAGAAGCAACATTTCCACCAAAATTCAGCATAATCTGAGAGACAGTTTTGGAGAAGTCAAAAATAGCAGAAAATTGCTTTTTTACACAAAAAATATTTGAAAAATCAGAGTGCCACCTGTTGAACAATTAAGGTCTAAGGTTCCAGAGAAGTCTCCTCAAGAAATTTAGAAGCAATTGGCCATGTGGTTTTGGAGATTTTTTTCAGATTTGGCCAAAAAAGAACAAAAAATTTCATTTAAAAGAATGTAAAAATCACTGGAGTGACCATTTGAACAAACTTGGTAGAGACCTACCCAAGGTACATTCCCACCAAGTTTGAGCTAAATCTGGCCAGTGGTTATGGAGCAGAAGTCGACAATGTGAATTGTGGCACTGGCAGATGGACGACGGACGACGGATGGAGGACAGATGCCTAACCACCACATAAGCTCAGCTGACTGACAAGTCAGCCGAGTTAAAAAAGTACAAACTCAGATGAGTTGTCTTGCATGAGGTGTATGTAGTACATACACAGTAATCATGTAAATTACCTTTGTAACCTTAGCCAGTTGAGGCTGCACCAGTGTCCATACATCTGAACTCATGCCTGTTGGAGCATCTAGAATCACTGAAATTGAGATGGGTAATGATCATTCCCCTAACCTTCAAAGCTATAGTCCTATATTGTTTTAATTATTCAAGATTAAAGATCAACTACCATCATACCACGAAGTTAACTCTTTGCCCCTTAAACTGACCAAAAGGGGCTGGTGGTCAAATGTCGTCTGCTTCAGTGTTTCACCTGATTTCAACAGTATTATGACAAACAATTTGACAAAGAATTGTAGAAGAGCCTTATCAAGATCACATGCCCCTGGTCAACAGCTTTCCTTGGCATGGGTTGGGCATTAAGTGCCCAACCCATGCCAAGGAAAGCTGTTGACTCAGTCTGAATTCAAGGGGGAAAGAGTTAAGTTACTTTAATACAGAAGAAAAACCTTATGGAAGCCACTGGCATACTTTGGTGGCAAGGAAAACTGTTATGTGCATTCATTCTTCATGACAATATAGAATGACAGAAAAACTGTGTATCTAACAGTAATTTTGGAAATCATAGTAATAGCAGTTTTAGATTCATATTATTTTTGCCAAACTGTTTTATATTTAGATTAGCGACCATATCTCTTATAAGGCTACTTTTCTAGTGCATTTGGGGTGACCTTATGGGGGGGGGGGGGGGGGCTGTAGTTAAATATGAATCCCCCCTGTTCAATTCATGCACATGCTTGGGAGTTCTTATAATTGTAGTGTCATGATATCCTTGATTCCAATATACCTTTAACTTAAAGGTTAGCTTGATTGAATGGGTACCACAATTAGCCAGTTGATGTTTAGGGTGGTAAGAAATGATGTCTGAAAACCAAAATTTTAAATTTCATTTTTGAACAGTGTTTTTTAGCTCCAAAACTGTGTCACATTTGCTACATGAAAGCGCCGGAGTTTTCTCTGATCTTGGCCCTATGTGGGAAAGTATTGGTGACGCCACAAACACAACCCGCTGGCTAGGGTGAATGTGTTATAAGCCAGAGTGCCTTCAGTTAGCCAAGAGTCTTGGTAGATACAGCTTCACTGTTTTCCTTCTGTAAGATCCCTTTATATTTTATCTATGCCCTGATAGGTGTACAGAAGAAACTGTATGCTGGAGGCTTTAGCATAATGGAACTTACCAGTTGGGGTGCCTTGTCCGGCGCAATATAAATACATTTTCTGTCCCTGTCCTATATCATACAGCAACCCTGAAAATATGTCGGGCAAAACATAGTTTACTTCTGACATGACCAGATAACAGCTAAAACCAAAGCTAAATGCATAGAAAGGGTTATCTTACAACAGTAAATTATGTTTAGAAACACTGCTGAGAGATTCCTCTATTTCTTTTCACAGTCTCTATAATCAGTACCAGTTAAACATACAGGAAATTGTTAGTACTTTCAGTATTAGTAAGTATACTTACTTCTTGACCACCATCGCCAAGACCTCCCTGTCTGGTTCTATCTCCTAACACAATCGAGTTGGTTACTCACTCAACTGTTTCAAAAATCTGACGGTCTCGGTGGCGCCATCTCTCATTTTCTTTGGATCCAGTGGTGACTCCTGGTGAGCATGCTCGCCTGTTTTTCCTTCCTCCTTGATGATTGGTCACAAGCCATGACCTGCATGAAGGAAATGGGGTGGTCGGGTGGGCTTCTATGGTACTTGTGAGGTAAGTGTTCTTTTTCTAATACCGATATTACCAGAAATTTCACGCATTAGTTACATAACGTTACCTCTCGACCACCATTGCCGATATACAAATGCATTGGAGGAGGGTGTAATGCTACATGCAAACTGACCAAGGACCAGCAGGATGGACTGCCGGGGGGGGGGGGGGGACCATCAGTCTAAGTGAAGAGGCAATGTCTGAAGGTACTTGATTAGGCCTAAGCATTTGCAAAGTTCCAGAATGGTCTGCGTGTGACGGTGCCAATCTGGGCATCGTTGCGCCTGGATCAGCCAGTCATCGAGGTACACATGGATGTGCACTGTGCTTGGTGACGGTGCACAGTGATGCCTGTGGGAATCGGGTGAACACCAGAGGTGCCATGGCAAGGCTGAATCCCTCTCAAAGGAGGGAGCCAGGGTACTGGACTCCAAGGCAGGATGCAGTGGAATCACCAGCCGCTCGGTCCAGGCCTGGAGGATGAGCAGCCAGCGGTGCCCGTAAAAGGGTCTGAAGTGGCACTTGAGTTGCAGAGGGGGCCACCACCACAGGAGCTGAAGGCTCACTACAGGTAGAAGATGCCACCACTAACTTGGGTACCTTCTTCCATGCTCTAATATGCCTGGAGTTTCGACTCAAGCATTTGGACCTGAGAACCCAACTGGGATTTCGGTGTTCCAGGATGCCTGGACTTACCATCAGAAGGCTTGGTGGATTGGCCGAGGGTCTAGAAAGCCTGGGTGGAAACCCATAGGTTTCCATCCTGGCTTCACCAACTTGGCTGGCTTAGACTCTGAGCCCTCAGGAGATCCAAGCGGCACCGTGCTTGCCTCTTCTTTGGGGTACTCCAAAGTGGTGGGCTGAGAGAGAGTGATCAGTGACCGGATTAGATCAACTTGCATCTAATGAATCCTGGCCATAGACTCCAAGGCTGCTGAGAGCCTCATGTCAGCAGCCAGTGAATGTCGAGTCATTACCTTAGGTGGTGCCAGGTGCTAGGGATCCCCATGAGGTAATCTCTCTTGCCTGTTGCCTGGGGGATGGGGGGTGAGGGGGGTCAGGCAAAAAGACTGCAGCCACCTGAGGCTGCAAGCGAGCCACGTGGGTTCGCCTATGCTTCTCCGGTGGTATCGCTGGAGGAGACGACTCAACAGAGTCAGGGGCCTGGCATTTAGCAGCAAGCACTTGCCACTTAAGCTTAGCCCTCTTGCTCTTCCTTCATGCCTACTCATAGAGTAGCCACTTGTCCTCACCACATCTAGCGCAAAACCGACATTTGCTCTCTCAGGAACACATGCAGCCAAGCTATTGGCGACAACTGAAACAATGTTCATGGTCATCCCAGGCAGCCATGTAGTGGTTCCGTGAATCCATCTTCTGACCTTTTCCCAACAAGGGAGAAGGAGAAGTGGTCACTGGATCAACTCTCACAGCATGCTGCCAAGCAGTGATTGCCGGGCTGGCACTGTCTTCCCTCTGTCTGCGATCTGACCCACAAGCTGCCATCTTGGAAAAGATTGGGTTCAAGCCAACACGGCCACTTGCATTGTTCTCCAGGTATCTGTAGATTAGATATAAGCAATTCTTCCCTCTGAAAAGTCTAGTAAGGCTTAGAAAACAAATTCCTCAAAAGAGATAATGTGTACAACACTAGAACAGTCTTGGTAAATGAAAATTCACAGAGTATCGGAATTCTTAGACCATGCCAGAAATGACGCCCGAGGAGGAAGGAAGAACACACGAGCATGCGCACTAGGAGTCACCATCAGATCCAAAGGAATCGAGAGATGGCACCAACAGGACCATCAGGTTTTTGGAACAATCAAGTGAGTAACCAGCTCAGTTTTTGGGTGATATGGTCAGACATGGAGGTCTTGGCAATGGTGGTCGAGATCAAGAGGTAACGTTACATAACTATTGCCAAAATCTATGGCACAAAAATAACAAGTGCTCATGTACCTGTAATTAGTCACATTTGGTATGTGGTAAAAAAAAAAATACACACATCAAACTGCCATTATGCAGTCACACGCATGTCACTAACATATTTTGAAATAAGTATAAACCTCATCAGGTTAACCCCTTCGACTGAAACTTCAGACAAAAAATGGCTAATTTTACACCTATTAGTCATGACCAGAATGTTAAATTTTCAGGATTTTTTGTGTATATTCACCTACAACTGATGTGTGAATGAATTTGACAGACAAGCACTTGTATAATACAGTATACACCATCCTGGGCCCTGAAACTTTCTATGAAATGTCTGTTTATATTGAATGCGAAATTTTGTAATTCCTTCCTGTAGATTTTAAAGCTTACAACAATTTATATATTACAGGTAACACGTGTAATTAATGGATAACCATCAACATTTAATCATATCAAGCTGAAAGAACTTGGTGGCTCGGACATGAAAAGGGAAACATCATTTGTTGACAGCATGCCGTTCACTTCATAATACTGAGTTGAACGTAGATAACATCATAATATTATGTTCCTGTAATGGTATATGGATGTATGAACACAAGTTCAGATGTAATGACCATCACCAAAAAATACACCTCATTTCATGAAATGCATGCCCTCTGTGACCTTGAAAAAGTAGATCAAGGTCACCATATTATGTAATATTCAACTTTCATACATGATACACATTTGTTGTACATTTGGTGAAATTAACCTTATAATTTCTCAACACAATGGATTTCATAAATTTTAACAAATGATGAGTTGCATTTCCTGTTCACCTACAGGTGACACCACTAGTATTGTTCAGATTATTCATAATCACCTCCAGAATATTTCCACTAAATTTCATAAAGATCCATTGAAAATTAAACAGCCCACAGCATTTTCATTTTTTTTTCTTTTTTTTTTTTCTTTTTTACTCTTTGGCCCCTATACTCCGTAATACACCGGATACCACCAATACTGACAAAAACCTAGATTTTTATGCACATAATGTGTCAAAAAAATTTGATGGGGCTAGCTTAAAAACAATAGATGCTATCATGATGACAACCAAATGTTTACAGATGGATGGACAGAGGGAATGACAGATATGTGTGATCATATAAGCTGCTACCCATGGTCAGCAGAGCTAAAAACCACACGGGTTCTTCATTTGCATGATGCAGCATTATTGTGACTGCATGGCTGTTTGAAGACAGCACTATTCCGGGTTGGTAATCATGCATAATACTGTTGAGGGTGGTTGCATTATGGTTAGTACCTCATAAAACACAATTCATTTGACCAACCGCCACAATTATATCATCCCAAACTTTGTTTGTGTTCATTTTCATGCCATCTTGTGCAATGGAAAATCAATACCAACTGGTAGTCAATGATCCATGACACCCAGTACTCGCACAATGACAAACCAATCGGCAGTCAATGAACGAAGTCATGTACAATGGCTAATCACTTCCAACCAGAAGTCAATGCTTCCACCCAGCAGCAATTGCACGAGGTAGCATCACACAAACAACAAGAGGCCCATGGGCCTAGTGCTCTGCTGTCACAAATCAGATGAAAGTGAAATGAATGTAGCCATAAGAAAACGTTTTTAAACAACAAAGCAAATATATTAGAGAAGTACTAGTACTGCAGTGAGAGTTACTCATACTATATAACCCTGTAGCCCTTTCCATGAAGTATATTGGCCATCAATTTCATAATTCTAGCTCAATTATTTTTGAGATTTTGAATGTAATGTGTTCCAGTATATTTTGGCTCATGTTTCCTGTAGTACTATAGTGGGTACCACAAGTATCACACACATTCAAGATTTTCAGCTCAGTAACATTCCCACCAAGTTTCATGAAGATCTATCACAAATTAAACACACTAGAGTGTCCACAAATTTTTCACATTTTGACCTTTATAGGGCCTGTATTTTTCCGTTTCAAAATGAGTGTTTTTCCGTTTTGGGAAACTACAAATTCCGTTTCATTTCCGTTTCACTAATTCTAGGGCACGATTTTAGCACTGGTCAATAAAAAAGGAAAAACAGTTGATCTTATCGCCTCTGGAAAATGTTGATCCATCGACGAACGGCAAAGTGACTCCATATTGTTTACTATGTACGTTGACAGCCTCCACCTACAGATGACGCTATTATCATTGTACCTCTGTTGCGCGTTATATCTATATGCCATGCAAATTAATGGATATGGTAGCAATGGGGTCTATAGCGCGCAGGTGCCCGGCCTGTCGTTAAATTTGCTCCACGTGGTATCGATAGCGCCGCCGACTCGTCAAATTTGGATCCAAGTCCGTGTGTTTTGCTTTATGCGATGACGTATATGGTGATTTTGAATTATTTGAGAGGCAAAATTCACAAATTCCACTTAATTTCCGTGGCATTTGCCGATTTCCGTTCCAAATCATAAATTCCGTTTGAGATCATAGATTCCGTGAATTCCGTCCGTTTTCCGCGATCGCGGAAAAGTACTGGCCCTACCTTTATCTTATGTAATAATTTAAGTCATGACCTTATCATTGAACTTAACCTAGATTTTCATACATATGATATGTCCTGAAAGCTATATGGCACAACCATCAAAACTTTTAAAGTTATTGTGCACACAACCCAAAAGTTAATGGGTGTCTTTCAAATGGCTGGACTGGGAGAATGACAGACATGAGTGATCGTATATTATGCTCTGGATGGTGCAACATGTCTTTACCGTTACATGGCTTTGTACATGTAGTTCTACAACATACCTGTTATGTTACATACATACATATAGCAACAATTGTAGATGCCCAGACTATCTCAATTATATAACATTTTTACCTTTAAAGCCTTGATGATCTTGAGAAAATAGGTCAAGGCCATTAATATTACATAAAATTCTTCCATCATATTTACAGTGTCTTTGGAACAAATTTGGCAAGCTTGGCTCAGTTATTTCCTGATTGCAAAATCTGTCTGTTGCTTTACATTATGTACTGACCGTTAGAAAATAGGTCAAGGTCACTGTTATTTTATAAGAATTCATGCCTTTGTGTAGCGCTTCTCTGGTACACATTTGGTAAGGCTAGTCTTATTTGCTGTCAAGATATTGAATTCAATGTATTTTCCACCTCATGAGCACAGTTTCGCATTTCAATCACAGGTGGAACCACATGTTTTCATTATGTATACTTTTATCACTCTAATGTATCTGTGAACTTGTGACGTCACAAGCCTGTGCATCACAAGTTTGGCCCATTTCAATGATATCGTATTTTCAACTTTAACTCCTCTGTGACCTTGAGCAAATAGGTCATGGTCACTCATATTATATAATATTGTAGCCCTTTCCATTAAGCATAGTGGCCATCATAATTCTACCTCAATTATTTTTGGAGATATTGAATGTAATTGGTTTCAGTATATTTTGGCTCGTTTCATGAAGATCCATCTACACACTAGAATATCCACAAATTTTTCATACTTTGAGCTATATCTTACGTAATAATGTAGGTAATGACCTCGTTATCTAACTCTACCAAGATTTTCATACACATGATATGTCCTGAAAGTTATATGGGGCTACCATCAAAAATTTAAAAGTTATCTCACTCACAACACAAAAGTTTACAGATTGATGGATGGACGAAATAACAAAAGACGGACAGAATGACCGACCGACAGACATGAGCAATCATATAAGCTGTGCTACCTTAGGTCGGCAGAGCTAAAAATGAATTAACTGACCTGGCGGCTTGAGTTCTCTTGCCTCTCTGGTTAATGATGCATAATTGAGTACAGGGGGCACCAGCAGTACCAGGAGGATATACTTCCCAACCCTCCAGAATCTTTGACATATTCCAGTTGAAGATCCAGCCCCTCTGGGTCGCTCATCTTCTCCATCTGACTAGTAATGTCAAAACAATACTCAACATCTGTTCACAATGGGTCAACAGTTGCACATATTTTCCTTCTCTGAAGTACTTAGAGTACGCTGCATGGGTTGGGAGATGATAAATGATGGAAATTTTAAAACCTAATTTGGTGGTAGTGTGGCATGAGTTTTTTTGTTTTGTTCTCCTTTTTTTTTTTTTTTTTGGGGGGGGGGGGGTGTGATTGTAATTTTGAAAGTATGTGAACTGATTTGAGCAATGCAGAGGGGTAGAAAACGTAGTGCTCATTCTACACATTCATTCAAATTTATCAACATGTTGACCCAGATCTAACAGCAGGATTGAGTTTATCATAACGAGTTCTTGTGCAAAGACTGCAGATGAAGAGGATATGTACATTGTGGCATGAAGACGATATGTATATTGTAGCATGCACTGTCTAGGTAAAACTGTTTCACTGGAATAACAAGATACCATACATTAGCTATTCAGTTTTAGTAGGGTATACATGGAGTATCTCGCTCAAAAGACAGTTTAGTTTAAACATATTTATTTATACTGGATTACCCTATAGTACAAAAATTACTAATTCCAATGGGTTCTCCAGACATGGAGAGACGCACAATAATATGTATATACAATACGCACAAGACATTACAAACTATATGTTACCATACAAATATACATGAGAAAATATTGATATCATCATATACAAATATCAATAGTCAATAGGACACTGAAAGGCTCAGATTGAGAACATAATGTACGTAATGACACTTGGCATAATATTCACTATTGACAATAGAGGCTGGGCGTAATTAATGCCAGTAAATCAATAAGTATATATAATGAATTATATTTTTTGGATAACTTAAAGCTATACGTCATAAGATACACAGCATAGGGAGTGTGTTTCTTATAAATTTGGTCAGTAGGTGACAGGTCACAATGACTTAACAGTGAGGAGAGAATAAAACTGCATGATTATGGAAGGGATTAGAAAACAAACCGCCTGCTTTCAACTACATAATTTTGTACTGCATCAGATATCTGTATGTTGAGAAGATCAGGTAGTTCTTTGCTGCCAAAGAGGAATATATGAATCAGTCTTTCGCAAGCTGTGTGGATAATCAGGTCAGGGTGAACACCAGGAGCTAGAAGAGGTATTGTATTATCCAGTAGTTTCTTTCTAAGGGAGGTATATATTTCGGACAAAAAGAAAGAAATGAGTAACGTCTTCAGTTGGGAAAGAGCAGGAGCAGGTAGCACTTGGAACTATATTTATCTTACAGAGGTCAAAGTTAAGCCTGGAGAAGCCTAGCCATAGCTGGGTTAGGCAGATATTAGAAAAACGAAGCCCATAGGAGAAAAGGTCGGGGACATTGTCCACAGCCAGCAGGGTTGTCTTGAGTTTTGATTTGAAGATTTGCAGCGAGATTGAATCTCTAATGTCCATAGGTAAGTTGTTCCAAAGTTTGGTGGTATCAGGGAGAAAGGAGCTGTCAAAGCGGAGAGTCCTGCACTGGATGGAGCGTATGGGTCTGGAATGATGTGTTGCTCGACCGAAGTTAGGAAGTGGCAGGCGATTGGTCAGATAAGGAGGAGTAAGATCATGGGTCATTTTGTAGAACAGGATTAATTTATAATATTTGCGACGATTAGCGAGGGAAGGCCATCCGAGTTCTTGTAAAAGTTTGCGATGAGAAGTGTGTCTTAGGGCACCAGTGCATATTTTTGCTGCGTCATACTGAATAGATTCGAGTAAGTCTGACAGCCCTTGACCACAGTTATAGAAGAGGACACAACCACATTCCAGAATTGGTCTGACCATAGAGAAATAAAGCCTGACCAGGGTTTTTCGGGAAAGTTTGAATTTAAACCTGCGAAGGAGAGCAATGCGCTGGTTGGCTTTATCGGGTTATGTGAGTTTGCCAAGATAAGTTGCTGCTAAGAGTTATACCTAAATGGGTGTGGGAGGTGGCCTCAGGTATAGCTGATGGACCAAGATGAACAGGTGGATGGGCAGGTTTAATGATTTTGGCAGTGAAGACAACAGATAAAGATTTCAAGGCATTGAAACTGACACGCCATAATTTTCCCCAATTTTGGATGTGTAGAAGGTTTCTATTTAAGTGGTGGGCAGATTCTGTTGGATTTTGAACAATTTCTAGCAAGCATGTGTCATCAGCGAAAAGCCTCACATCACAAGAAAGATCGTCAACAAGATCATTGATGTACACTAAAAAAAGAAGTGGTCCCTGTATGGATCCCTGGGGTACGCCAGCTTCAATAGGCAACCAAGAGGACGCTTGGCCATGAATGACCACTCGTTGAAATCGATTTGAGAGATAGCTTTCGATCCACGAAACAATGCTAACAGAGATACCTAGCTGACGTAGTTTAAAAAGGAGGCCAGCATGCCAGACTTTGTCGAAGGTCTTAGAAATATCAAGAAAAACCATACGCGTTTCTTTGGAATGTTCTAGGCCATAGTAAATGTTATGGACAATATATACTAGTTGGTAAGTTGTAGAATTGTCTGCCTTGAACCCAGAGTTCTTGGGTGTGAGTAGATTGTTGTCAAATAGGTATTCATAAAGGGCATTGAAGACCAATTGTTGAAATACTTTGGAGACATTACACAGCTGAGATATTGGGCGATAATTACTTTTAATCTGCTTGTTGGCCTTCTTAAACACGGGGCATGTATGTGCTTTCTTCCAGGAGTCAGGGAAATTGGAAAGGCGGAGAGAGAGATTGAAGACTTTAGTGAGAGGTTTACAAATTGAATCAGCCGTATTTTTAAGTAAAGTATTCCCTATGTTATCAGGGCCAGACGCAGAGGAGAGCCTAAGGGAGGAGAGGATTTTCCTTACATTGTCTTCATCAAAGTTGATATAATTAACGCGTGACTCAGTTCGAAAGGTAAACTGGGGCAGGGGTGGGGCGTCAATATCGAGAGGAATTCTACATTGGCTTGCACAGTATTCATTGAAAATATTGCACTTTTCGGCGACACAGGAAACAATTTTTTCATCCTCGATGAGTGAAGGAATGTCTTCATGAACTTTGCATCCCAGAACAGACTTCGAGAGACTCCACCACTGCTTAGGATTAATATCCTTGTCGTCGAGTTGAAGGCTCAGTTTGCGAAAATATGAGCGCATGGATTGTCTTATTAAGTTGACGACTCTATTGCGACATTTTTTGTACAGTTGGTAAAATCTATCAATTTTCGTATTAGTGTCACAGGTATAAGGACGTGGACTACGAGATACTCTCTTGAAGCGTTTCCATGCTCAGTTTCTTTGACGAATGCGTTTCCTTATAACAGAGGTTATCCATGGTTTATCTCCAGGCCGGATAGTTATTTCCCTGAAAGGAATGAAATCTTTTGCAGTTGATAAAAATAAATCAGACCAGTATGACACAACATCATCAACCGTATCATTCACATTGTGGCCAGTGTCCCACGGGGCGGCGGAGAGGGCAGCATTAAGATCAGGGAAATTGGCCTTTTTGTAGTTCCATACTGGCCTTCTGAAAGATGTATCCTTGTGATGAGACAGTGAAAAGGAGCAGTATACCACAGAATGGTCAGAGTTAGAGACGGGGGCAAGAATCCCGCTATCTAAGATGAGACCAGGTGAATAGGTAATAATTATGTCTAATAAGCTGTTTGAATATTCGTTGGTTCTGGTAGGCTCATCAATAACTTGAGAAAGGTTGTGTTGGGATACCAGGTTTACAAGTGATAAACCAAGTTCACTTTCGTAATGTGCAGAGTTCCAGTCTTTACACCTATCATTGAAGTCACCAGTGACTACAAGGATATATGGATTGGATTCTATAGCTGTCGCCACAGAAGTAGTCAGTGATTCGAGGAAGGCATCGTGTATCTCAGCAGACTGGCCAGGTGGCGGATAGTAATTTCCAATTAGTACTTTACCATGCAATGTGGATATTTCTATCCAGATACATTCGCTGTTGTGGCTTTCAAGGTCAAAGCATCTAACGCACGTAAGTGATGATTTTACGAATGACATAACCCTGCCGCCTCTGCCTGTGGGGCGGTCTCTGCGGAAGGGCGGATGGAAATTATCAACCAGCAGAAGCCGATCAGGGTAGCTGTCATCAAGCCATGTTTCAGATATGGTGATTACATCCAGTTTTTCAGATTGAGCTAAAATTTGAATTTCTTCAATTTTACCGGCACTTTTTATGCTGCGAACATTTGAGTGACAAAGTTTGAGCTGGTTGTGAGAAGATGCATTAGGGCCGGGGTTTGGGTGGACATCAATAGACAGAGAGAGGATGTAAGATAGAGTTGAAATGATGTGTTCAAGACAGCGGAATCCTTTGAAAAGGATGTTTGCAAGCAAAAGTGCTATAATGCATAGGGAAGTGATTATTTGATTTTCAACAGTGCAGTCCAGTTGAAGGGAAGCTGTGAGAGAAGTAGGCTTGGTGAAAAACAGACCAATAGTTATTCTATACTGAGCGAGACTAATACCCATTGGTGACAGAGAAGAGTATGGGAGTTCGGCTTGCAGGCACGTAGATACTTATGTTAGGGTGGTGTATAAAGTGTAGCAATGCCCCATGGTCAATTATTTTGAGTCTTTGCATACGAAGTTGAGGGGTTAAGAAACCAATGTCATTGATTGAATAGATTGCATGTTCAGGAATAATACACATAGACCAATAAAGGTAAATAGCTGACTTACTGGCAGTTACCAGAAAATGTACCATTGTGACGTAACATAGAGCAATATAACATAGAACAATAATACTTAGGATGGTAATACTTGAACAAAAGAGCACAATGTGAAATTGGAGCATTTTCTGCAGAAGGAAAGGAAAAAATTGAGTGTGACCATACAATACGAGGGAAATGTGTGTAAAAAAAAGTGTAAATTAACTAGTGTTAATCGACGAGCGGTTGGGCAGAATATGGCGAGAAGGTAAAGTTTGAAATAAGTGTACACATTGTTCACTGAATGAGCTATTATTGGGAAGGTTGATGTGGTGTACCTGTTGAGACATGTGATCGCTGGAAAGCAACAGACATTTATAAACTCTGAAAATATAAAAGTCACATTGACTATGTTTGGCATCGGCTAGCATTAGTACATATCAAACGTCAGTAAGTGCAAGGATCATAATGTTACACTTGGTTGACAAAGTTACATGTCAGAGACATGTCATAAGCTCCGCACGCAGACCATTCAGACAGCTACTGAGGGTGAAGATATTTTGAAGAGGAGCTTGTCTTGCACTATTCAACTACTGACCCAGCTAGACACTCACAATTTACATTGATTTAGGCAAGTACATGTATGTGTAAAATATATGAGTGCTATCCATTCCATTAAGTAGCCTACTGGATAAGCATATCTAAAAATGATATAGTTGATAGGCAGTAAACTTGGGAAATGCATTCACCATGTAGAATAACAGGCAAACTCCAGTTGTGTATTCAGCACATTAATCAGCTTATGTTAATTGGTAGTCCCCAGTGCACACAGTTTACACCTCTAGATCAGAGAACCCATAATTTGGTGATTGCTGCCTTCCATTTGGGTCTCATGGGGATTAATAAGGTGTCATTGTTTGTTCAGTGACTTACTGTTGTTGGAGAAATGATTCACAGACCTTGTTGAGGGAACCTTTGCACATGTCTAGTACAGTAAAAAAGAACTATCAATTGAATTGAACTGTGACAAAGTGTGAATATCCGCAGAGCCTGCAAGCTAGCCTGAGGTAAAAGTAGAGGATCTGCCTCCTGCAGGTACTGAAATGTGGAAGGGCAAGTGCAAATGTGTGAAGCATAGATGGGGGGGGGGGGGGGTCTGGGGACATGCTCCCTCATGAAAAATTAGAAATTTTGCACTTTCATTTCCTGCATTTTCAACCATTTTAGGCACCCTCATAAACATATTGCAAGTGCATATAGTACAACATTGCAAAAAGTACAACTTTACAGCTACCGATGGAATAATGCTATTTTTTTTTTAATTTGACAAAAAGTGGGAGACATTTTATAAAAAGTGGAAGGATGGGAGACTTTCTGAAAAGGTACCAAAAAGCGGGACATCTCCTGCCGAGGCGGGAGACTTGGAGGCTATATATCTGGCCTCCTTACTAGAGGACAACAAGGCTTTCTCAAGATATTCAGAACACATAAATGTAGTGAAAGAGGGTCAAACAAAATGGAATTTAATTTTTCACCTTCATGCCAATCATTTAAAATAAAGATCAAAACAAAAAAAGCTGCCACTTCATGTTGCAATTTGAATGCTATGGATGCATACCTGCACACATTGAAAGGTTAAAATGCAGAAGTCCAAAACAGCTGACTTATATTTTGTTTTGCTTGCTGCAAGAGAACCTTACATGTTTGTAGCAAGCATTTCACAGTTTATTCAAATTTAATGTATTCAGAGGTATAAATATGATATGTATGTATGTATGTATGTATGTATGTATCTTGTGTAGTGGATTATGTCTGTTATTTTTTAGCACTGTTTACATATTTTCTGTGGATTTTATGCAGTTATGACTCATTCTTTGACCTAGAAATCACAAAGAACTGATGTTTTTATATAAATTTTAGAACTTTTTTTTGGGATGGTTTAAGTTTTACTATCGTAAATGAAAGGAAACAGCAGAGCTGCAGTCATGTGATGCCTGTAAGTACCATGCTGCCTCCACTGGCTGAATGCTATTTCATCAAATGTGAATTTACAAGAATTTGAAATTTGATCTTGTGCTAATTAACAGAAATTAGGTCTGATGACATACTGGTTGCATTCATTATTTACTGAACTGTCACATGGTTGGATGGATAATTAACCATACTGGTATTTCATTAAAATCATTAAATGTACCTTATATGATATAAACTACGGTTGAAGAAAAGTTTGTTTTAACATTTTGGTCATTTTTTGGTTTTCTTTATATATCACGTATATAAATAGTTCTTACCTGACCAAACATGTACAAAATTAAAAATAAACAATTCCAAAATAGTAGTATTCATATCTAAACATAACTCTAGACATAGAAGCTTCAATGGGCTTGGGCAAATTGGTGTCCATTTGAAAGGACACCCATTTGAAGCTTCTATGTGTAGAACTATATAAAGACTAAAGTAAACACACCATCATCAAAACAGTAAATGTTTCCTCTGATGAGTGTGTTTATTTATTTTTTTTTATCTGTGAGCACAAGCATATCTGACTATGACGATATTGATAGATGAAAAACACTGTGGCCACAGTATGAAACATAAAGGCATGTTGGTGAAATTTTGGTCATAATTTAATTTTATGTTTATAAAGCATGTTTACAATGCAACTTTTCATTCAGCGAATTACTAGCTCCATCTGTTTTCCATTTTATGAAAAGATATACTGCTGAAATGACTTAGCTCCGCCAAACTTTAGAGTTTTTGTGTCTCAGGGAGGCTCCCTGTCCCTGAATTTTATGCTGAAAATTCATCAATATTTTCCTTGAAGTTGTACATCCAATTTTTCAATCTCCCTGAAATTTTGCTTTCCGTCTCCCCGATTTTCAGTTTTGCAGGCTGGGAACACTGTCACTGGTATCTTGACTTGCGATACACGAACTGGCATATATAAAAAGCTTTTCTCTTCACACGAACGCGCTAATCTTTCCTCACACTCTCAATTGCTACACTGTCCAGAGGCACAGACAACAGTTTTCAATTTTTTACCTGGGAATTCCCTTCATTTTTAGCAAGTTTTTCGATCCGTTTCGGCTTCTGTAATCCCTCTGTGTTCCTTCTTCGCATTTTATCTACTCTTCAATTAAATATCAAAGATATCGGTGTTGTATTTTCAGAGAACGTCACCTAAGAATAAGTATATCACAAGTCATCCTCCTCGATCATGGTGTTTTGGCGTCATCCAGAGAAGCCCTCATGGACGATGAAGGAATCCCCAGCGCACACGTGTTTCCTATAAACCTCGTTTTCACTAGCCTCGCTTTGAAAGGGAATCCCCAGTCAGATGTCGGGATTCCCGCTCTTCAGAAGTGAAAGTTGGCAACATTTGTAAGTTCTGTTCAGCTATCATGGGGGACTCAGACAGCGATTCAGTAAACACCGAAGATCTTCCTCCGCGCGAGGAATGTGAGCGACGTTGCCAGGAATTTGCACAAGTGACAGGCACAGACTCAGCACTGGCAATGTTTTATTTGCAAGACAGGGACTGGGACGTGCAGGTGAGCGCAGTCACAATACTCATTCTTTATTTCTGACCATGGCATATGGACCTGGTCAAAGGTCGATAAGGTCCATGGTCTGTCAGTCTTACTCTCAGTCTCCATTATCATAGTGCTGTTTATGACTTCTCGCCCCTTTATTATTTCAGCTGAGAGTCCGTGCAGCACTGCAGGGACGTGCTATTTAGTAATTAGCAGTAGAAGAAGTAGTTGCTATTGAGTAAGAAATTAGGCCTAGTGCCAAACTTGCATCCAGGGGACGCTGCAACTGGGCATCGTCAGTCAAGTGCCAGTCTAACTTAGACTCTAGTCTTGGTAGACTTGCAGCCGTTTCAGTTGTTTTAAGAAATTAAGCTTTCTTTTTTCTTTGCTTCGAAATAGAGGACTGAATAGTGTTTCTGAAAGAAGTGTTGTTAGTGAACCTTGGTAGTGAACCTATAAACAAGAGGACTGTGACAGTCCTGTGTTGAGCAGAACTTACAAGTTACAACTTACATGCACAAACTGAAGTGGTCCTCTGAAGTACATCATCAAGGTCACCTGTGTTTCAGATCATAATCACTGTTGGCAAGTATTGTTAACAAGCAGACTTTACATATCCCCTTGCCGATCCTAAAAAAGTATAGAAAAATCGCAGACCATCTGTTCAACAAATTAAGGTCTAAGGTCCCCAAAAGTCCCCATGAATCTTTGAAGTAATCGGCTTGATGGTTTTCGAGAAGAAGATTTTTTAACATTTTGCCAAATATCAACAGAGTTTATTAAAAATCCTAAATTCACTGGAGCATGACCATTTGAACAAATCTGATAAGAACCCACCCAAGATACATCCCCACCATGTTTCAAGTAAATCTCTGTGATGGTTTTGGAGAAAAAGTAAAAAAATTGTGAATATCCACTGCAATCCCAAATGCCAGTGTTAGAAATATCCAGTGGCCTGGTTGACAAATTTCACCAAAAAGGTGGCTGGGCTACCTTATGTTGTAAGAAATTGGTGACCAGTGGCCCAAATTTTTCAGATTGAACCATTGATAACAATGCAAATTGCAAAGGTAGCTTGAAATTTTTTTTGGCCGCCTACCCCTCAGGGCAAGTTTCGTGCTGCACTCACTTACATGGTAATCAATAGGAATGCATGCATCAACTGACAAGCACCCCAATTGAAAAAAATTGCTAAAAATCAGGCATCATGAGTATCTTCACCAAGTTTACTCCTCCTGCAAGCTACAGTTCCACCTAGTTTCAGAACAATCTCAGTTATGGTTTTGGAGAAGAAGTTGAAAATGACCCGTGCAAAAAAAAAAAAAAAAAAAAAAAGTGTAAAAAAGTGGAGAAAAATTGCAGCTCCACCAGTTGAACAAATTAAGGTGTAAGGGTCCCCGAACATGTCCCTGTGCAATTTTGAAGCAATTGGCTTGGCAGCTTAGGAGATTTGTTACGATTTGGCCAAAAAGAAAAATAAAACTAGATTCTTGTGATCAGCCCTGGCTCAGCTGACCTAAGCATGTCCACAAAATCAAAGCTCTGTGACCTTGGAAATTAGGTCAAGTTCACCCATCTCCAAATGTAGCCTTGCCCTTATAGAGAACTTTAATCCTGTATAATATCAATGTCATAGCTCAAAAATGTCTTGACATGTGGAAAGCAAATTCCACAACAATGGTTCTGTGACCTTGGGATATAGCTCAAGGTCACCCATCCCCAAACATAACCTTGCGCTTTAAGAGGACTGTAATCCTGTGTAATATTAATCCCAGAACCCCAAAAGTTCTTGACATATTATGCAGAAAGCAAATTCCACTTTAATGGCTCTGTTTAATCCAAAATCACTGAAGCATGACAAATTGAACAGACCTGGTAGAAACACATCTCAGGCACACTGCCAAGTTTGAAGTGAATCTGGTGAACAGTTTCAGAAGTACAAGATGTGAATTAGCATTAGAACACTTGTTGACTTACACCTACATATATAGTAATCAATAGGTAGGGGGGCACTCACCAGTAAGTACCCCAATTGAAAAAAAAATAAAAATAAAAATCAGGAATTGCCACCTGGTGAATAACTTTGTTTGACCCTTTCACTAGGAACAGATCCACAAATTTCAGCTTAATCTGAGTGATGTGTCTGGAGAAGTCAAAAACACAAAAAAAACCCACATAAAATCTTGTAAAAAATTGCAGCACCACCTGGTGAACAAATTAAGAACTGAGAGTTCCAAGGAGTGTTCACTATGTGATATCAAAGCAACTGGGTGAGTGGTTTTGGAGAAGATTTGCCTCAAAAAAGAGCCAAAAAAAATCATAAAAAATCCCAAAATACCAGGACCGTGACCATTTGAATAAACTTGGCAGAGACCAATCCAAGGTACATTGCTACTAAGTTTGAGGTGAATCTGGCCAATGAATTGGAGAAGAAGTAAAAAATGTAACTGTGAGGGGATGACGGATGGAGAGATGCACACGACTCAGCTTCTTAAAAGTTTAGCCTGACTAGAAAGTCAGCTGAGCTAGAAAGTCATAAAATATAAACAAATCAATTGAGCATGGACCACTTGAACAAAATTGGTAGAGACCCACTGGAGGAACGTTGCCACCACGTATGAAGTGAATATGGTGGATGCTTTCGGAAAAGTCCAATATGAATATGCATTAGATGCCTATTGATGTACATAGTAAACAACAGGAATGTACACATGTAGTTGCCGATAAGTACCCAAAATGAAAAATTAAAAAAAAAATCAGGATGCCATAGTAACACCACCTAGTGAAGAAACTTGTTTGGCCCTTCCGCAAGGTACATTCCTGCAGCCTTTCAGCAAAATCTGAATTACAGTTTTTGAGAAGAATTCAAAAATAGCAAAAACACAGAAATTCATAAAAGAAAAAAATTGAAAAAAATTTGCAGCACCACCTTGGGAATAAATTACCAACTATGGTTCCCCAGAAGTGTGCGTGAGTGGTTTTGGAGATGATTTTTGAAGATTTCACCCAAAAAAGAACGATTTTTGAAGATTTCACCCAAAAAAGAACATAAAAAACTCATTAAAAAATGCAAAAATTATTGGAGCTTGACCATGCAAACAAAGTTGGTGGAGACCCACTATCTAGAGGAACATTGCCACAAAGCTTGAAGTTGAAATGCAGCTGTGCTGACGGTTTTGGAGAAGAAGTGGGAAATGGGATTGATTTACATAGGATCTCAGGCCCAAAAAAGAACAAAAACATGCTTAAAAAATCAATGGGGCATGACCATTTGAGCAAACTTGAAAACTGTACACTAAGGGAACTTTGGCACCCAGTTTGAAGTTAATCTGGCTGATGGTTTCAGAGAAGAAGTCAAAGTCTGAACGCATCACAGATGCATGCACAGATAGATGGACGACAGACCATCCTCAAAGCTCAGCTCGACTGAGGTCAGCTGAGCTGGAAAAAAAGTAGTTTCAACTTAGCTGCACTTGCTACTTCAGATATGAATATAATTTCAGCTTTGTGCGCCAGTTGTTGAATGAACATTGACTCTTTTGGAACAAGACAACAGCTTTCCTCAGCAATGCACCCTAAACACACCAAGGAAAACTGTTGATCCAGACTATTATATTCTCTGGATTTACAGGCATACTGGTACTTGAATGATAGGTGTCTTCACAAAGAATATGAATCTGGCATCCTTATAACTATTGAGAGCAGAGTTAAATCTTAAATTCATTGGCAAACATGCCAATTGTCACACCCCTACATAAGTGTAGATGTAACTCCTATCTAGTTGATTAACTCTTTCACTGCCAATCACATCTTAAGTCGATCTATTTAAGTGAAACTAGTCTGACTTATCATTAGGACCTCAGGTTCATATTCCTCGTAAAAAGACCTTTCATTCAAGTACCAGTATGCCCTTAGTTCCAGAGAAAATATCATAGGTCAACAGCTTTTGAAAAGCTGTTGACTCAGTCCAAAATTTTGGCACTTAAAGAGTTAAAATCTCAAACTTTTTTTTACAGAAATATTTTGAACACTAGTGTGGCTCATAAACTGTGTCAGTGATTTTTTACATCTTGTTTATTTTTTTTATGTTTGTTCTATTAAAAATGGAGGGAGCCCGAAATATGGAGACCTCAATTTTGAATTTCCATAATTGCAAATCAACACTGATTGAAAGGATGAAGAAAGAAAACGAAAAATCCATGACACTTTTTTGAACCACACAGTCACACATCAATCCTGTGGGAAAAAAAAAAGGAATGAATTGCCACATTCTGTTCGGGTCTGATGGTTGACATGTTGCTAAAAAGCTGAGCATTTATTTGACTTTTAGATGACAAGGTTGAAATTATGGTCTGACAATCTGGGGGATATGTCTGCTCTGAAAATATATACTTTTTGCGTGTTCCATTTATGTTTTTCACTCCATGAACTTTGATATGTGGTAGCAGGTACCCCCAAATGCATTTGGTGTCTTACCTCTCCTGAATATGATGACCATGTGTAAAGATACAGTGCACGCTTTCATGGTTCAGTGATTTTTGGATTTTTTTTCGGTTCATTTTTGGCAAAAGCTTAAAAATCTTGTTCTTTAAACTGGCACCAATAGATTCCTCTGAAACTGGTGGAAATGTAGCTTGTGGAAGGATCAAGCAAACATGTTCACTGGGTGAAGATAATACATTCTGCATCTCTGATTTTAACAAATTTTTTAGTTTGGGTACTTAGCAGTTAATGTACATATATTCACATTGGTTACAATCCATTTCAATGGGGCATGCGACAGAAAGTCACATTTTTTACTTCTTCTCACAAACTGTCAACCAGATTCACTTTAAGTTTGGTGTGAATGTACCTTGGGTGGATGGATGTCTACCAATTTTGTTCAAATGGTCATATTGCAGAGATATTTTAATTTTGTTTGGCCAAATCTGTAAAAAAGATATAATATTTTAGTAAGGCCTATTTATTTTGTATATTTATTCAATTTGTTAAGTCAGTTATATTTAGTCGTTTGAACAAAAAAAAAAAATACCTGGTCATTTGCGCAAAAACAATGTTTGCCACAAAAATGGAAATGGGACATCAGTCAAGTAAAGACAGGAGTAACTGAACTAGTTTATCTTCATTTAAAATCTGGCTAAAACACAGGGCACTTTGATGAGTGTGTGTGCTTAATTTTATTCTGATAAAGATAAGACAAAAGCACTGAATATGTACAAATGTACTCTTTATTTTTATTTTATCAGCGGGCACTGAATGCTTTCTTTGAAGAAAGGGGTGCTGAAGCAGCGCCCCCACAGACTGCTGCACAACCCCAGGCAGCAATTCAGCCAAGGTAAGCAGAGGTCAAAGGTCAATTCCCACTGAAAATAGAAACAATTTTTTGTTGTCTACATGTTGAAGAAACATCAGATTTTCAGCCTTTGTCTCATTGAGCCTTATACAAATTTCTTCTTTATCATCACCACTGCACCCTTCTCTAAATTTTTGACACACTATCACTATTTTATTTTGCCAAAGACAAACTGGAAGTTTGGTCCAATTGAAAATTTAACCAATTTTTACACAATTGATAATTTGGTAAAAAGGAACCCTTTTTTAACAATTTAGTTCCCATTTGCCACCTTCTTCATATATTCTGGGGAAAAATGATGATAAACAAGAAATTTATTTTATGTGGCCTTAGGCCCAGTCAGGAGTTTGTCCCCAAAATGTTCAGAAAGCACACAGTAAAATCTTTCTGGAATTTATTTGTGCAAAATTTACTGTGTGATCTAAATGTCAAGTAATTTGGTTATATAATTTATGTAATTTGATAATTCTGCCTACTTGCTCAAGTTTCAGTGTAGCCCAAGTGCCAGGTTCTTGGAGCAAAATGAAGAATTGCTGATGTAGACTAGAAAAAAGGCTATAGGCCCCTACAAGGTGCAGTGTCCCTGGTTGAGGCCCACAGGGCAAAGCCCCCAGAAGCTCCTGCCCTTTACACATAAATAGTGTATTTAAAAACCTGAACAAGTATACATCCAAACAGGAATGTGTGGGTCTCTATAAGCTCTGCTGATTTGTCAGTCAGCAGAGCTGTTGGAATCTGTTTACGTCTGTCATCCCTCTGTCTGTCCGTTGTTAGACTTTTATATTTTTCGACTTCTCAAAAAGCACTGCATGGAATGTTTTGATTTTGCACATGGATGTTTCCCAGACCTCTACCAAGTTTGCGAAGGAGATGAAGCAATAATTGTCCTTTATTTTATGATTTTTTAAATTAATTTTTTGAAAAAAAATTTCTTCACCTCAAAAACTACTTGGCCAATTGTTTGATATTGCACAGTGTCACCTGGGGTCACCTAGTTTTTATTTTGGCCACCAGGTGGTGGGTCATGTTATTTTTTGTTCCAGTAAAAATGGAAGTAACAATTTTCATTGAATACAATGCAGTGGGAACAGTTTTCTTTTAAGCAGTTTTTTTTTCTTATTTTTTTAATGAATTTTTGTGTGTTAGGTTATTTTTGAATCTTCTTCTCCAGAAGGCCTAAACAGAATTGCTAAAAATTTTATCTCAGAATATAGTTTGACTTTAGACAATGAAAGTTTGCAAAAATAATATGGATATGTTTATTTTTGACGAAATTATGGGAATCAAACTTTGTGACTGTGGGTAAGTGTTACCGCTGTATACAGGGGTCAACAGTATTTTAACCCTTAAAGGGTCATGTTATGTTTTGTTCCAGTGAAAACGGAAGTAACAACTTTCATTGAGCACAATGCAGTTGGAACAGTTTTCTTTTAATCATACCAAAAGTATAAATCATTTTGATGGCTGGAATGCCAACTTTCATTATGTGCCATAAATTGCTTATGGTCACATGACTGGTTGCCATGGCAACCACTATAATCACTCATGAATGGCAAAAAATCATTAAAAATTTGCTGAATTAGAGAACAAAGTATCTCCTCATTTTATGTGAAGCACCCTTAGGGCCTGTATTTTTCCATTTTTAACCGAAATGGAACAGATTAATGAATTTTTGTCAACTCTGAAACAGAATTTGCTGTTTTGTCTCTATGTATTTTACATACAAAGAGAACTACTGAAACGGAATTTGGAAATTTCCGGCTGGTGAAATGAAAAAATACAGGCCCTACACACTTTTCCCTAAATATGCATGGTGTTTGGATAACTGGAGATATAAACTTTCATTAAACTTTGAAAATAAACATAGATCACATGATCTGTTTCCATTGCAACTGTTTAAATGTTGATTGAGCCTGGCTAAAAATTGGTAAAAACATCATTTTTACATAGATCTGCAGAACCTGTAAGAGGCAGCTACTTTGCATAACCCCTAGTTGCCATAAGTATTCATAGATTATGGTCCAGGTTAAATATTCTGCAAGAATATGATTGAACTAAAACAACATTGCAGTATTTTTACGGAAAAATTGTGGGTTTTTTTACCTTTTGAATATATAGTTGTGGAAACGAAGCATGGTTGGATCCACAATCATATATGCAAGGCCTTATACTGATATGTAGTTTGCAAATGTGGATGACATACATGCATACAGTGAACATGCAATTATAGAGTCATTTATATCAGTGCAAAAGGCAAAGTAGGCCTTGCTATTGGCTGCCTATCACAATCTTTGAGACAGACAAAAACATTTATGATGTATCTGCTTACTGTGCTCCTTTCCTCTCCTTTCTCACTGTCTCTGAGTCTGATACTGTGATGGGATGCATGTCGTTTACATACCTACCATGAATGCTACCAGTACATAGTTGTAAATTTGCGTATACAGTATTGGCAAGTTCCTCGCAATAAACGGTTCTTAAATCAAACAACCGCAACTTATAACTGTGTCATGAAAACTTGAGTAATAGAGTTCCCAGCAAAAAAAAAGTTGGTTGCCCAATTTTAACTTGCCCAAGATTAATTCTGACTTGTCCTGGCCAATCAGACATGTGAATTGTCGCGTCCTGGTGTAGTATATATGGCTGTTGTATGAATTTACATTTTTGACTTCTTCCCAAAAAGTGGTGCTTGGAGTATTTTGATTTTGCTTTGGATGTTCCCCAGGTGGACCTGTACCAAGTTTGTAAAGGAGATGATGATGCAATATTTTATTTATTTTTTCATGAAAGTTTTTATTGATTTCTTTGAAAAAATTCTTCATCTCAAAATCCACATGGCCAATTACTTTGATGTTGCATAGAGGGTCACCTGGGGCCACCAGTTGGTGCTGCAATTTTTTCTTTTCTTCTTTTTTTTTTTTGAAACTAATAGCAAACTTTGCAACCACTGTACATGTATATAGCTATACAGACTACAGTGCATGCGTTGCAATACTGTAAAAGCATATGTTCCAGTAAGCAGAGCACAGAATCATCATGATCCTCTTGTACTTATTAAGATCAATAAATTGCCGTAGTTAAAAAGAGAGGAGTAAAAAGCATGACTTAGTTCTAAACAAAACCAGTGCCTGTTTGAATGCAATGTTGTAACATATCTATAACCCATCAGCAGTGTGATATTATAATTCAAAACACTAGTCTAAATTTGAACATTGCAAATGGTTAAATATGTGTTCTGAATGTGTCCTAAATTCTGTTAGCATGAACTTGATACAGGTCTGGGTTGTATCATTGTATTCAAACTTGGAAACAAAATGTTTCAAGGGGAAGGATTTTGGTTGCTGATAACAACTATCAGTGTTGATACTAATTGACTACACAGGTATTCCAGTACCATACTCCAGGTCACTGAGTATTTTGTTCATTGCAGAGGATGCTTGCTAATAGCAAGCTCTTGAAAACCATTGCCATGAATCCTGGCATGGCTTATCACATACATGTAGTTGTATCACAGCCCCTGTTGCTTGGTAGGTCATGCTTGTCCTTTTTTGGGGGTGGTGGGGGTGGTGGTAAGGGGGGAGGGACTATGAAAAGTAAACCCTTGCATCCATGGATATTTCATTAGTTTGTCCAATTTCCAGTAGCCATATTATGTCTCCCGGTGGAAGCCGGGGGACATATTGTTTTAGTGCCCGTTTCTTCCGCTTCTTGTTGTTGTTGTTGTTGTTGTTCATGTTCTTCAACACTTGGTTTCCGTGCGATAAGTCTTGAAGGACTTGACAGAATTTGATGAAACTTGGTAGGATTATGTATCTAGGCAAGACCTAGGTTGGGATTGTATTTGGGTGACCTTGACCTAATTTTCAAGGTCACAGGGTCACTTATGTGAAATTGGTTTCCGTGCGATAAGTCTTGAAGAACTTGATGGAATTTGATGAAACTTGGTAGGATTATGTATCTAGGCAAGACCTAGGTTGGGATTGTATTTGGGTGACCTTCACCTAATTTTCAAGGTCACAGGGTCACTTATGTGAAATTGGTTTCCGTTCGATAAGTCATGAAGAACTTGATGGAATTTGATGAAACTTGGTAGGATTATGTATCTTGGCAAGACCTAGGTTGGGATAGTATTTGGATGACCTTGAGCAAATTCTCAAGGTCATAGGGTCACTTATGTGAAATTGGTTTACTTGCGATAAATCTTAAAGAACTTGATGGAATTTGATGAAACTTGGTGGGATTATGTATATAGGCAGGACCTAGGTTGGGATTGTATTTGGGTGACCTTGAGCTAATTTTCAAGGTCACAGGGTCACTTGTATGAAATTGGTTTCTGTGAGATAAGTCATGTAGATCAGGATGGAATTTGATGAAACTTGGTAGGATTATGTATCTTGGCAAGACCTAGATTGGGATTGTATTTGGATGACCTTGAGCGAATTCTCAAGGTCACAGGACCACTAATGTGAAATTGGTTTCCCTGCGATTAGTCTTCAAGAGCTTGATGGAATTTGATGAAACTTGGTAGGATTATGTATCTAGGCAAGACCTAGGTTGGGATTGTATTTGGATGACCTTGACGTAATTTTCAAGGTCACAGGGTCACTTATGTGAAATTGGTTTCCCTTCGATAAGTCATGAAGAACTTGACAGAATTTGATGAAACTTGGTAGGATTATGTACCATGGCAAGACCTAGGTTGGGATTGTATTTGGATGACCTTGAGCAAATTCTCAAGGTCACAGGGCCACTTATGTGAAATTGGTTTCTGTTTGATAAGTCATGAAGAACTTGATGGAATTTGATGAAACTTGGTAGGATTATGTATGTTGGCAAGACCTAGGTTGGGATTGTATTTGGGTGACGTTGACCTAATTTTTCAAGGTCACAGGGTCATTTATGTGAAATTGATTTCTCTGCAATAAGTCTTGAAGAACTTGATGAAAATTGCTAGAGTAATTTATCTAGGTGAGAGCTAAAATAGGATTGTAATTTTCAAGCAAACTTGGTCATTTGTAATTTGTTGTCACCTGTAGCTTATTCAGAGACATAAGTGTTCCACCGGGAGACATTTGATTTTCTGTTGGAAAATCAGTCTGTTCTAGTTCACAATAAATTTTAATAAGAAATTTAGGATTAAAATTACAATCAGCTTATGTTGGTCCCACATTCCTTAATCCTGGGTCACATAAACAATTTTTGTGTGAACCGGTCTCTTTTATGACTGTTGTACAAAGCATATGATTAACATTTCAGTATTATGACTTAATCTCTATTTGATCCAGCTTAAAAGATAATGTACTGGATTAAACTAAAATTAATTTAATAAAGTGAAAATGTTGAAAACAGAGTTAGCATTGTAGCCTAGAATACAGATTGTTTATTCCTGGAAATTTTGATTCATATATTAGGCCAAGGATTAAGTTCAAGGTCAAAGGTGCACCAATTTAGTTTAGAATCAAAGTCAGGATCAGATTAAAGTCTTTGTGAATATGGCTGATGGTGTCCACATAGCAGCCTGGAATCTTGCAGTCGGGCATTTTGAAAGCATGGAACTGCCCAGAACTAATGAAAATGAAATACCCTGTGTTTCCTTGTGGCATAAAAGTGCAAAGTCATTCCAAGTGATCCTGGCTATTGGAACAGTTATTAGACGTTGTAGACATTTTGTAACATAGGTAGTAGTTCTCCCATCCATGCAAAGCATAGGTGCAGAACTCTTTCGCATATATATATATATATATATATATATATATATATATATATATATATATATATATATATATATATATATACATATATATATATGTATATGTATATATATATATATATACACATATACATATATATACACACACATACACATATATACATATATATACATACATATATATACATATATATATGTATATATATGCGTAAAGTTTTTCAGATCTATAATATTTCAATGTATTGTATTTATAAACATCATTTATATTTCAGAGTATTCAATTTTCCAATCTGATGTGTGTGTATATATGTGTGTGTGTGTGTGTGTGTGTGTGTGTGTGTGTGTATGCATGAAGTACTGTATTCGTAAACATTATTTATATTTCTTGGCATTTAATTTTCCAATTTGACACCAAAACAGAAATTATCTACTTCTATTTTTCTTGAATTATCCCAAATTGGATTCAATATCTTATACATGATATACAAGTATATGTATATGGAAAATAATTCAGGAGTCAATACTCCTGAATCAATCTCTTTGGGAAAAACAAAATCAGGAATAATTTTCCGTCAGGAAAACTTATGATGATGCAGCAGTTCAGGTTTGAAAGAGTGACTTAAATAAATTTATTGATTGTTGCTCTTTGGTAGCTCCGAATCTGCCTCTGATTGCATGGTAACTGACCCACAGCCACACCGCATTCGTTTGATGTCATGGAATATTGATGGTTTAGACAACACGAACCTCAAGACACGTACCAAAGGAGTTTGTCGCACAATACTAAAGTGAGTCAAATAATTGTGTTAGTGCTTACCCAAGAAAACTACTAAACCAACATTTTTGGGACTGTTTATGATACCATATAAATTATTGAATTCAGTGCATGCAAATACTTAACTTTGTCAGAAAAAGTAGTCCAGGATGATCATAAAAATGCAATGCTAAACAAAATTAGTGGCAAAAGATTGCAACTTAAAATGACTTAAAAATATTAAGTGAAGGCTGGCCAGAGTATGTATTTTTCAGTATCCTAAATATACTTATTACAATTGCCTTCATACTGCATTTTTAGTGCTCTAGCATACAGTGTGTTCAGAGAGACATAACCACATCAAAATGAGGGAGTCGACTGAAACTGTCCGATTAGAATGCTGGAGAAATGTTACCCTGGGAACATTCAGTATTTCCGAAAGGAAGATACAGCTTCCTAATTGAAATAGTATTGAAACCAGCATAACCCTCCTTTTTTCACTAGCCTGTGAGAATGCTCCATTTTTGTTTCCATGTCAACCAGACACACTAGCCTTCACAGACCAGCAATGCATGTTATCTACTGGAATGGAAAGGCAGCTGGATATTCTGGCTGACAAAATTGTCAATATGAGATGTGTTTATTTTTAACCACATCATGGATACTGGTATTTAGGATACATAGATCATCCTACGCCCCTTTCAGTATCCTTACATGCATGGATCTACCCTCGAGCCTGTATCCTCCCTTGACCCTTCGGGTCTTGGGAGGATAGTCTTAAATTCGTAATTCATACAGGCAAGGATACTGGATTTGGCATAGGATAACCTCTAATTATTCAATTATTCCCCAGTGAGAACCCAGATGTGATATATTTACAAGAGGTGGTCCCCATCAGTCAGAACATACTGGAACAGACTTGCCCAGCATATCAACTTATCCCTGGTGGCCAAGAAGGTTACTACACTGCCATCATGCTGAAAGCTACATCTGTGACTTACACTGACCATTCTGTTATTCCATTCTACTCAAGTAAAATGATGAGGAATCTTCTGAAAATTGAGGTATGGTCATCACTGGACAGAATAATCATAGAATTTCTCATTGCTATATTTATGGGGGTGTAAGTGTAACATTCTTGATTTTTGATGAAATTGGAAAGATTTATTGATTTTGTACACAGAATCGAAACATGCTTCAATTTTTTGAGAAATTGAAGATTGCAAATGCCAAACTGATATTCGTCTAGTACTTCCCGAGCCATATATGAGAAAAATTCCATCCGCCTTTAATAAGTATTCTTTATTTCCAAAATATTAATAATATCCTGCCTGTCCACACAGGTACCGGCCCTTATCTCACCAAGCGAGACAAGGCAATCAGGTATGCAGTTGTGGCAGGAAATTCATGTGCATGTGTTGTATTGCCTCTAAAGCAGACCAGGCTCTGTACTATCTCTACTACACAATTGGAGTGGAGAATCTTGGAGATTGGTCTGTTTAGCAGGCATATGATTTCATTACCATCTTTTGTCACTGTTACTGATTCTGTGACAGAATCACAAGATTTCCAGTTGTGTGGCATTTCCTCAATTTTTGTGCACAAAATAGATAAACTTGCTGGATTTTGTGAAATGTATACAGCACTGTACCAAATCTGTGGAATTTGTTGTACACAAAATTTATAAGTTCCCACAATACCAATGATCAATGATGCATGTCTGAAGACTGACAATTTCAGGGTTGAAAATTATAAGTTGCCTAACAATTTTGTGGTAGAAAAGATAAGGCATTGACACTGTCATGGACAAAACAGGTTCTTTAATTGCAAAGTTGATTGTTTTCATTGACCTTGCAGGCCAAGGTCAAGGGCATTGACATGCTTCTGATGACATCACACTTAGAGTCAACCAAATCCCATGAGGCAGAACGTAAGCGACAGTTGAAGACATCATTACAACATATGACTGATGCACCTCCATGTAAGACTGTTGTTTTCGGTGGGGATCTCAATATCAGAGACAAAGAGGTATTTATGAGTGACTTAAGTAAAGTTCTGTTATGAATACTGACTTGTGTTTGGATTACAGGTGCAAACATCTAAGATAATTGTGAACAGTCGATCATATATTATAGAAAATGAGTGAAAAAGTAAGAGAAATGAAACTGTACAGTTTTGAAGTGTAAAGTTGATACATAATGCGAAAGAAAGGATGCTGTCAAATAAAGACGAGATTTCGTCATCTTGTCGTAGAATTAACTCAAATTTTACCAAATCCCTGTACTGTTTTGATGATTTAGTATTCCCTGTTGTGAAAGACCATTTTCCTGATCCCACATCCTATACTTCACATGTTAATCAACCTGTTATGAGAGACCACTTGTTTTCTAAGTCCCACTTTTTGCTGCATGAAAGAGACCACTCTATAGATTAAGTAACCTTTTACTTCATACAATTTCGTCCTCTCTCCAGCATTTTGTGACCTGTTACTTGTCACTTACGAATGGTATTGTATTGAAAAATCTGAGGAAATAATCCTCATGTCTGCTGTCTGATGATACTTTTTGGGTTTCACACTGATTCCAAGTAAGGTATAACTGTATAGAGCTGTAATTTATGTGTTGGAAGAAAATATGAAAATTTTATGTGATTCTAACTGTGAAAACATTTTTATAATGTGACACTAATCATATTTATGGTTCAATTTTGTACAGGTTGAGGCTGTCAAGATGCCAGGTAATATCCTTGATCTTTGGGAGGTCACTGGTAAGCGACCGGAGGCTAAATTTACCTGGGACACAACAAGGAACGACAATTTAGAATGGAACCTAAAATTCCGCCCTAAATGTAGATTTGATCGTCTCTATTTGCGACATTCCACAACAAAACAAGTTCTAAAACCAGTGTACTTTGAGCTGATTGGTTTGGAGAGATTGGAGGACTGTCGAAGATTTCCGAGTGACCACTGGGGTATTTTGGCCCATTTTGACAAACTTTAAAGAGTCTTGCTGACTGTTTAAAAAAAAGTCCTTCATGGTAACTAAACTGTACCAATCTTGCATACATATCCTCAAGAAGTTTGTACCTTGGGACAGTAATCAAAATATTTAATTTCTAAGCCAGGACTTGATAAATGCATATGTGAATGCAATAGAAGATGCATTCATCGACTGAAATTTGCTAAGTTCAGTTACGCTGACCAATGAGGTTGAAATGACATTTGTATTTTAGCAGAACCAGGATACTGTGGACAATTTACACTGATTCCTATGTGTTTGAATGCATCAACCATGAAAGAAACAGAATCTGTCGTGCTTGTAAAGCTGTGATTCGATATATAGTGTGTGAGGTCAGAAAAATGCTGTGTAATTCTCATTTAAAGATAAAAATGTGATGTTTGTAAAGAATTTGTGTTTTAAATTAACTTTTTAAGTTAAATTAAGTTGTTACGACTGGAGAGAGAAAACATTGGATTCACAAATTATGCTCCATCTAGCCATTTGGCCTCAACTTCATGGGGAGGTGAGCTCACTTGCTCTGTATAATGCTAAATTTTTAACACCGAGCTCACCTCTTCTTGATCCCTGGAACCTTTTATTGACACAGCAGTGCACAATAATAAATAAAGAGATCTCAAATATTTATTACCCATGGATGCAGATACAGAAATTTCATTTCTTTCTGCCTTCCCCTGTGATGGGGCATTGAGTGCAAAATTCTTTTTTTTTTTTTTTCACCTGATAAACACAACCATCAAACAGCATTAGTTGACCCAAAACAGGCTGTTTCTTTAGTACATATGGTAAACAAACAATTTCAAACTTTTGTTTGGAAAGCGAGGTATGCAGTTACAAGACTGAAATTTGGCTTCAGTCCCCATTACGCATGAGCAGACATCTGCGTAATGTCATGTAACATTGCAACATAATTGTTACACCTCACTATAAAAATGAGTCTTAACGAGATCCCTTCAGTGCCTGATGAGATTCATACGAGTTGAAATGCGTTGCACACCACCACCACCTCATCTGCTGGCTACTTGCCTTGTCCTTTGGCTCATTTGTTTTAAATTAACCTTTCAGTGGAGAAGGGGGAGAGAGAGAGAGAGAGAGGGTTTGAATTTTATACGCACTTTTAAGTTACAACTCTCACTCTCACAGACTTACATAAGTACTGAAGTCTTGCATAAGGAAGAAGAAGTGACTTGATAACCAAGATAACTTTGTCAACTCACCTTCAACTGCAGGCTCCAGCTGTTCGAAGAGTGTTAAAAAGAAGGGCATGTAGTCATCAAATACCACCTCACTACAGCCCAAGCTCTGTCAGCGTGCGAAAATTCCCATGATACTATTGTCAGGGACAAGTGAAATCCTTTTGAGGACAAGTAACTTTCAAATTTCACTTGTCCCATGAACAAGTAATTTCTCTTGGCAAAATTCATACTCTCTCATAACAGACATTATCTCACTGTATGAAATAATGATTTCCATTGAAACCTTTTTTTTTAAAAACCAAAACTAGGGTACACTTCATTAGCACAAGTGATATTATGAGGGAGGACAGCTGAAAATTTTGTGTCACTTGTCCTACAGACAAGTAGTTTCAAAACCTTCCATCCTTCCATCTGGTGCTATCACTATAACTTCAGAAGTTTTTGTGTTGGAACTTCCAAATTGCATGTGATTGTACGCTGCTATAAGATCTGTTTTGTGTGTTTAGGGCCTGTATTTTTCCGTTTTTAACCGAAACGTAACGGAATAATGAATTTTTGTCACCTCTGAAATGGAATTTGCTGTTTTGCCTTAATGTGTTTACATTCAAAGAGAACTACTGAAATGGAATTTGGAAATTTCTGGCTGGTGAAATGGAATTTCTTGTTTTTTTGAAACGGAAAAATACAGGCCCTATGTGTTAGTATGCTTGACCTTCACCCACTTCTGAAGGACTGTGGTCACATATACAAAGCGCTTGAACTATTGAAAGCCTGCATCTATCAACCTGAATTTTACACAAAAGAAGCATCAAGGAGTGTTAAAAGCCTATTTAAAGTCAAGATCATGCATTTTTAAGGTAAACAGTCAATGCACAATGGAAGTGCTGAATTTACGGATGTAACTAAATGGGTTTTTGAGATTTGGCATCCAAATTGCACATGATTATGCATCATTATAAAACCTAACTACTTTTCATACATATTTGACCTTCACCTATTTTTCAAGGTGATGTTATCATTCCAACTTTTGAAAAGCCTGCATCTATCAATCTGAATTTTACACAAAAGAAGCATCACATAGTGATTCAAAAGCCTGTTTAAAGTCAAGGTCATGCCTCTATATATGTCATATCTGAGCATGCTCACCCATACCGGTGCATAGGGTCGCAGCAACCAACAGAGCCAAGCTCATCAATACAGCAGAAGGGGGATGCTCAGCAATCCGTCGTTGGACTACAGGAACTTGCAAAGACACTTGTTTCCAAAACTAACACTGCAAGGGGTTAGCAACCCTAATTTACTGTCTCATACATGTATACAGACTGTGTACACAATGCCCCCATGCAGTGTCCTCAGGGCACCACCTAGAAAATAATTTGTTGATACTGCACACATTAAATAGGATATAGAAAAACAGTGCTGTCCAGCTGCAAATCTCTGTAGCAGAATTTTCTTTACTTGTAGCATTTGTTCCACTCCTTTACATAAGAAACACTTATTTTTGAGAAAATCTGTAGCAATTTTGAAGAGCTTTGTAGCAAAATTTTGCTACAATGCTCCAGTTTGACAGCCCTGAAAAATGGCCTTGCCATGATATCTCTGTTCATTGCATTTGCACTAAAGCTTTGTCATTAGGTCAAACAGGAGTAACCTTGACCTACCCTCACCTAGGCGTCTGTCTGTCCATCCATCCTGGCCGAGGGGTTTTCTGTCACTGATCTGCTTCTAGTTACCCTATGTACTGATTTGGCGAATAAAAATCAATCTGTCAGTCAATCAATCAATCATGTATTCAGTTGGAATTCTGATGTATTTTATGAAGGCATCGAACTTACACCTATCCCAAAGTGGACATTGGCTGTCTGGAAGACCCCGCTGGGCACCCCAAGATGTTACTCCTATGCGGAAACTGTGCCCTTTGAAGTGTCGACTGGCCAGGCAACAGAATTTCAAACAAACAGGCCATTTTGCTTAAAAAAACTGCCGGGTCACGATCTGACCATAGTGTTATTTGGATAATAAAAGAGACTGCCAGGCCTTTTGCTCCTGGCTTTCAGATATGTCATTAAAAGATAGATTGAACATTGTGGCCCGGATTTAGCCGTGAAGCTAATAAGTGGGGTTGTTTTGTGGTATTGTGTTTGAAATGTGTGAATTTGACATTGACTTCTGAAGGGAGACCTTTCCTTAATGTTATGGACATATTCTCCATTTGTAAGATATTTTCATTGTGGGCATTTCCAGAGCAGGTGAGGTTGCCAATGCAGGCATATGTATGAAATGCAAATGCAAACATTGCTTGACACAAGGTTCTAATGTAGCCAGAAAAATTGACTTCCACGGCCTGCAGTAATCTGCCTAACATTGGGGCTGTTATTGATAACTTCCTATCCATGGATATGCAGAGTTCCTGTGCTCCCACCAGTAGTTTTTGAATCAGGAAATCTTCACATGGGTCTGAAAAAAACTTTGAATTTTGTGTTGGAAGCTTATGGCCAAAAGGTGAGTCTGAATTTTTTTCAATGATAATTTCTTATCAAACAAAAATGCTTCGTGCATGTAAGGCCACAGGGGCTGGAGTGAGGGGAAAAGAGGCACCCAGTCCAAAGTCCTTGCAGAAGTTAGTGCACATAGTCCATACCTGGCTGTATAGAGCAGCTGCATGGAGTTCAGTGATGATGTCATGAGCTGTTGGATGGTAGCAAAAAGTTTTCCACCTTGAGGTCTTCTGGGATTGGTGTTGGATATTTGTGGCTCTGGAAATTACTGATTATCTGATGTTGTCTCGGCAACTGGTTATGCCCCCCCCCCCCTCCTACCGGAGGAAGGGATATAGTAATCGCTTTTTAGCTCTGCTAACCTAAGGTCACACAGCTTATAGCATTGCTCATGTCGGCCCGTCCGTCATTCTGTTCGTCTGTCCCTCTGTAAACTTTTGGGTTGTGAATGCAATAACTTTAAAAGCTTTGATGTTAGCCCAATATACCTTTCAGGACTTAAAGGATGTGTGAAAATCTACGTCCCTTTTAATATAGGTGGTACCATATCATTAGCAATCTAAGTTGCTAATGATATGAAATTATGAGCCAAAATGTGTTTTAAGATATAAAATTCCATATTTGGAAAACTAAATTGATTAGACTTGCCAAATTTATAGTATAGATAGACCATGTCCAATGCTAGAATGTTATATAATATTAGCCAAAATGTCTTTTAGGATATAAAATTCCATATGTGGAAAAGTAATTTGACCAAACTTGCAAAATTTGTAGCACAATAGACCATGTCCAATGCTAGAATGTTAAATAATATTGGGGACCTTGACCGATTTTTGTGAGGTCACCATGCCTGTAAAGTTGAAAAGAGGTGATTTTTGTAATTGCAAGGTGTAGCTTGGACATCAATGACAATGTAAGGACAGTACCAGGCCCATGGGCCTCTTGTATTACATAATCTGGATGACCTTGATCTTTTGCCCCAAGGTCACTGAGGACATAAAATCAAGGACTCGCTGATTGTTGTGTTGGCACATGCAATAATATCCATCACAGGAATTGCACAAATAAGCTATGACTACATGTGGAGAGAAGTGCCATGTGGTGGACAATGAAGCACTAAAATCACATAAGCTTAACATGTTCAGAAGCCACTTGAGGACTGGCAACTTTGAAATGAAGATGTATGTGCAATATAGCCATGGTGACAGCAGAGCATTAGACCCATGGGCCTCTTGTTCTGTCACTGCGACTGTCCATTATTAGTGTCCAGGCTTTATTTCACTTGTACTTCAACTTAGATTATGAAACTTCAGACACAGGTGCATCTGGATATAAGGGTGTATCATGTACCAAAAGTAGGTCACTAGATCAAGTATCTAGGTCACAGTGACATACCCTTGTAAAACCATGTCTGGGTTATAATTCCTTTACTATGTAACTTAATTTCATAAAACTTCACACATAGATATATCTTGACTTAAAGGTGTGTCATAAAACAAATCTAGGTCACTAAGTCCAGTATCTGGGTAACAGTGCTACAATCATGTAAAGCTAACCTACACTTCACATCCGAATCTTGAAAATTTATGCACCTATGTATCTGGACACAAGGATATGTCATGCATAAAAGCAGGTCACTAGGTCAAGTATCTGGGTCACAGTGACATATCCTTGTAAAATCATGTCTGGGCTATAATTCCTTTAATCTTAACTCAGTTTTAAAAAATTTCAAATATGCATATATGTATCTTGACTCAAATGTGTGTAATGAAGTAAACAATAGATTCCTAGGTCAAATATCTGGGTCACTGGTATATGCTCGTAAAATCTTGTCCGGGCTGTAATTCCTTTACTCATTATGGTAGTTTCATGAAACTTCATACACACACATCTTGACCCAAAGGTGTGTCATGGAACAAAAGTAGATCACTAGGTCAAGTATCTGGGTCATGATATAAAACTGCAATGCAGTCATTCCTGTCTGGGCCATTATTCACTTGTCCTTCAACTGAGAGCAATAAAATTTTACAAACAGGTGCTATTGGACATAAGGGTGTGTCATGCAATGAAAGTAGGTCACTAGGCCAAATACCTGGGTCACTGGTATATTCTGGTAAAATAGCAGGAACTGGTTGGAACTAGAGGCAATACGCTTGCATGGTGCTCCTCCACTTCCAAGACCTGGTGGAGTGCAAACATGTCCTCATAATGTGTGAAAGCAGGACTGCGGTGGCATTTCCTCAACATGCAGGGCAGTATGCAGTCAAAGAAGCTGACAGAGATGGTGTTCTGAAGACGGCGTCCGCACGCATGTCCTGGGACATCAAAATATCCTGGCAGACCAACTCTCGAGAAAAGGCCAGCCGGTAGGACGGGGTGGTCGCTTCACCCCAGGGTCGTTCAGGCCATGTGGGCCAGATGGGGAACTTCACACGTGGATCTGTTTGCGACTTGCAAGAATGAAAAACTGCTGGTTTGTTTGCATCTTGCCTGTCCCAGACCTCAAGCCTTATTGGTGGATGCTCTAGCCATGGACTGAAGCAACATATGGGTGTACAGCTTTCCACCTTGGCAGATCCTTCTAAGGGTACTGCTCAAGGTTTGCTCCCACAATTGAAATCTGATCCTGGTCGCCCCTTGGCGGACATGGAGAGATTCCTTGGTAGACCTGTTGCAATTGAGCTTGGAGCCTCTGCTACCATTACCAGCATGGCAGATACTTCTGGTGCAGCCATAGTCAAGCGTGTTCCATTGGAATCCTCAAGTGCTAAACCTCCATGTTTGGCGGTTGTCTCGCAGCACATCTGTGACAGAGGCTTCTCAGCATCACTGTCTGATATAGCTGCCAGAGGGCTTCAATCTTCTTCTCTAATTGTTTACTCAGCTCGGTGGAAAGTGTTATCCATCTGGTACACCAGTAAGAGAACTCACCCCTGGGCTTTGTGCATTGCGGACTTCCTGTTATATCAGTGGGAAGTCTTAGGCAAGAGCTCAAGAACAATGGAGGGTTTCGATCAACCATCTCTTTAACCCTTGCCAACGTCCTAGACATGCATGTCGGAAGTGATTCTTATATGTCAGCGCTCATCGCTTCCACATGATCAGGCCAGTGACTTGACAGGTCTTTCCGAGGTGGGACCTACCGCTGGTTTTAGTCATGTTGAAGAAATTGCCCTTTGAGTGCCTTTAGGACTCTAACTAGGTTTCCCTCAAGTACCGGACGTGGGAAAACTTGTTTTCTATTAGCACTCGCTTTGGGGGCTAGGAGAAGTGAGATCCACGCTCTGGCCTATGACTAACTCCAATGGTCAGCTGACCACTCCATGAGGCCTCTCTTGCTTCCTTGCAAAGAACCAAGTGCATGGCTCAAGATCTGGCTATGGCCTTTAAGGGTTTTACCCTCCCTGCGATGGATGTTGCCCTTTGTCTCAAGGAGAGAGAGCCCCGTGCCAAGTAAGAGTTCTTCCCTGGTACTTTTCCCGCACGGACGGACTCAGAGGATGGAGGTCCACCCTCTTTCTACCACTGAGTAACCCAAAAAAAGGAGCAAGTTTGCAGAAACAGGATTTCATTGTGGATTAAGCAAACAATCTTTAAGGCCTGTGAGACCTGACTAAAAAGGCCTGGCGCCTTGCAGCTTGTTTCTGCCAGAGCTCACGAGGTATGAGCTTTCAATGCCTCCTGGCGCACCCTGCGGAACGCTGCAACTGTCGACATTCTGCAGGCTCGCCGTTGGTTGTCTACAACTTTCACTAAGCCCTACTTGCGGGACATGATGGTGCTAGCGGATGGCATGTATGCCTTCGCAAGCATAACCTGCTCCTTTCCTTATGCTCTGATACTTGTTCGATAGGCCTTCTGGATCCCATCAGAGCAGCAACCGTGTTCCAGCTTATGGCACTCTGATGGTCATATCCGATGCAGGCTTATAGGTTGGCACATTTCTCAGTGGGCATTTTAGGGCTTCGTGCTTAGTAGACCTAATCTCGAACAGTATATTCTGTCACCCTGGCCTGTTGCCAGTTTGACACAGGAATCTGCTGCCCACGGAACCATATACTGCCCCCTTGCATCTGCCAGGACCTGTAAGATCTCCAGGCCTGATGGAGCAGAAACTGATAATGTCTACCCACGACAGTTGTCATCCTGGCAGGTGAGCACTGGGTTCAGTGGGGGCCCATGCTGGTCCGTAAGGAAGGTTTCCAGTTTAGGCTGGATTGTGCTGTCGGGGGCCTCATCTCCATGTAGGTCTGAGGTTTTCCCTGCAGACGTCGCCTCCTCACATGGACTGATGGTTACCCCCAAGCCGCTGGTCCCAGTGGTCAATTGAGGTCAGTGTACCAGTGAAATTACACCCACTGCCAGTACATTTGTATAATGGTAATTGTGGTCGAGAAGTAACATTACGTAAGTAATACGGGATATTAGGAGTAATATCAGTATTTGTTTGATCAGAAAATTGAACAATGACGGCAACTTGTGGGCCTAGATTATTTACGTCAATTACTGTTATTAATTTAAAACTTGCTTTCATTATGTTGCCCCGTGCAACGGGACATATTGTTTTTGCGTCCGTTTCTTCCGCTTCTTCTTGTTCTTCAACACATTGTTGTGTGTGTTGCGGACGCATAACTCAAGAAAGATTTGACTTGGGAAGTTGAAATTTTTTGTGAAAATGTTCATATATAAAACCTTGCTTTGGATTGCAAATGGGTGACCTTGACCTTTTTTTCAAGGTCACATGGGCATGTCATGCAAAATTGACGCGGACGCAATAACTCCACAAAGATTTGACGTAAGAGGTTGAAATTTTGCATGATTATGTACCAAATTATGAACAAGGTTGGGATTGTAGATGGGTGACATTGACCTATTTTCAAGGTTACACAGCCACTTTTAAAAATCATTGCAGATGCATTCGAGAAAGATTTGACGTAAAGAGGTGGATATTTTGTGTGATTGTGTTTCTATGTAAGATTTTTGTAAGACTTTGCTTGTAACTACAGATGTATGACCTTGACCTATTTTCAAGGTCACATGGGCATGTCATGTAAAAGTGATGCGGACGCAATAACTTGGCAAGGATTTGACTTAAGAGGTTGAAATTTTGCATGATTATGTACCATAATATGAACTAGGTTGGGATTGCAGATGGGTGACTTTGACCTATTTTCAAGGTCACGTGGCCATTTTTTAAAAATCATTCAGATGCACTTGTGAAAGATTTGACTTAAAAGAGGTTGACATTTTGTGTGATTATGTTTCTATGGAAGACTTTTGTAAGACCTTGCTTGTACCTGCAAATGTATGACCTTGACCTATTTTTCAAGGTCATGTGGGCATTTCGTCAAAAATCAACTTTTTGAAATGTCAATAAATAGTGTACCTTCACCATGTCTGTAGATCATTGGAATTGGTATGCCTATTTATAAAAATAAGGGTGACAATGGTAACGGCGCACGGGGAGACATTTGATTTTCTGTTGGAAAATCAGCCTGTTCTAGTTGCTTTTGTTTTTAAATCAGAAATTGACAATGCAAATGAGCCTGCTGAATATGATCCCTAAATATCTTTATGTTTTGACACATTCAATTTACCTGCCTCATATAGTGAAATTTTCTGTGAGCATTGTTCCAGTTTTATTGAAAATGATCATGTTTGTTGTAGTCATATTGACCTCTAACTCCCATTTCTTACAATATTGGTCCAGATTATCTAAACATTTTTGCAGACCATCCTTTGAGCTTGACAGCAGAACAATACTGTCTGCATATAAGATGCACCGAACTTTACTACCCTGTAATTGTACTGCATCAATATGCCGCATATTCCTCATGCAAATCGTGTGCAAAAAGAGAGAACAAGGCTGGGCTCAAAAATTCACCTTGACGAACACCTAGAAATATTTGAAAGGAGGGAGTAATACCAAATCTAATTTTTACATATGCAGCCACTAACTTTGCTGTTTGATAGAAGTTATTTCCAATACCAGTTTTTAGTATTTTAAAGAATGGCGCTTTCCACCACACTTTATCAAAGGCTTTCTTCAGGTCAACAAAACATGCAAACAATTTGCCTTTCTTTTTCGTGTAAACATCAATTGTGCCCTAAACTTAAGTGTATCATGTGACCCCCCAAAATGCTGCTGAGGTTGTGGTGCCACTGCTGACCTCAGGTGGCAAATTATCACACTACTCCTTTCAAAACTAACCTGTGCGTGTGGCCGACAACACTGGTCCTCTAATCTAACTTAAATTAACTGCATTTTTAAACCAGTGAAAATTTAATTCCTCTCTGTCCCAAATATTAGTTATTCTTAAGCCATTCAACCATTTCCCGACACAAAATATCCACTTACATGTAGAACTATAGATCTCCTTCTGATGTAAAACATACAACTCATAAATTATGTTTGAAAGTTTTTTTGTTTTTGTTTGTTTTGGGGTTTTTTTTTTTTGTTTTTGTTTTGTTTTTTTGATTGACCTTATTTAGATTTTAGCCCAGTATCCTTGTTCTCTACATTGTATATTGACATCTGCTGGGCATTTATGTAGTTCTCTACAGACCATATACAGCTTGGAGTTCTCTGTTTAACCCATAAAACTACCTTGTAAAATTTCAACTTCAGTTGATTAATAATACTGCTCTGGAAAGGACCCCAGACTTCAGAACCATACAATAGAATTGACAATAATATACTATCAAAACACTAGAATGGCAAGTTTACAGGAAGCATGAAATGTCTATTGAAGTTCGAAGTTGATTTTATTCCCCAAATTGTTTGTACATGAAGGGACGTACATGCAAAGTAGAACATTTGTGAAAAGACAACAGTGTTAAAGATAAAATACAGTGACAGGAAACAAAAATAATACCATATGCTGTCATATGGCCTTAATTTATCTTGCTCCATGTGACTATGAATCTTTATAAATTTACAGAGATTGACCTGCTCAGTCACATCATCACAGGTCGTAATATGGATTTTTATACTTAATAAACTGCGATCATTCAAAAATTTCTTTCTTTCATGCTTGAAAAAGTTACATTTGAACAGAACATGAAACTGATCCCCTACATCAGAGTCACACAAGCAAGCGATAGATCATAGCTTCTCTAACTAAGAAGACTTTCACAATGTAAAAGTGTAAGTGTATCAATAACTTAATTTGGTAGCTGGTGGTTTCCTAGTCCATATGCATAGTCTAACTGCATGAAATTTTGGTAAATCAATTAGATATCTTTCAAAGCAAAATGCGACCTTGAAGATTCTATAATTTAAACATTTTCATTTTCGAAGACCTGAGGATGCCATTTCTGCCTATAATGATCTTCTGATCTGAGCATTGGAAGTACCCCATCCGAGTGCTCCGGGAAATTTAAAACGTTTTAGCGGGCAAGCTATTTTTCCATCGAAACCGAAGCCATAGTACTTCCGGTGTAGCAGACATGACTGAACATTCCACCATTCATGCTGTTGAGCTGGAAAACTTTCAAAGATGCAGCTCAAAAATCACTCAAATGGTTCACAGGGATACAGAGGAGTTCAAGAGAGAATTGAGTGTTCTTTTAGACGAGATTAACTCTCTTGAATATTCGCTAAGATTCGTGAAAGAACAGGTAAGAAACTCAATTATGGCCGTGGTGCTTGCCAAACCTTGAGCTTGAGCCTTGACTCACTGTCACTCAGACATTGTCATTGACTCATGCCAGATTCCAGACTCTTGTTTTTGCTTTGGTTAAAGAAAGAGAGTGATACAGCAAGTCCCTGGTAAATAAATAAATAAATGAAGATGGAGGTGAATTATGCAGGAGAAAAGACGAACTGACCTGTTTCCTGTCGTTCAAAGACCAAACTGGAATATGACAATGACATGGCAAATTGGGAAAATACACACTTGTATTACACAAATTTAGTAATTATGTTTGGTTTTGACAGGTATTCTTTCATAACGCATTTTATAAGCAAAACTTCACCTATTTAGCTAATTCATTAATTGCCACATTCATATTTTAATATGTAACAGCCAGGCTGTGGAAGCTCCCGAAGGCAAAGTACGACTCGACGCTTTGTCGCCCTACTGTGTTTGGTGTCTTTCCAAGCGTGATTCATATTTTGCGATGACTGTGTTTTGTGTAGTTCCCTGCAGCCTGATTCATATTTTCCCTGCAGCGAGGCAGGGAACCAGCCAAGGCCATAGCCTGGGGCCGGTGAGCGTTTATCTTTGCTTATCAACTGTCATTCCCTGAAGAAGGACTAATGATCCGAAAATTTGAGAAAAATATTAATAATTATGTACACGACAATGAACTTGATCTTTCATTTGGGTTAATCTGTCCCGGAGAATGATTCAGTTTTCATGGGTTCTAGACTGCACTTCCGCTTCCTGTTTGCTTCAAAAAACAACTTCCGTGCTGCAAGCAATTCAGGCCATCCACTAGCAAGATAAGGGAGCATGAATTAATTTGTTTCCTGTACGCATGTAACGGTTAAGCTCCCTTCGGGAGCTATTAATTAATATGTAAACGGCTAGCACAGTGAAAAGCGAGCGCAGCTTCAATCCTTATGGAATATATATATATCATATGTTATGCGCTATCGACCGATCTGCTCCATCGACCAATCGTGCTGTGCTGATAATGGATCTCTCGTCGTTGCACACATCGGTTGATCACGCAACCATCGATAGATCGCGCTGTGCTCACGATGGACATAAATAGCTGCGCGAACGATGGGTGTATGCATGATCTTTTAATAAACAGATAAACTGTGGTTAGAACTTGGCTAAGTTATCAACGTTGATTATTAGCGTTTTGGTTTTGTTAAACAAAATGATGTGAATAATCTTTAGATTTCTGTCGCCAAAAGTTGAAAACGGGCAACTGCAAAATCATCAAATGGCAAAGTCAATGCACGCAGTTTCCTGTTGACATGAACTACAACAGTCAGCATGTTAGAGATCGTATGCATACATGTCCTGGTTGACTATTTAGCCAATTTGCCTGTAGATGGGGTACGTGAAATTGGACTTGAAGCTTGAAAATTTGTCAAGGGAAACTGACAAAAAGTTGTGCCCACTTTTTTTTCTTTTCCATAAAATACGGTGAATTAGACACTTTTAATAGGCCCTAATGTGACCCTTTTGCAACCACACAAATAAACAATGTATCCAAAATCAGAGAAACCTTGCCCAGACAGAATGGTAGCTGAGCTTGTCTAATTATGATGATTGCTTGATTGTTTTTTTTTTAGTGCACAAAAATTCCATTTTATTTTTTTCAAATCCCCAACCTACATTTTGTTGCTATAATATTATATAGACAATATTGTAAATAAAAAAAAAATGGTGCAATGTGTACAGGAGGTTGTAAAATGTTAGAATGTTTGAGATTTTCTTGCAGACATATTCGTTTGCAATAATATACAAAAATATATGGGAGAAACAGTTGTTACAATGTATACAGCCTGTTGTCATATGTTTGTCAATCATTTTTACAGACATTCAGTAGCAACAATATTGTATTGTTAAAATTCTCTTACAATAAAGTGAAAATATTTATAATTTCAATAGTACTGTGTAAAATTTCTACTTTTTCAATATGGATATCTAATAATGATAAAAAAAATATTATCGAAGGAATTTTTTTTCCATTTGGGACATAATTTTATTATCCCACATTTCATTTTATATTTTATTATTTTGCCTATGTAAAACCATACCTCTTACATGTATGTCAAGCATCCCCCCCCCCCAAAAAAAAATCCAAATGTATACTCCATCAAAAGACTTAAATGACAACACCAAACAAACAATTGCTTGAGGGCATAGTAATGTTTTTTTTAAATATAACATCCACAGGAAACACAAGTTACACGTCTTTGGTCTCATGATTATCTCAGCCAAGCAAATAACGTCACTTGCCCAGTGTGCCCCACGTGGAGGGGGGATCACATCGCACACTACATTTTTTACCTGCCACCATTTCATTCACTTTATTGCCAAAAATACACCATTAATCACAGATGGATTTATGTTCAAACACCATTCACTTTATTGCCAAAAATACAGTATCATTCACATATAAACTACTCCTCTATCACACTTTCATTTGCTAAAAATATACCTTCATTCATGGGATTCTCTTTTATTATCTAAAAGCATTGTAAGCAGTAAAACAAATTACTAGCATAAACTAAAAGCAAATCAGCATTCATTTGAATCATCTCAACTGATCATACACAGCATTCTAACACTCTGTCGTGCAAAATCCTTAATCAGTCACTGGAAAAAAAATCTAAAATTCTTAATGTACAAATTTATTGTTTAAAAATTCTACAATTCTTAATGTACATTACTTTTTTGTGTGAACAGTGCAAGTGCCCATCCACTATATTTTGTAAACATCCACAACATATATTAATGTACATCACACAACTTTTTTTTTTTTCTGTGAACAGTGCCAGTGTCTTATCACCATTTCTTTTTCTTCAATTGCAAGCTCTGCTCCATGTGCTTTCAGAGATTAGTGGGCTGCTGACATGTGAAGTGAGTGATCGACAAACTGACAGCCACAGAACCATTGATAGGCTCTCAACAAAATGGTTCTGTGGCTGTCAGTTTGTGATCACTCACTCACATGTCAGAGCCAACTCTCATGAAACCACTCAAGAAAACTGTCATCTGGACCCTGACACATCTCTCGCTAGCACAGCGGCAACAGCACTCAACAAGTGTCATACTTTGAACAAACAATCCATCGATGGTGCAGCGCCATCTATCGATGGGTGCGCGAACAAGAGATCCATTGTCAGCGCAGCGCGATCGGTCAATAGCGCAGATCAGTCAATAGCGCAACATATATATATAATTATAGACTTTTGAATGAGTGATACTGTCCTCAACATAATTGCTCAATGCCTGTCAGAATCAACCTCGAATTCAAGACCATAAGTTCTTTGGAAAGGCCTACATCAGCATTTTTTCTGAGCCAATACAGGTGTGGAAAGCATTGAAGTGTAGGCATAATTTTAAATGTCTTTTCCTGGTTGATGATTGTAGATGTTGTACTTCAATTTGGTACAGTTCTGTGCAATCTGGTATAATTCTGTGCAGGCCGGTACAATGCTGTGAAATCCGGTATTGCTATTCGGTACTATCTAGTCAAATCTTGTGAAATATGGTACAATCCTGTGCAGTCCAGTAAACAGTGACACCAATTTTTCACAACAGGTGTTGCGCTGTTTGGGAAACTGACCGCAAGTTGATTTTCACTACAATGTCCAGTGTTAGTGCGATTTCAGCAGGATATATTCCAAGGCAATAAAATTGGAAACTGAGTTAAAGACTGTCTGAAAAGAATGATCGAAACTGTATTCAGCGCAAATTTATTTTAATATTACCTGGAATGCCATGCTCTTGATGGAAGCACTCATTTCAAGATGGCACCCCCACAAAAACGATAACTTTTGATCGGCATACCACAGGAGCATCCAAAAAAGGCCACTTTAACATGGGAGTGAATGGGAATGCACACTTGTATCCACCGAGCAGAGATTAGTAGGTCAATGCCTGTGATGTCATGGTGAATCCAAGAATAGTACTATTCCACCATGTTGCTACAGTGTGTCCATATGTTTCCAATATGAGTGCACATTGAACTTATATTCAGACTGACCAAAATATTTATTGTATGCATCCGCCATCAGGCCAGTGTGACAATATATGTGTAATACTCATAATTAGAAATTAGAACAGAATCTGTCACACTTCATTGTAATCAATACATTTGACATTCAACTTTGCCGCAATATCAGTTGATCACATGGACTACTCACTACTATGAATACATGCTTGTAATTGAGTTTCATAACCCATGTGCGAGTAGACAAGAACAATGGCTTAATTGGCATGTTAATAACTGAATATGCAAGCCACACCCCAGTGGTCTTGCCTGATGTCCTGCAAGAGTGTGGGTCTTTTACAAAGAAATACACTAGGATTGGTGGGAAGATGAAAATTTTCGCTCAAAACTGTCCACAGAAAGCAGGGATACACTTTGTAGCAAAAATTTTGAAAAGAAAGTTTTTCAGTCACACTTAGTGCTTTCAATACTTAAATTCTGAAATGCTCAGTCAATGGTGGGATATACATTTTATTTAAATTTATTGAAGTCTGCAGAACTTTCAATTGTCTTCATGTTCACTCATGTATTTTCATGCACATACACTATTGCATTTCGTAGTCATACAATATAGGCAAATGGTTATTTGATTGCAAATTAACCGGTCCAAATTAACTATAGACATCACTAAATTTGGTTGAACATTACTGTCTTGAATTACTCTAGTCATGATATGTATGTACTGTTACCATGAGGACATGTAACAGAAAGCTAAATTCTGATAGGACCATTTTGATCATGGGCTTGACTTGAAATGGAAAAAAATACAAGATATGCAACTTTTACAACTCCGATCATCGCAGCACCCCGTCAGTTTACCCTTTAACGTTTTTTCTAGGGTGAAAGTTGTCCCTTCATGTGCCAATTTTTTGGCACCATACTGGCTTCAAAAATATGCAAATCAGGACCAGTGTCAGCCATGAACAGTGGTGATAGACTGAACAAAAAACAATGCAAACAGTTTCATTGTTTTTATATGGCTTTTTTTCAACAATTTGACAGTTTGTAATAAATGTGCTGATTAACGTAGGTAAGCCCCATTACTAAAAATTGAGACTACCATTCAGTAAAATTAGTCATGGCAAACTTGCATTTCTATGAATTAAAGATGATTTGATATGTCTACCATGTTATGCAATGATGTTGATTACAACAAAATGTTGGCTAAATATCAGAACAAGGGCTACTCCTTAGATGCTTGCCACAAGTTAGACTGGCAAGTCCTCGTCTGCATATTGTTGTTTCCCACTAGTTAGAAAAGACATATACATATATCATAGAATTATTGATTGGTCCGCGAAATACTGACACACCATGCGAGTTTGCGAAGCAAACGAGTATTTTGCGGACCAATCAATAATTTTATGATATATGTATATGTTTTTTCTTACTAGTGGGAAACAACAATATGCAAACGAGGACTTGCCAGTCTAGCCACAAGTCCATTGACAAACAAGTCCAGGGCTGTATCTACATATTTCAATATTTGCCACACAACAAAACTATGTACAAAAAGATAATAATAAATTAATTGATTTAAAGAAAATATTCTACTGACCACAGATTCTGTATTAGGTGAGTGTATATAGTGTGTGGTGACTTTAATGCACTGCCTTGGCTGAAGATTTCGTCAGATTCATGTAGATTCATGTGTTCCATTGCCGGATACCTATTTGAGTGGTATTTCTTTGGGCAGAAACAATATGGATAAAGCTAGAATTGATAATCATGCTAAAAAAAACAAAAAAAACTTCTTGATGTTTGCAAGACCTCTGGTTTGAGAATTCTTAATGGAAGACTCATAGGGGAATAATATAGAGGTCATTTCACATGCTTTAAAGTACCCCTAGTGTCATTCACTCTCAGCCCAGGGGGTTGCAGTTGCTCCAGTGGAAAGAATGGAGGGCACAGAATATGGAGAAAAGCTCACCTGCTCATGCATGGTTTTGAATCCCAATATGTCCGGAAAGAGATACCTTAGACAGGAATGGAGGCACGGTCAAGAGTGGGGAAGCCTCTCCCTGTAGACCATGTTCTAAAGAAACTGCCATGTCAGAATTGTTCATTACAGACATTGAGGAGGAATAAGTTACAATAGATGTATATTGATAGAATGTTTATCATATTTCTGTGTGTTTATTATCATGTTTCAACCATTTGTCTTTTTTTGTGTGTGTGTTTTTTTGCACACTTTATTGGCATTAGTAGCCCCTGGCTAATGTTTTGTCCCGACATTAAATAAAGATATGTCTATGATCATGGCATTTGTACTCCAAATTTCTCCTCAAATGTACGGGCAACAGACATAATGATAAATATATGCCAAGAAAGCAGAATGACGAAAACATTAGGATGATCACCCAGTTCATGTTACATTTGCCCTTGCATTATAATCTTGTTTATCATATGCGATGGATGTTGAATCAAGTCTGAACAAATTATATGCATAGTATGGCTTCAAATTTTCAGATGTCGTGATTGTTCCCTTTCAGGATGCCGCAAGTCTGCTTCTCAAGTGTTGTCACCTGGTTCCCGGCCCAAAGCACCCCCTAACTGCCAAAGTATATCAACTGGTCTTCAACTTGATTTGCAAACAACAGGTATTTAAAGAAATGGCATGATTTAAATGTTACCCTGGACTTGATATCATCTCCAAAAATGCTGAATGTTTTGGATGTTATCAAAAAAGTTAATTCCTGTCAAAATATGATAAAGATGTTATGCAGACGGGGGGCTTTCTAAAGGTAATTAACGGTTTTTGATAATTTTATTTCTTTTGAGATATTTGGAGAGGTGTATCACATGTCCAAATTTTCAAGTTTTCAGCCCCAATGCAATCTGAAGAAATGAGTAAAAACCTTTTTATACTAACACAGTACATGTAGCCTTAAAAAACAAACAAAAATTGCATATACATTTCTCAAGATACATGTCTTGATCATAATAGCATAGAATTGGTCATTTTATCTTAAATGTGTTTCAAGATGTATAAAAGAAATCACAAAACCTTCTGCAAAGCCTTGTGAGCAATTTAGTTTATAGGTTTATTAGGTTCTGAATGCATATCATAATCATGCACTTGCCCTAATTGAAGCATGACCCCAACTTTTCATTTTGTTGACTCGGCATACAACATTAATTTTTCTCTTGTGTTTATCTCAGCCGACTTATCAGTCCGATGAGGTAATCTGGTTGTTAGGCATCCTCTGTTGGTCCATCCGACTGGCCAGCATCAGCCATAATTAACATTTTCAACTTCTCCAAAACTGTCAGTCATATTTGCTGCAAACTTGGTGGGAACGTATCTTAGGTGGGGGTCTACCAAGTTTGTCCCGATGGTCATCCTTCATTAATTTTTAGATTTTTTTTTTTTATAAATTTCTTGTTAAACTCAAAAAATCTCATAGACTGTTAAGGGAATTGTTTTGAAATTGCATGAGGACACTTCCGGGGACCCTCAGGCCTTGTAGAAGTGACCAGTATATTTGAAAACTTTGCAGTGTCATTTTGGTGAAATTTGGTTACTTTTAAAACTTCTCAATTTTAAAGACTGGCCTAACTTTTGTCTACATCTGATTGGTATATTTAGCATAAAATGTTTTTGTGCTATAGAGTAACAAAAATTTGAACATATACTTTGCATGTAAAATGGACAAAGTTTGATTTTGTAAAATTCAGTTTAATGTTATTTGCACATGTTTCAGAAGTTCTGGTCATACTTATTCATGGTTGCCCCATATCGTATGTACCCACATGTGGGTGGGGGGTGAACTCATGGATAAGCTAAGCAGGCAAATCCTTGGATAGCTGAATTGCCACTAATATCATGTGTTTTTCTACTTGTAGTTGGTGTTGACTCACAATTTGGAGCCAGTAACTCGGTATCTGGTGACAGCGGTATGCCAGAGTCACGCACCACATTTGGCACTAGCTCTTCGGGCTTTGGGGGCTGTTCTGTATGAAAATGTCGGCAGACTTACCAAGGTGACCTTATTTATTTAATATGAATACTACATCATGAGCAGAATTGCATTATTAAAATGTAACTGTAGCAAATGTGAATAAAAGTCATGTTGCTGTTCAATTGGTAATTCAGAAATATTTAACTTTTTGAGGATGATTTTTCTTTTGCACATTCATGCTTTGAATTCAAAGAAAGTGCACATCAACTGTGGAAAGATATATTCTGTTCAGGCTTGTAACCCACCAGTCAACTTTGATGAGGTCAAATATTTTATGCGGCCTGTTGTTTGAATATTCTGTGAAGAAGGCAATCAGTTGTGACATAAGAACTGTTTCTATTTCAATGAAGTAACTTAGATGTAATAAAAATCCAAAATTTGTCAGCAACATGTATAACTTTGAAATCAATCTACACATGCTAAGTTTCCTTGGTCAGCGATTTTAAAACCCTCTTTGGATTTATTAAAGCTTGTAATGTGGAATGATCTCTTTCATGTTCAGTATCACAGTGAGCTATTGGATCAGCGGGGACCTTTGGTACCCTTGACAACAGCTTCAGATGATGATGTACGCAGAGGTGCCCTGCAATGTATGGAGAACCTGTGTATGCGGTTAGTACTAAATGTCCTGTGAGGCTGCCAGACGCCCTGCAAACAAAGTTTCAGAGGTTACACGTGTAATCTGAATTCAGCTCATCTGTCTGTCTGGTACATGTGAACAGAATATCTTTCCATATGTTTGGTCTAGTCCTCTTCATTGGATACAGTAAGGCCATGCGAGCATTTCTTGACCTCCTGTATGCAGATGACGTATATTTCAACCTTACGTGTTCAAGTTTTCTATTAAATGTATGTAAGAGATATTGAGTGAGCCTTTCTGTATGTTAGGTCTCACCCCAAAGTATTTGACAAGTTTCCTGAATGCAAGATCTATATCAATGATGTAAGACAAGAAGATACCACGAGTGGAAGTGGCTTCCTGTCTGCCAAAGAATGAGAAACCCGCAATGCACAAAGTGCACAGTAGTTTGTTAACCCTTATCCCCTTGAATTCACAGTCAACAGCTTTCCTTGGCATAAGTGCCCAACCCATGCCAAGGAAAGCTGTTGCCTGGGGCATGTGATCTTGATGGGTCTCATCTACAATTCTCAAATTGTTTTTCATTGCAGTTGAAATGAGTTGAAAACGCTGAAGTAGACGACACTTGACCACCAGTCGGTTTTGGCCTGTTTAAGCAAAAAAGGGTTAATCATTCTGACAAAAGACAGCCACTATGACCCTGCTGTTTGTGTATGATTTTGGGACAGTAACATTCATTCGTATTTTTGAACTTCATGTTGTTCAACAATCTTAGAAACTGCATTGAACTGTAATTTCTAACTACCAAGGCCCTGCTTGCATACTAGTTTACCCTTGCATGGGTCAATAATTAAACCAATACAAAAACAGGATCATTCCGTTCCAACAGACCCAGTGGTTTAATGGTGAAGACAGGTCATTCAAGCAACACGCCTGTGTAGGGCCATCCATACTTTAATGTCACATCTGTTGACCTTAGCTTTTGTAAATAGTGACAAGAATATTTCAAATGTCTAATTGTAGCTGTCCTAAGACAAATGAAAAATAAGCAGTGGTTCAACTAACATCATTGATGAGGACACCACGGGTAGGAACAGTAGAAGTGTGGCTTAGGTTTACTTAATACAAAGAATAATTAAAAAAATAAAATGCTGCAGCAAAGTAAATTCAGCTAAAACCCTATCAATCTCCTGCATTTTTTGTCTTTAAGACCATGTATGGTGCATGTACTTAGCTGATTTGCCTGCTGAGCTGACTCTCAGGCCAAATCAGTTAATTGATGGAAAAGTAGTTAACTGCATGCACCAATGCATATGGAAAGCATAATGAATAATAGTGTCTTTGCAGGGCACCAGATGGCAGCTACCTCAGTGAAGACCATATTCAAGTGTGTTTCCAGGTGTTTGTGAAGACACTTCAGGGAACCAGAGAACCCATCAAAGATGAACTGGCCTATTGTCGAGTTAGTGGCAACAATATTTGATCTCCAAGTCTATCAGAATTTACCCCAATGTGTCATATTAACAGTATCTTATTTTAGTGACAGTCACTGTTTCTTATGTTAAGATTTGTCAATACAAAAACTCAAAGTGCATCACATGAGGTGATAAACCTGAATGCCCTGACTTGTATTTTGCTCTGTAGTTCTGTGTTCTGAGTGGTAGCCATCAGGGATTTGAATGTCTTTTCTTTGTTGTTGAACAAAGATAGTTTATTGATGGGTGGTGTAATATAAATACATTATGTATCAATGTACTGACGAGTTTAGTCTTGTTAAATATCATACAGACATATCTACCTACATTTTATGGTTTAATCAATTAAATTATTTGTTTGTATATTTATTTTATCATTATGTCATGTATTGCAGATACTAGTGAGTGTATTACGAGGGCTACAGAACATTCTTCTAGCCACTAAGTCCTGTCAGAAACTACCACTTGGACCTCTGCTGGCTGCTCTAAAGGTGAGGGAACTGGCACATGTACGCAGCTCCATCACAATACAGTGTATACCCCATGTAGCACACTGTATTATGTTGCAAAATCTGGAGAATCTAGATAAATTCGATGTGGTCCACCTATGTACAGATCCATACAAACATACCTTGATATTTGAGCTCATATATATGTACACCAATGCAACTGGTTGCCATGGCAATGAAAAAATCATTTGTGTAGTTAACTTATTTTTAAGTTTCCATCCCCTGGGGGAACCCTTTATGTTTTCGGGTTGTCTATCTATCTGGATGTCTATCCGGACGTGCACATTCTCATTACCGTGATATCTACAGAATGCCTCCATGTATCTTGCTCAAATTTGGCAATATGCTTATCTAACCTGGCAAGATGATCCGATTAGATTTTGGTGTCACCATGACCTAATTTGAGCAAATGGCAGTCTAATTACATGCTCATTAGGGCAGACCCTTCAGTGGACGCTTTGCGTTGAGGTTATGTCTAGTTTGAGCAGTTGTTCCAAATTATGGTACACACACAACATATGTCTCTTAAAACAGTCAACCAATAGATGTGTTTTGTCGGAAAATTCAGAAAATACATAAAAAAAACTCCAATTGTTATGTCAGCAACATATTTCATATTTTATAACTGTCTTGTTTAACAACTCAAAATGCAAGCTACATGTACATTGTTTTAAGTTGATATATTGAGTAAATTTATCCTTACATGTTACACACTCAATATACCAATAAGTAATTATCAAGTGTAGAATATTACTAAAATGAATACAAATCACGTGCCCCCAGCCACAATGGCCATAAATGTGGTGAAGACTTTAATTTGTCAACATTAAAAACATAACTCATAATACACAGATATGACTTTTCCTCAATTTAAAACAATTCCCTTTTTTTGTGTGTGTATGTGTGTGTGTGTTTAAAATAAAATGCTTCAATGTTACAGATTTTGTCTAGAAAGTGCAAATCTGGTGTATTTTTATGTATGCAGTAAAACCTGTTGTATGTGGTCACCCCTTCTGCCGAGAAAAATTGACCACATACAGTAGGGGACCTGTCACTGCAGGTAAATTTAGAAAGAAATTGACTCCTGTGCCCCAGTAATGTGATGTCAAAAAGTAGTGTAGCTGCTCATGGCAGTGACCACATATAGCAGGTACCAATGTGTATATGTGGAATAGGTTTTTTCCTCCTTCTGTATCAGTCAGAATCTCAAAAATTCACATTGAGATTCTGAAATTCCATGAAAGTAACGTCTGTAGCCTGCATGTGTTCTTTTCATACTTCTGACCAGTGGAATGTTTTATTGTGACAAGTTTTGCTGAAGCACATGACTGTTTTAAGAAAATCATACTCACATGGTAGCAAAAATCAAGTCCCATGTATCAATTATTTCATAGAATAATATACATAATGTTTTTTTTATTTTTTCCTGTGGGATTTTTCTATTTTTAAATAGATGTTTAACTTGCTGATAACATGATGAAGTAAAGGTGTTTATTTATGCAGGCATACAGTGTGCATGGTTTACCGGGCCACAGCTCTGGCGCTATCCCTGGCATTTTACATCCTGCACCGAGTTACCAGAGTGGAACCAAAGCCACCAGTAGTGCCACTGCAGGCCGCTCTAGCAGCAGTACCACTGCCGACCAGACTGGGCGTCAAGATGAACCTGTCAGCCTCAGACCTTCGACTGGAAAGGCAAAGAAAGGCCGAAAGAAAAGATCTGTGGGGAAACAAAATGACAGTAGCACAGCTAGTTATCAGACCGAGGCAACTGCTGCCGCAGATGAGCAGGTTTTTCTTGCAGATGGCCTGGGGGCATCACTGGGCCAGGGATACTACAGCAGTTTGCCTCTGTGGGCTCGTGTCAGTAGTTCAGAGTCTGAGTTTTCTGACACTGAGGGTGGGCAAGTAGCCAAACTGAGGTCGTTCACTGCCAAAGTGAGGCAGTGTGCTCTGGCATGCCTCCATTCGGTTATCAAGGTCAGTGGTTTCACGCATGTTTTATTGTAGCGATCATGAATTTAGGACAAGATCCAGTGGTTTAGAGTAAAATTAAATTTTGTATGGCATTAAATTAAACATGAACAGAAATTACATTTTTATCCCTTAAGTCTTTCACCTGTTTTCCACTCAAATCCCCAAAAAAGCACCTGAATGTAAATCTTCCTAAATGTTTTTACATAAATTTGTCATTACCAGAAAACATTTTTGCTGAGATTTATATGTAAGACCATGCATGATGGCACACCCTAGGTCAACAGCTTTCCTTGGTGTGGGTTAAGGGTAATGCACCCAACCCTGGAGAAGGAAAGCTGTTGGCTCAGTGTTGTTCTGACCAGGACAAGAGTAAGAGCCATTTCAACTCTGTAGATTTTGCCTTGAGTCAACAGCTCTTCAAGGCACACTTTGTGTGTAATTTGCTAGAGAAAGTTGTTGATCTGGATTTTTTTTTTTTTTTTTTTTTTTTTGCTTTTTAAAAAAGGCATGCTTGTAATTGAATCAGAGGTCTTCTTATGAGAAATATATATATGAATCTGGAATTGTTCTAGTATTTTTGTTTTGATCTGCACTGGAACCGTTAAATGGTGTCATACCAACATGTACAGGTATGTTATATAGAATAGGTTAGAACAAACATATATGGAAATAAGGCGATGACTCGTTGTCATCTACTCATCCATTGCAGTGACAAGATGGTGATAAGCTTTTTTGTTTTGTTTTTTAACTTATTTCAGTCAAGTGACAAAAAGGTCATGTTTGGGTACTGGCCGTCTTTTATCCCAGACACTCCAGCAATGGGCAGTAATTCGCACAATCAGACACTCTTCCTTGTCATCATGAAGGACCCTTCACCAAAAGTAAGCACAAGCAGATCCATATACTTGTCATTCACATTGCTATAGATAAGGAGATCCAAATATTCTTTCTATGTTATTTGTTGAGATTATATAGTATGAAATACAGTAAAATGCATTGAAACCTTGGTGTTTTGATGTCACCATTTGTTTCCTGCAGATGTGTCAGATACCTAAATATGTCAGATAACAGAGTCAATAGCAATAGAATTTGATTTCAAAGTCCTTCAAAACGTGTGTCATTAAGTGAGTGTGTCAGATATCTGAGAGTCCCGATAAATGAGGTTTCACAGTCCAGATCTCAGTACATTTTGCCTGTATGCTGGCAGACTCTGATTATATATGTTCATGAGGAATAGATATTACTGATTTGCCATGGTGGACAAGTATTTTTAATTCCGTACAACATTAAACATGGACAGAGAGTATATCTTTATCACTTATGTCAGAATTTTTTTAACATGACAATTTTTGTATCAATGCAGAAGTTGAATTGAACTTAGGATAAATTCAGGAAAATTAATATCTGAAAATCCTCTTTTGGCACCAATGTGGGAAATGAAGTAAATATACAAGTAATTATACAGCATTTTTTTCAGCAGTATTTTTTAATACAACTTGGGTCATAATTAGGTCTCTCTGCGAAAAGAATATGTAAAAAAAAATATGGATCAATTGTCAGTGTGGTGAGAAATACACTGATTGATTTTATTTATAATGAGATACTCAGCAGTTTGATTACAACAATTGTAGGTGAGAACAGCAGCACTTGCCGTCTTGTCTGCGTTGCTGGATGGTTCTAAGCAATACCTTGCAGCAGCAGAGGATATGTATGTATCACTTTACATTTTGAGTCTACACTAAGAAATGGATGTTATTAAGTATATAGTTTTATCAGACTGCATGAAAAATACCACTTAAGACAAAAGTACACATGTGAAGAAGAGTATGCACAAATGGTGGAGATTTAAAATCTGTTTACAAACTAAAAATAGCATAGTCAAAAGCAATTAATTACAGGGAAACCTGGCTTGAAGGACTGCCCATAGGAATGACCAGACTGTGGTCTTTCACTCATAGGAGGTGTAAATAGCATGAAAATATAGGGCAAAGTATGTTGAAAAGTGATCTTTTTAAGGTGAGTGGTCCCGTTGGAGTGGTGTATCAAGACAAGGACTACTATCTCTGTGGTGATTAAAGGCTTCCATATTGTTACTCCTACTGAAGTATGTCTTTTGGGACCAGTGATGCACATGTATGTTGCTACCGTCTTTTGTTGCTCAGGGTTCCACGGCCCACATCCTTCACCCCATTTTCTATAACATTGGGCTCGATGATTCGTGAGATTCACCGCTGTCTGTTGCTGGCCTTGGTTGCAGAGAACTCTCCCCTAGCCGTCACACAGATCATCAAGGTAGGTCAGCTGTGACACGTTATGGTGTGAAGCTGTTCTACGACATGTTTGTGTTTTTAAGAACAACTTGCTTACAAGGGTGCTTTCGCCTATTCTCTTTTCATCACATTAAAAAGTAGCTTTGAAGTATTATACAATCATGTACCTATCAATATTTTGTTCACATATAAAATATTATGCCCAGGAATACCAAATTAGAGGAAATTAAATTAGATCAGTTTTCTTGAGAGAACCTTGCACAACCAGTACAGTTGCTCATTACAAGGTTTTGTTGTAAGTCCTTGGTGACACTTCATTTCACAGTATTCTGTACAATATTAATGTTGTGTCACTTGGACTGTTCTTTATATAGTGGACAGTTTATTGCTGCAAAATGCGAGAATAGATAAGATATAATTGCACCATTCTAGTGGTCTTGTGCACATATTTGTTAAAATGAAAAAGACCAGAAAAATGTATTTGCAAGTACACACGCTATTGATTCTGCCTATTTGCAATTCAGTGCCTTGCCAGCCTGGTCGCCAACGTACCATACCAGAGACTAAAGCCTGGTTTACTAAGTCGATTGGCAAAACAGATCAAACCTTTTCTCTCCCACAGAGGTTAGTATAACTACATGCACATTATGACTGATGAAACTATTTTCCTGCATTTGTTAGATTTCACATGTCAACAAGACGACATAGTGACATTATACGCCATAAAAGATAACAAGCAAAAAAAAAAAAAAAAGGATCACGTATACAGTGAGGAGGCCTCCTGTGGCTAAGTGATTGTGCCACCCACGGTCATGTTACAGTCCTGCTGTGTAAATGAGATATTGTTTTCATTAATATCAATAATTATTGGATGTTTATACAAGTTCTCATGTATTATTTTATATTCACTCAAGGTTTGCAGGAGGTACAATCAATCATAAGATTGCAAATATATTTTACACCAATAACTAATATCATTAAAGTCAATCTACAACAATTTTGGAAATCAGAATATTCTCAGTAGCAAAGAAAACATATTTTGTCAGTGATGCATCCTGGCAAAATGTCTTATTTGCCAAGACATGCTCTGTTGACTTCATTTTGCTCCATATATGATTTGTTTAGATCCCAATATACGCGTGGCTTGTCTAACCTGCTTGGGATCATTGGTCAGTGTCCAAGCGCCACTCCTTGAAGTATGCCATATTCTTCATCCGTCCAGACAGCGTGGTACAAGTGTTTCTGAGGCAGCTACCCTAGACAGTCCCAGAGATGCATCTGAAGCAACTTCGCCCAGAGAACCACCAAATGATAATCTGCCATCTGGTAATTCTGAGATTACTGCATCTACGGACTTCAAACTTGTTGTAAATGAACCCCTAAGAGATGGTGATTCTGGTTACCATAGCAGCCACAGTCAGATGTCAGCAGGCAGTGACCAGCAGGGCGGCACAGACTCCATGGGAACGTCTCCCGGGATGGTGTCGCCAGCAATTTCCTCAGGAACGCAGACACCTGTGTTGTCAGAACAAATGTTGCATGCTAGTGTAACAGAAATGTGTTGGCTGATCAGATTGTGTGTCAAGAATGTTGCACCTCAAGTATTCGAGGACTCAAGCAGCCAGACTAGTTCAGCATCAACCCCTTCAGAGGGCAGCACCCATCATACCAAGGTACCATTAGGGGTGACCGACAAAGGGCAGCCATTACCTGTGAGGCTTGAATCGTTGCAAGTTTTAGCTCATCTTGCAAGGGGATACTTTCCTGTTATCAGGTGAGAAACACACTCGACCAAACTACAATTTACAATTCGGAAGTAAGCAATGAAAACCGCAACACTTTCACTTCAGGGCTTCAAAATTTCTTCAGCGTTTTGGTTCCATGGCACTTCAGCACTCGTATACTCAAAAGCTGTGGCAGAAATTATTTGAAAGGTAGGACAATGGCAATTTTTCCCTTTGCTGAAAGCAGTGTGATGTTTTTTTTTTCCTCTGTCACCTCAACACAGCATGCACACTTAATTATTCTTTAAATGGCCCTTCACGCATTCAAGCTGATGTATCTTTATACTCACAATTATTGATACACTGCAAAATTTTGTTGCCAAAATACCAATCCTCAGTCTTGTGATAAAATGGGAGATCTCCTTTTTCTTTCATCTTTTTTTTTGGGGGGGGGGGGGGGGTGAAGGGGGCACAAAAAAATCTCTTTAATTTTCCTATCTCATGCTTTTTAGACATCTTGTATCATGTTAAATAAATGTTTTCACCAAACCATCCTTGTTTTTCGTGCTGTGCTACTTGACCTGAAAATGATATACATGAACATGTACTTCATGGTTAAAATGGTGTACTTTCTTTGCTTTCTTAAGAGGGGAGCAGCAGGTTCTGCCATCTTCTGACCAAAATAATCTTCCACCCAAAATTGTGATGTCATGACCAAGCAATCCTTCATTCTGTGATTCATTAGAAAAAAAAGTCTTGGTCTTAATGATGAAATGGATCATTCGAAGTAAATTTGGCGTCAGCATAGACATACTCTTTGGCATCAGCATAGACATACTCTTTGGCATGAGCAATAAAAGAGTTGGATCACTAGCCATTTGAGAGCATTTAGTCACTAAATTGTGTGTCTTTGTTTCAGGCCATGTCTGTCAGTGATAACAGATGTGATGTACATATGTCTGCAGGATTCAGACCCATCAATACAGTTACATGGAGCTAAGGTAACCTTCACCGGGGCAAGAAAATCCCCATGTCCTATTTCCTGGTACAAGTAAAATTTGATGTAGGACAAGTGGAAATTCAGAAAAATCACGTAAAACATAGGGGCACTTGTTCTCCGGCACGTAAACCCATGATGGAATTTTCTTGCCCTGCTTTACTCTCCGACTCAGTGTTTGTTGATTTCATGTAACGATGTCAAACGTGTTTCGTATGAAACCAACCAGAAATGGCTGCGTGTGAGCTGTTCCATCTTCATCAATGTATATGGTACAAGTTTCTTGTGCTTCTATTGTTCCTACCAGTGGTTTATTCTTCATTGATTTCAATGAAACCACTGTTTATATTTTTGCTTTGTCTTTGGGACCATGTGTGGTAACTCAATGTAGACATTTGAGGTGTTCCCCTTTTCAAGGGATCCAACAGGATTTGAACCTGGGCAGCTACAGACAAGTGTGTCATTCAAACAGCCTGTCTTATCCATTTCATCATTGGGTCTGTTGGAACTGAGATATCTTTTTCTCTGTGTTGGTCATAATATTGGTGCATGTAAGGGGAAGCTATTATGTAAGGAGTGCATCAGCTAAGACTGTTGAACATGGAAGTGCAAAGTAGAAACCTATGTTACTCTCCTAAATCACGTACAAACAGCATAGTTTGAAAAGGAGAGACCGCTCTTGTCACAGATTCTTGCATTTTTGTGAATATAAATCACTGTGTGCTCTGCACATCATGGTTTGTTATTCACACAGAAATAAGAACCCTACTCATGTTATCTCCTTATCTGAAAAAAAGAATGAAATAAATGATGCTTGTAGATTAAGTCCATCAATGTAGTAAACCATAGGTTATGTACTTGTTTAACATGGATTGGCAGCCTGGCATCCATCCAACTTGAGTCATGGGAAGTTTCCAACTCGGTTCTAATAAAGGGACCAGGGTTAACCCTGGATCCATTACACTGGCCAAAACTGACTGGTGGTCAAATGTCATCTACTTCAGAGTTTTTGACGAATTTCAATGATAGTGAAAATAATTTTGAGTGAAAATTGTAGATGAGACCTATCAAGATAACATGGCCCAGGTCAACAGCTTTCCTTGGCCTGGGTTGGGCACTCAGTTTAAGACTAAGTCAACAACTTGTTTTTTCCTGGGTTGGGCACTGAGTGTCCAACCAAGGTCAAGAGAAGTTGTTGACACAGTCTTACTGAAAGGGGGGGAAGGTTAATGAAGACACACTAAACTTGTGATACTGCACATGGAACCATACCTTGTACTTGTGCCTCCAAGCTGTTAGCAGACTTGGGGCCTATAGTGATCATTTTTTCAGTCTGTCTGTCATGCAATCATGTCCTTTGCTGTAAGTTGTAACTTTGTTGACCCAAGGAAATGTCATATAACAAAAATAGGTCAGTAGATCAATTATCTGGGTCATTTTGGCTGCAGCCTTGAGGGCTGTATTTCCAGCAATCTGTGATTGCACTTCAATTCAGGTTGTCATCATTATAAGTATATATGTGTTGAATAATCATCATGGGTATGTGGACTTTGACACTGTAAATTGCTTAATTTTCACTGTACTCTTATTTTCCCTTTTTTGCTGATGGCACAAAACTGAAAATAAAAACACAGTGAAATAGTATTTTAACATTGTTTGAAGAGAAATTATGTAAAAACCAGTTAAATTAAAAATTACAGTGAAATGACAAAAATACAAAAGCCGTGAAAATTTATACACATGAAAATAAAGCAATTTATAGTATAACTGTGTGAGCTGATGGCAAAAAAAAAAAAAAATAAATAAGTAATTGGTTTCAGCTGCTGGAAGACTTGGGTGCCATCCTACTGAACCATGTGAGTGCCGGCAATGTCACATCTACACCCAACACTGCACTTACTCCCACACAGGTTAGACCTTATGCTTACATAATAATGGTGAAGAAAGTCTTTGTGTATCCGGTCACTTTTTTTCTAAACAAAGTTATCCATAGTAATAGTAATGATTGATTTAACTATGGAGAGCAGAGAAATTGCAAACAAATATTTTGAGACAGTGAACACAGATTATAATATTCAAGTTTGAATTATAAAATAGCAAAATCACTATTATGTACGCTTTTTTGGTGTCAAATCAAAATAATAACCTTTGTGTATCATCAACACGTCTGTCTATTGTTATTTAAGTTGGCTAGCAGTGTATGCAGCTATTATACCTGGACAATGCAGTGTGGTTAATCCACAGTTCAAAGCAGATCAAGTCACCGTTCATGGCCTTGCAAGAAATGTTAGACTAACTGACTTATTCAATGCTGCTAGTCAGCTATAAAATCTAGAGAAACATGTCAATCAAGGACAAACTTGCTGTCCTGAAAGCTCATTGAACATGATATAGTACATGTACATGTACTGTCTAAATGTATGTTGACCTTTCACACTCATCAGGTTGTGCTGTTGATGTAAACTTGTATAAATTTGAATCTCCTTGTATTGTCTATTACAATGAATATGTAGTCTATGATTGGTCAAAATGTGTCTATTTCTGATGACTGCATTATGCGAGTTGATGTCTTTCGGTGGAAATGCACATGTAGGTGGATGTTCTGCAGGTACAGCATGGTCTAATGTTCACATTTTCTTCAGAACCAAAGGCATCCATAACAGACAGGTTTGACTTGAAATTGAGGTTAAAACTGAGGTATCTGCATCTGCAGTAAATTTCCTGAATTTTTCTTTGGCAGCCACTGAACTTTATTGCTATATATATAAGGTGACCCAAAGCACTGTGTTACCTGAAAATATCAAAATAAGAGGTCAATTTCAGCATTTCATTTCAAAAGCAATTGGATAAAAGTTTTAAATGAGATTGCGGAAACTTGTAGACTCCAGATGCGCGGCACTAAAATGTAACCTGAGACACTATGAGGTCAAAGTTATCTGCCTAAGACAGTTGAAGTTTCATATTATGAAGCGCTTGAGTGAAGGGAGCTTTCCATCGCTTGTGTGTTGTCAGGTGTCAGAGTTATGGATAAAGTTACTGGAAGGACCGGTGCCATCAGCCCTGCAAAACCTGACCCAGCACGCGGTGAGAGCTACCATGTGTGACTGCGTGTCCAACGTAGGTCCTCTCATCTTTGACAAGCTGCCAGTAAGTAGACACAGTCTTACCTCCTTCCATACTGATCCCTGATTTTTCCGTATATTTACCTAGATTTAAAACAATTGTATGTTGAAATTCTTCATGAAAAAAAGCTTTTGTTCAAGTATTTACATGCCTATAGTCTTAAGTCAGTGATTCTGGCACTGCCTGGCAAGTCATGCTGCAGCTGCTGCAAGGGCAACTGCAGCATGACTTGCCAGGCAGTGCCAGAACCACTTACCAAGGCCGGTGACCATAGTATGGAATGAGTTAACTTATTCCACCCTGATGATGCCTTTTCCCACCAATATCTAAATATCGTCTGCTATTTGTATTTTACTGATTTAGGGATTATTTTTCAAAAATTTTGGATGAAACTTGCATGGAAGATCATTCCAAATGATATGCCCATGGTCAACAGCGTGCCAAGGAAAGCTGTTGACTCGGTCTTCTATCAGGTTGGAATAAGTTAACCAATCATCAGTAAAATTCCACTTTCTTGATAACAAATGTGCCAGCAGCTTCTTTCACAGCCAGCCATCAGTAACTAGAAATTTCCTGGTGAAGCTGACAGAAAGTAGATACAAAGTTGACAAACTGCCAGTCAGCAGACATTTCCTGAACCAGTCTGCATACGCGGTATGCAAAAATAAATCATCACATATTGGGGTTTAATAAGATGAGCTTGTATACTTTTGATTACATTCTTTGTAGATATGATCCCAATAAACAGTTGGCATACCAGTAACGTTATATTTTATTGCTTAAGTGCCAGACTTGAACATTAATTTGCAATGTATTGAGAGACGCTCTGTAACGATGACAATCTTCTTTATACTGGATAGCCTATTCAAAGACTGTTGCCCCACAAGGTCCAGTAGGCAGATAGACTACTGAGCTCCCCTTATCACCAAGAACTGTTTCCTTTTTAAGCCAGAGTGTGTTGATAAGCCTTCTTCTCATGTGTTTTATTCAGCCTGCCAAACGTATCCTGGTGATCACCTTGCTGTTGGGACTGTGTAGTGACCAAGACTACCATGTGAGGGCAGCAGCAGTCAGGGCTCTTGGGGTGTATGTGCTTTATCCCTGTCTGAGGGAGGTTAGTTTTCTTTCGCCACTTAAAATCCTTAAAAGAGAGCGGGCTAAAAGTATAATAGGGACCTGCGCCCAATTAGAAATGTATCACCACAGAGGTATAGAAATGCTGCTTTCAGAGGTCATACGTATGTTTGTTACCTTTTGCATGTAACAAATGTTAAGGCTTGTAGACTGTAATTAGAATAAAAATTATTTTTATGCTGTTAGATTGGAATTAGAATAAAAATTATTTCAGTTATCAATCTACACAGCAAAGTGGTTTGTGACAAGTTAAAAACTTACTATTTCCTGAAGGCAATGGCAATTTAAAGACAAAACAAAAGTGCCACTAATTTTGCAAACTTGGATTCACAAGTATACCACCAGTCAATGATATGTTTTCAGTGTCCAAACCTGTAGATTTGCCAAGCACAACACATACTATTTTTCATCTTCTCATTCATTTGCTGAAACCTGTTCAATTATTATTATTATTATTATTATTATTATTATTATTATTATTATTATTATTATTATTATTATTATTATTATTATTATTATTATTATTATTATTATTATTATTATTTATTATTATTATTATTTATTATTATTATTATTATTATTTAGTTATTGTGTATTTGTTGTGGCAGGACGTGTCATTTGTGGCCGATGCTGCCAATGCCATCTTAACGGGACTGGAGGAGAACAACCTGGCTGTCAAGATAAAGGCAGCCTGGGCCATGGGTAACCTCAGTGATGCCCTGGTAGCTAACAAGTAAGTCTTGGCCATAAGTGTGTACCAAGTCAATCGTTCATCTTACTTTTAAATTAATGGCAGGAATAAAAAAAATTGTTAAAGTAAAATAATTAAAGCCAAGTGTTGATAAAAATAAATTTTGGCCCTGAATGAAGATTGGAAATTAAAAGTGAAGTCAATGTCAGTGTAACTGTAGAGCTTGAAGTGCACAGTGACATCCTGAAGATACTGTTAACTCTTTCAGTGCGAATCACGACTAAAGCCGATCTACTTAAGTCAAACTAGTCTGAATTATCATCAGGATCCCAGATTCATATTTCTCATAAAAAGACCTTTCATTCAAGTACCAGTAAGCCTGTTGTTTCAGAGAGAATATGCCAGGTCAACAGCTTTTCTCAGTGCTTATTAAGCGCAATGTGTGCTGCGAAAAGCTGTTGACTCAGTCCAAAATTTGGCACTTAAAGAGTTAATGTACTTATTGTGACATGTATTATTCAAATTTTTACATTTCAAGCATCTAACTGAAGTTTAAATTTCACAATTTTGGGCACAGTTCCTGTTGAACATATGTTTTGTTGTGTTTTTGTTTTCATGGTTTTGTGTGATCATGAAATAAGTGAAAATAGAAATACAGTCAAATAAAGTGAATTTACAGTACCTCATTAATTACAAGTGAAAAAACGTCAAGTCTTTCTGTCATATAAATCCATTCCTGTTGAACATTTGTTACAATACTATGTATTTTGTTGTTTTTGTTTTCATGGTTTTGTGGGATCATTGAAATAGGTGAAAATGAAAAATGACACAGTCAAATTAAGCAAATTTGCAGTACCTCATTAATTACAATTGAAAAAATACAAAGTCTCTCGCTGTCATGTAAGTCCATCCCAGACCAAGGATTATTTTAAGAATTTCACATTTTCAGAGCGAAGAATGTGGTCTATAATAAAGGATGGTGTGCATAAAACTTGAGGTACAAATTTCTCTGCCATTTGTGTTCTAGGGACAATGGAGACACAGCTTTCCTGGATGACTTTTCTGACATGCTGCTGCTGAAGCTGTTTGCTGTGGCTACCAAGGCAGCTCAGGACAATGACAAGGTCAAGTCTAATGCAGTACGAGCTTTGGGCAACCTGTTGAGGTACCTGCCTGAACGCAGTTTCAGTAAGTCTTAATCATACATACTTTGGAGGAATCAAGTTTTGTCATATTCAAAACTAAACTCATTCTCATTTGTATTAATATTGGTAATGAAAATGTTGAGGTCTTGTAATCAAAGCTGCGTACAAAGATTACAGGGTTTCCTAATTATAACACTGGTGATGGGGTCCATGCAGTAGACCATGTTGTATCGCAAAGCCACCTTGTAATGATGGGACGTTTAACATAAAAATAACAGGAAAAGTGCTAAAGTAGGAGTCCAGGGACTCACCATGTTGTCTCAGAATCCCTCTTGTAACTAAGAGCCTTACAAAGAAGGAGTGCTGTAGTTTGCTTGCTATCGCAGAATCAGCTATGGAAGTCTGGAGCAGCAATTAAGTGATTCACCTTGTGCCCCATATCCTGAGTGAATGACCACACTTCATAAGGTTACCTAGCTCGCCAACCAGTAGCATGGATGACCTCATAAGACAGGTCAAGTTGACTGGCTTGTACACGAATGTAATATCATATGGCTGTTTATTCAATAACAACAACATTATTGCCTCTTTCAGTCTCTCAGAGCAGAGTATAATGTTAATGAAGTGCATGTACTTGTTCACTTCCCCTTGCACCTTATTTTTTATATGCTGAAGAAGTCGTCAATGAAATATGTTGGCCTCTTCGTCCTGTGGAGGAAGCCCCAGGGAACTACGCATGTTTGGGAGGGGTCTTCGTATAATGTAGGACTAGTCGGTTGTGTCTTTTGTATACTTGATGGTACTTGTCCATATTGCAGGCAAGAGCAGCTTCAGCATGGCCATGGAGCAAGCTGTACAGGCTCTGATAAAAAACATCAGTTCAGGCACCATGAAGGTAAGATAACCACTGATGCAAGGCCAGGGCAGGTGGCAGGGGGTGAAATGGCTTGGTGCTTCATTTACATGCCATACTATTCTCCCTCCCATTCATGTTCTTATTGAAAATAACTAAATGACTTCATTCTTTAGATTGGACAATTCATATTTAAATAGTTTTTGTCACAAGGTATAAAAGACTTTACCATACTGGGTGAATACCACCATATCTTTCTTATCAAAGTAGATTGTATTCAAGGTGGCAAGGGCAAAGCCAGATGCTTCAAGAAACACTGTCTTCAACCAGTCCCCCTGCCTTGAATTTTATTTTCTGACCCATAAAACTATGTATATCCTTGTTGGTATGGGTGTGAAGATTAAACATGCAACAAAAAGGGTGACAGTGGGTTTATTGGGAATGTAAAATGGGCCTTTGGTCCGGTGGAATTTGTACATATTTCAGATTTTTCCTGTAACAATTGGCTTACAAGCTTGAAAATGGCAAGATCTAGGTTTGGTATGTTCACTTTTTCTACAAATGCAATAGGAAAATTTTGGTTAAGGCATGCGACTCTCATGAACACAATCCGTTCATCACCTTTATGAACCACAAAACCCACACAAACAAACTGTATATTGTAATACACAGAAAACTGAACCTAACTTACAGCTTAAGTTTCACAATACTTTTTACTTTATGAAAATTAGTTCATTAGTTTTTGAGAGAATGCTGATCACAATTTGATGATTTTCAGTGCAAAAATAGCCTTGCCCATGCCACCTTAAGTTAACATTTCATGTTGTCTTTGGACTGAGTTGTGACCTCTTGCTGTGATCTTACCTCAATGCTTCATTATGTCATAAGCATCAACTAATGTGTGTTGTCATTATATGTACAGGTGAGATGGAACGCATGTTATGCCACTGGTAACATGTTCAAGAATCAGTTACTGCCATTGGGTCAAGCATCGTGGACAGTAAGTATCTTACTGTGCCTGTACCGTATAGTTCTAGAGTCCTAATGTTCAAACAACATTCTTCTATGTGTAACTATCCACAAAGTTGCTCCTCTGAAAAGTGAAAAGTCGTCTTTTTTTTTTTTTTTTTGTCTGAAGTGCAGCATTTGGTTTCTAGTGTGTTGTCCTTCATTTGTTGTCACTTTGTATGCATATTTGGGATGGCTGTATAGAAATGCCACTCTGTCATAAAGTGTCCTATGTGTCTGGTGATTTGTTTTCTTGTGTTTACAAACACAAGTGCATGCAATTTTAATGAAATTTCAAAAAGTGTTTTCAGAAAAGTAAAGATCTGTAATTTAAAATCCAAGTTGCTAGTGTGGTATTAAAGAGAAACATGTTTTGCCATGCACGATACTGGGGTCGGCTCATACATATAGCTACCTCCTCTGCTGAACGACTTGGTCCAAAGCAGCACCACAGCTGCTAGATCATAATTTTGGAGGTTTCGACTTTCCAGAATCTGTTAAGAAATTTTTTGTTCATTGTCACTGACAGAAGCTACCTGGAGCATGGACAGTCTGCGCAGATAGTTGGTTGCTGTATGTGACATGTTTTGTTGCTTGTAGGATGACATCCACTCTGCTCTGGCAACTGTAGTCAGAACCTGTAAAAACTTCAAAGTGCGCATCAATGCAGCTCTGGCACTGAGTGTACCACAGAAGAGAGCCAGTTACCGTGGCATTGACCAGTTTGTGATAATCTGGGAGAGTCTAGTGGCAGGTCTACAGGCCGCAGAGACAGTGTCTGACTTCAGTGAATACAAATACATGGACAACCTCACTGACCAGGTAAGGCTGACTGTGGGTGTATCAAACTATACATGGGGTTTATTGTACCTCACTGACCAGGTAGGGTGGACTGTGGGTGTATCAAACTATACATGTGGTTTATTGTACCTCACTGACCAGGTATGGCAGACTGTTGGTGTATCAAACTATACATGTGGTTTATTGTACCTCACTGACCAGGTAGGGTGGACTGTGGGTGTATCAAACTATACATGTGGTTTATTGTACCTCACTGACCAGGTAGGGTGGACTGTGGGTGTATCAAACTGTACATGTGAATCATGTTCCCCTGGGATTGTACTTCACTGACCAGGCAAGGTTGACTGCGTGTGTATTAATCTACATATAGCTCATTGTACCTTCTGACAAGGTAGGGTTAACAGTGGTGTATCAAAGTACTTGTGGCTCAGTATCCAGACCATATTTAGCTACAACAGAGCTTCAATATTGTGTTAGAGACCATTTAAAGTGACCATCATTTTTGTTGTTGCGGCCTCCCCCCACAATAGTACTTTTAACATAATGATCTTGACCCTTATTTTGATAATTTTCACATTTATGAGAAAGAACACATTGACCTTGAGACTTATGCCCCAAGTTTATTTAGTATAAAAATAATGACAATTTTGAGGGTCCCTTTGTCAGTAAAGAGAAAAAAATGAGAGTATCATGTACATTATGAAGCCATTTTTGTTTTCATTGGAGAAGTCAGAAATTTTCAAATTAATTATACAAGCTTTTCTGAATTGGAACAAATACTTATACTTCAGCTAATCAAAATGTTTAAAGTAGACAGCATCTCCCAAGAGTTTGACTTTAATTCAACCGCTTGAGTTTTTTATTGTATGCTCAAAATAATTGTCCTGTTATGTGTAGTAAATTTACAGCTCAAGGCATCAAGGGGTTTAAGTAACTAAGGATACACTCTGTGCACCTTGTCAAAGTTTATACTACTTTAAACTTATGTATTTATTACAGGTGTGTTGCACCTTGGTACATCTAGTAGGACTGGTGACGACAGATGACCTCTTGCCTATTTATGGTGTGCTAAGGGGCCGGGAGGATATGCTGGACACCTATCTCAACAAGTATCGTCACAGTGTGCTAGAACAAGAAAAGGACCAAGTACCAGAGAAAGGTAAAACACTGAATTTCAGCTAAGTTTTCCACTGTATCATCATTGAATGCCTGTCGTATCCAAATGAAATGGGCTTCAAAACTAAATTCAGGACCAGGTTAAATTATCATATTGATATCATATCATATTGCGCATGAGGGAATGATTGACAATCAGCAAAGGTCTTTTAGATGGTTACATAAAAAATTAAGACAGAATCTTCAAAATCTTGCACTGTACTACTTAATTATGAACCAAATGCATATGAAGTTTTTTCTCTGTTCCTGCAGTATCAGTAGTATGTATTTTCACATTGTAATTGTAGTTTGATGATATCGTTTTTGCAGTATCGGAACTGACATGCACAAGTACCTATGTGAGTAATCTAGGTCAAGGTCAGCTGATGGAGGAGCAGCGCGCAGCATTAGACACATTGGTGCGACTGTTTGCTCACAGAGCACCAGGTAAGGCAGTGGGATGGTGGTGTTCATTCATTCCATCAGCAGTGTCTTTTCGTAATTCAGAATATGGCACATTCAGATTAATTTCCTGCCAAAATACCTCTTTGGAGCAGTTCACTTTAAGTGGTTCCTCTTTAGTCACAGTTGGTACTGAAAGAGTTAACACACTTTGATATTTTGTAAGATAGGTTTAAAGTTATTTCATAGAAAGCACTTTAAATATAAAAAAGGACCAATCCATGGCATAGATTAGGTTTAAGAAAAAAAAAGAATTCTGAACAACTTGCCAAGAATGACTACATTGTAATCGATATTAAGTATCAACACGCGTGATCCAAATTCCTCGATTTTTGTATTGCCTAGTAAGTTCTGCTCCAACTGCCATAAGGTTATCTAGAGCATACCGTGAATGGCAATATGAAATTAAAGCCACTGAATGAAGCCTTGTTGATACCCATACAGTGTGGAAAGAATTCAGCAGAATAATGGTTTGTGTATCTCTCATTGGTTGGTTTCTTACAGGCCGACAGCACCCAGCACAGAGAGATAGCCCACCAAAGACAGCCTTCGTGCAAAGCTATGACTAGCCTGTCTGCTTACCCTGCCTTCATATCAAGCCTTAGAAGAAACAACCAGTGGAGATGCCAATGACAATCTGGCACATTTTGGTAGCGTGAACCAAGCACCAGCTCACTATCCAGGATGGGGAACCAGCTCTCACTTCATCTTGCCAGAATGTGTAAAGCCCTTGTGCACTGCTTGCCTTATTACCACACTGCCATCTGGTGGTGGCATCTTACAATAAAATCTAGACCAGGTCTATAAGGAATTTTAAAGTGGTTTCAAGATGTTTTGGTTGGGTATTCCAGTGCAGGTTTAAAATACCACACTGGCTTCTCTACTGGTGAACCAGCCTTTAATGAGATGCTGTTACTGAACTATTCTGCATGCAATTATGAACAATCTTTGGTTGTCAGCTGCAATTAGACACAAACAGGACAAAGTTTTAAGGCCTGGACTATTCAGGCTGAGTGGAATGGCATATATGTACATTTGCCTTTGTTTACAGCTTTCCCCAACACTACCTGCATTTCTCAATTCCAGAAACTGGATGTAAAATATACAATTTGCCATAAAGCTGTTGTGTGTTTCATGGCAAAAGTCTGTTAGCACCAAAATGAAAGGTCCTTACTGCCGCTATTCATTTCTACAATGCTTACTGCACTTCTGGCTAGTTATGAAATATACTGACCATACGACTGTGATACTTAATTTGCTATTGAAAACAAAAAAAAACTTGTCTCATTAATGTACATATTTTCATGTATCATATTAAAATACTTTGAATATTGTTATGCTAGCATTTACCCTATAAAAATGTGTGCCAAAAATCACTGCATTTATTTGTTGTATGTTGTGACAGTCTGTGCATATAATATCAGCTTTTAATGATTGTTCACATATCTCAAAACATTCACAACAGGTGTTAAGTTAGAAGCAGAGATTGTCTAAAAGTGAAATTCTACCACATAACTATTTCAAACAAAGGATTTTCGCAGATTATGTGGCACATATTTTGTAACCTATAACATTGCACTGTGCATTGGGAAGCTTGAAATGTCAAGCTTGCAAGTTATGAGACTGAAAGTTCTGCAGATCAAGGTATATGTATACATGTAACGCAAAGCTCTGCAGATTTCTTCAAAGACCCAGTGGTTAAGATCTGGGCACAATATTTTGAAAACTTCCAAGGAACATCTGGTCATGTCACATACTATATAGTCAAATCGTAACTTCTTTTGACAATTCTAACCCCATTGTATCTTGACAGAGCACAGAAGGCTAAAGTTGGCTTAACATGCAGAAAAGAATCTGTTGTTATGTCAATACACCTTTTTAACTCCTCATGTATGTCTTTTGTTCTTCCAGATTTTAGCGACTGCCCCCTTGTTTGGCATTTTATTTACCAGTGAAGGCAAGGCCCACAAAATTGAAGAGATTTTACAGAGATCTCTTTGGTTCATTTACAATGACCAAAGTTCCTCTTATGAATTGCTTCTACAAACATCCAAATTTGTTTCACACTGTCACAAGGAGGAAGAGTATGACAATAGAATCTTTCTTAAAGATATTCCACTTGATCTTTGCAGTGTTATGGACCAGAAGTCCACTAAATGTTTCTTCCCATATGGCAATACAGTAAATATACACATATCTTTAGCACACACGTCACAGCATGACACCCATTCTTTCATATACACGTGTTCACCTACCAAACTGACATGGGACATGGAACGACTCACTGAACCATTTCAGAACCACTTCCACTTTTTGTCCCTACCATCACAGGTGGTGTAGGGGGACACAGACATATCAGGGATAGGGGCAGTGGGTCCATTTATCCATTCAGCCCAATATCTAATGAACTGTTCAAGATACGATGATGAAATTTCTACCATACATGTTTCCATTACAGGGATGTGCAGTGTAGCTTAATGTTAACTTTGACCTCTTTCCAAGGTCACGTCCCGTAAATATGACCTGGCATGCCAACCTTGAAATTTTTTAAACCAGGAACCTGAAGCCCAGGCATGGAGCCTCATCCTTAACCCTAACCCCCATAACCTGGCCAAATCTGACTGGTGGTTGAATGTTGTCTGCCTCAATGTTTTTGACCAAGCCTGATATCTAAAGAACTACTTAAGACAGAATTATGCAATTTGTATCATAGTGTATCCTATGTGTTGTTTCATTTTGACCTTGACCTCTTTTCAAGGTCACAGCTGCTAAACCTGACTTTGAAGCAAATACAATCTGTACCTTATCATACGTGCATTGTATTAAAGGCATGTGTAACATTGCTTGTGCACTAACCAATACTTTTTGTGCAGTGTGACTGGTTTCTAGGCTTTGACCTTTTTTCAATGTCACCAGCACCAGAAACCTATCTACATCAGCCATAGACTTACGAATCTTTGATATGGAGGGCATGTGCAATATGCCATAATGTTACCCAGCTGTAGGCATGTGCAACATAGCTCATTGTTGACCTTCAACATGTGAAGTTTACCATAGAATATCTTATGAACAGTGATTGTCCACTGACTTTTAAACCCACAGCAGGAGTGTTGCATTCTTAACAAAGTATGGCTTGGAGGGGGACATAGATACTTTGGATCATTGTACTATTTTAATTGATTAATCTTTAAACAAGTGTTTAATTAACAGCTGCAATTTAAATGTACTGTAGTTCAGATAATTTCCATTCTCGGTTGGAAACCTTTATCCTGTGATACGGGTTTCCACAAATTATAATCTGCAATATCATGTACTTAAACCTGTACTTGAATGAGCCAGAAGTGCTTGGTTAGCATAGAGGGTCCATGGGCCAGTTTACGCTTAAATCTGGGGCTTCTGTTGGCTGCACTCTGGGTGCTGGGGCCCTCTAACAGGTGCGACTGTTTGCTAATTTTTGACCACATGCAGTTATCACTGATACCAGGATACCTGGTACAATGAGTTCTGTTAAATTTAAACACTAGGTTATACATGTATATGGAATGGTTTTACAATACTTATGTTTTGTATCCATTTAGGACTACATCCTCAAGATATATGTGCAGTGTCGCTCTGAGGAGTGAACATTCTTACTGTACTGGCATGCCAACCTTGAAATTTTTTAAACCAGGAACCTGAAGCCCAGGCATGGAACCTCATCCTTAACCTTAACCCCCATAACCTAGCCAAATCGGACTGGTGGTTGAATGTTGTCTGCCTCAATGTTTTTGACCAATTTCTGAAGTAGTGAAAAACAATTTTAATGAGAATTGTAGAGGAGACCTATCAAGATAACATGATCAAGGTCAACAGCTTTCCTTGATGTGGCTTGCATAAGAACCCAACCTATCCCAAGGAAAGCTGTTGATTCAGTCTTCAAAGGGAAGGGTGCAGTAGAGCCCTAAAAATGGCCATTTCCACCCAGCTTTAAGCAAGTAGCAGGCACAATCTTCAATCATATTTGGATGTGGAATGGTACAGATTCTATCATGTGCCCTACTTTTTTCACCCTTTTCCCTTGAACATGCAATTTCTGTGGCTTTATGCATCTAGGAGGGGTAGTTCAGTGGATCAGGAAACCTTGGCCTTGCACATTAAAGTAAAGCACTGAAAATTATACAGAATGGTTTATTTACAAAAATACACAATACAGTAAACATGTACATAAACTTACAATTACCAGGTTGTACATTTGAATGATTACACATGATGGCTCAAGATTATCAGAAGTTGACACTTTTTACACATAAAATTTGTGAGTGAAAAATGGCATTTTTACACATAAAACTTGTGAGTGAAAAATTTCATCTAACTTGTACAGAGGTGCCACAAGTATTTTAACAGAAAACAGCCAAAATGGGATAAATTACCAAAAAAAAAAAAAAAAAAAAAATGTGAACAACATCGTTTTTTCCTGTCAGATTTCTACTACTTTCATCAAAGAAAGAAATTTTGTTTTACTCATGTGGGCGAAACTTTGTTTTGCTCATGTGTGGAGCAAAACACATGCATTTGGACAAAATCCTGAAAAATGGCATTTGTTGTAACAACACAGTTCATGTTTTGAGAGCCAATCAATTATACATTTCATTGCTGATTGAGTAGATATACTTTCAGGGCAAACATCAGAATATAATTGCATTTTACACAGACATAATGTAGGAATAACAAAGATATCTTTTGTTTTTTTTTAAATGATCATTTAAAATCCTCCATTCATTCTTTGCAACAGTTCTACGTGTAAATGGCAGAACTGTGTTCAACACCACTGCAGTTTGAGGCAAGATGGTTTGATCAGATACCAGGTCAGACTGCCACCTTATGTTCAAAATTAAAAGTAAAATGCAGGGCACACAACCAGCAAGAATCCAACCGAAGCAGTTACCATTGGTTAAGGGGTTCCATAATGAAGGGATTAAACCATGAAGGCAGTAACTCCACAGGTCTCATCACACTGCAAGTCCAAATAAACAACAATGCAATGTACAGCACTTCCACAGCATAGGTCTTTAACCCTTTCTGCTCAACATGCCCCCAAGTGCACACAGGTGCAAATGTCTTCTGTTTACTTGCTTTTCTTAAATTTGCATTGTTCTGTCCACATTTTGCGTGAAGTACTTGAATCTTATGCCTCAAGATCAACACATTTCCTTGGCTTGCTGAAGATGTATAGTGCCCAGAACATCTCAAGGAAAACTCTTGTTGTGTTAATATCTTGCTGAGGAAAGGGGTAATGCGTGTGTCATGTGCTATACACATGTACACTGAATAAGAGAATATCCTGTCACAATCGTTAACTCAGTCTCTGGGCAACAGGTACAATCATCTGCCATTATTTGCGCATATTGATGGACACACCAAGGGTGTTACAACCATTTGAAATGTTAAAGAATACATATTCCAAACTGACAGTGACTCCCTCTCATGGCAAGCTGCATGTGTGTTTACAGAATGGGACTTGGACTTCTTAAAACTTATTTCCAAGCTGCTGGTTTTTGCAAGAGCAACATAATTTTGCTGTTTGATAAAGCAATTTAACCATACATATGAATGTTAATTTTCTTGTGTAGTGAGACATCCCAAAGCAGCACTGCAGTTAATGTGAATGTCCCATATTCAAGAAAGGGCCAAACACACCCGGAACTGAATTTTTTTTTTAGTTAAAACTTCAATTGGCCAGGACTGACACAAAATGCTTCAAACTGCACAATACATTAGGTACTGTAATTCTTGAGATGGTCCACAAAAATCTTGTACCAAATGTGCATGACAACTCTTTCTCTCTCTCCTTTAGCGTAACAATGCACCTTCCATGTTCAACAGTCAAGTTTTGCTGTTGTGTAAGCTGGAGAAATAGCCAGTCACAGTATTACAAAAGAATGGTAATTAATCCTGTCATTTCCATTTGTCCAAGATTAAATGCCCCCTATGTTTGCACCATTCATCAACTGTTCCTATGATTCTTTGCTGTTTTCTGGGTTTTCTTCCTCTGAGCCAGATCTTTCATCCTCTGATCCAGATTGGTCTCCTTGAAGAAAAAAAAAGACATACAATCTGGTGTTTATGACAAAACAAGTTTTCTTAAAGGCTTCATTTTAGATTTTAAAAAATCATCAAAACACTTGTAACCAGTCACATTATAAAAGGGAGGAATGTATTATGTGGTGTACACCTCAGCTGCCAAAAACATAAGACTTGATGCCCCCATTTCTCTATATCCTGACAAAAGTCCAATTTTGTTGAAGCCAGCAGTTGATCATTGTGTAAACACTATGAGCCAGCCTCTTTCTGACTTTCACTTAGTGTTATGTCAAAACTGCTGCTTCCACCCACTTTCCTCTACTTCCTGGTACAAAATAAGTGCACCAGTTCACTTTCTGACAGCTGATGTTGAAGATCAATCCATCAATTTAATAAAGCCTAGTATTAAAATTAACATAATTATCACATTTTTCATTTAAATATGAAACAAGAAAAAAAGTATCTTCAGCTAAAGGGTTACATAGTTCGTGATACTCTAATGTACAGAAATGCGGCTTTCCTATTTCATCAATATAGCATCCCAACTATTTCAGTTGTGGGATTTGGTGAAGAAAGGATCATACATGCACGCTGAATCCCTACAAATCTTATGCTGATACTGCCCCGACTATTTGCCAATAGGCAAACTGTGTGACAAAAGATAGTTGCAAGTGTCTATTTTATTTTAACATGAAAACATAGACTGTGGTGGTGGGGTGGGGTGAGGGGTGTCAATGATGGACTTGACCAAATTTCTGCTAATCTGGCCAAACATTTCAAATACTGTCATAAAAATTGACTGGATGGAAGGACAACCAGAAGACATAATGCTTCCCCCATTCCAGTTTGAGTGAGTACATGTATTTTTAAGCAAACGAGTCTGTAAACAGTACCAGATTATACAATGACTACAGCATGTACAAAACATTTGGCTTACTGCATATACTTGAAGCAAAAATTTACTGTATCTCTAAAATTTGCTGTACTAATAACACAGATTGACTGTATGCATGGCAGATACTAACCTGTTTTACTTTTCTTTGTTGATTTCTGCATCTTTGCTTTTTTGTTTGCTTTCTTTTTTAACCTGAAACCATAAAAGTTTGAGATTCAACATAATGCATGCATATTAATTGCCAGAATGGTGTCCACATCTCTTCTCGACCCCAGTGTCAAACATGGACATCACCAAAGGCACAATTTTTGCAATCAACTTAATAAAAAATGGGTACCCTACAGTCATAGTGTTTTCACAAAAAATACTGTACATTTTAGATACCCAGCTTGAAAATTCTGGCCAACCGCCAACTCCTACATTGTTGTTAATATGGATGCAAAGAACAATCAGAACATTTATGGCACATGAAATAAGTTTTTTGAAGCTGATTTCTTGTAACTGTGGACTGCAAAGGTTACCAGTTGGTCGTCCAGTTGAAAAATGTTACTTCAGAATAGTCTGAAATGATAAAGATTGTAGTTATCCTGTAACGGTAGCTGTATCACCCAGAAAAAGTGGAGAATAAAGACTGGAGGATAAATTTGTCCATATCGTCCTAGTTCCAATGTCAAAGGTCATGGTAGCTTGGTTCCCCGGGTGGAAATGGACAGGGAACCAGTTACATGGAACATACTCATCACACAGACTGGCCTCGTGCAAGCACTTGGCCCGTCTGGTGACTCATATGCTCCACGTCCCTGGTTTTACTATTGTGTGTTGACTCTTTCAGTGCCACATTTTGACTGTATCAACAGCTTTTTTTGTGCTCTTTGGGCACAATGCACCCAAAGTGCCCTGAGGAAAGCTGTTGACCTGGACTCTTCTTACAGTCTCTGCTCTCTTATGGTAACGGTAGGCATGCTAGAATGAAAGATAGGTTTTCATCAAATATGAATTGGGTAACATTATGTCAATTCAAAGCACATCAACTTTTGTCAGGGAAACAGTTATTTAAATGTGGCCACCACAGTAGTAGCTTCAAAGCATTGCTTTCATGTGAGTAACCCTTGAATTATGACCCAGTTTAAGATTGAGTCAACTTCCTTGGCATGGGTTAGTGTCTTAGCTTCCAACCCATGCTACAGAAAGTTGTTGACATGGGGAATGTTGCCTCATTCAAACTGTCTTTCGCTATTGTTGAAATTAGTCAAAACAGTAAGATTTGACCATCTGCCAGTTTAGTAGGGCCAACGAATTTCCCGTTTTTTTTTCCGAAACCGAACCGGAATTGTGCATTTTTTTCATCCTTGAAACCAACGTTGATATTTTTTTGTTATATGAATTATATGTAAATATATATAGCAGTGAAACTGAATTTGACAAATTTTTGCTGATGAAGAGGAATTCCTCTTTTTTTGAAACAGAAAATCATTGGCCCTAGTCTAAGTGGGGGATGGTTAAATGTAACCTTGCAGACTCACCTCTTTGCTCTCTTCTTGGCTGTTCTCTCCTCTGCATTTTTCTGATTCTCCAGCACTTTTTGTACGTACTTTTCATCTTCTTCCTCCTGGGAACACGTAATGCACAAGCACATTTTATACTGTCCAAAACACATTTACAGTGACACTGTTCACAACTGGCAAGGACATCTGTGCTGTGATGTAAACTGGCACAAAACAAAGCAGTCAGCTTTGGTTTTTTGCCGGTTCACATTACAGCACAGACATCCACTGTGGTAATCCTTTAACATGTTGAAAACAGACACAACTACATCTGTCATTAACGTCACTGCTCAGGCCAGCATTACTGGCCAGGATCTCCTGTCACCTTCACCTTTCCGTCCTCTTCACAGTTCCCCTCCATGTTCTTCTTGCCCTGTTCTACTCTCTTGTTTTCCGCACCTCAGTCACTTTTATCAACGAGTAAATTACAGGTTCATGTAATTTATGCACATACAAGTAAAACAAAAGTTGTGTTAAAAGACCATTCATACGGGTCAGCAAACTGTGATCTTTCCAAACAGATGGTCTTGCACTGGCAGTATAAATAACATGAAAAATACTTTGCAAAAAGTCTGAAAATGTGGTCTTGCCAGGCAGGTTATCACTCATAAGAATGGTATTAAAGGAGATGAACCACTCTTGTATACTTCACTTTGCTGCTATTTTGTTTGTATTTTCTGCAGGAAAATTCCAAACTATGATTAATGAAAAAAAGCATACATGTACATGCAAAGATTCTGATCATTTTGACACATTTACCTTTTTACTTTTCTCATTGGAAAACTTCTGCCTTGCATACTCCCTGCGCCGTATCCCTCGGTAAACATGGAAGTCCCCACTGCCAGCCCCAGCACTGGACCCTGTGGGTATCAAAGCGCGAAGATTTAGGCCTACTCAAGCCTACATACATGTACAGCTTGTTCTCTTCTGCACACATTTTTGCCCCATCAATTATGTGGGGGTGATTGTGAAGCAAAGACAGAATTACATTATAAAACTGTAATTTACATGAAAGAGGACCTTTTAAGAACAAATACTGCCACTGGATAAACATTATAAACCTGTGAATATAATGTGAATGCCAAAACAATTATCCCAATATCAAAAACAAAATCTGAACTGAGGACCAACTTTGTATGGAACTGGTGGTGTCAAATGTTCCATACACACCCCCACCCACCCCCACTGGACTTTACCAGCCATTTGCCATGTAATACACATATTGATCAATATTTATTTACACATTATTTATTAATGCTGGTTCGCAATACATAAATCATAAGCAGAAATACAAAGCTCTTGTCAGAAATCCCCATTGATCACATTTACTGATCTTTTAAGAGACATCAGGGTCTTGTGTATATGGTGGAAGTCTAGGCTGATGTCTGTATGCCGTGTGGAAGAGAATGGTGTCAAGATGTCTACCTACCCCACACATTTCTAATAAATTCTGGAGGGGTGAAGACCCTTGGCTTTGAGTCTGATGGTCCATCAGGCAAAACAACAGGTTTACTCTGAAAAAAAAAAATGTCAGTATGATAATGTATAGTTGATGTACCTATTATTGATGTGCTCCCATTCTTGATAGGGTGGGCAAAAACACTGTTATTAATATTATCACTTGCTAATCTATCTTTATATGTGATGAGTTGCCTGCCTCTGAACTGTGAAATTTGGTGCAACAATGTCTAACTTCGTTCCTGGCATCTCAGCTACAAGGGTAAATGCATATTTTGGTTCCTAACACTAAGCAAAAAGCACACTTTTCAGAGAACGGATACATTTTATATAAATTTTAATCATCACAGAGACCCTAGCTTTTTATATTTTCCATTAATTTATTTCATGTTTACTTATGCAAAAAAATGTTTGCCCCCCTGACCCACTCCGATCTTTATCTGTGTGGAGCTTTCAGTTGCTATATCAGAACATTGTTTTTACAAGCTCATCACCAGATTTGAAGTGACAGGTCTAACTTTTGCACAGAGCACCTGTGTTCGTCAAGAAAAGACAACTTTGTGTAGGTTTTACCATGGAAGTACAACTTAGAATTTGAAGTCTCTGATTTACAACAATAATAATACTATCTGTGGTCAGTGACGTATTGTGCTGCATTTTTACAAATGGCACAGCTTAGCCTATCAAAAACTGGTACATCAAGCATACATATGCATTCCAAGCTCTTTAAAAATACGAATCCTTAATGGAACCATGCTTCTGCAACAATTTACAGATGCCCCATGTAGCACAACATAGAACACTGGAGGGTTTGCTGAAAAAAAAATTGTGTAAAAAGTAGGAGTTCTATCTGTTTTACATGGGGAGCACTGTCTCAAGAGTATTGTATTTTATTAATGTCTCGCCTGCATTACAAATCGCAAAAATTTCACAGAACACAAAACCATAAAAATCATCCAGCCACTCTTTACATAGCTATGAGAGACAGATATGTTGATTTGCTGTTTTCACTTAAAAAAAATATCATGTTCGTCACTAGTGTATAGTTTGGGCCGCCTGGAGAGAGAGCCACACCTGCTGTCCACCAATCTGGAAGGGCCCATTCCACACAGGTAGACAGACAGGTATGTATTATTTTACTTATTCTCATCTGCGTTGATACAATCTTAAAATGCACAATATACAATCTTAAAATGCACAATACATCATAAAAATATAAAATAGCAGCCATTTGATCCATGCATCCACTAAACAATGATAACGAGATCCGTATATTGTAGTATGCGCCGCCCGGAAAGAGAGCCGCACCCACTGCCCACCAATCCAGAACAGCTCAATCCAAGTCTCACTTGCATTAATACAGTCTTAAAATGCACATTATAAATCATAAAATTATAACATAGCAGTCACTCCATGTGGAGTTTCGACAGACTTCCGACAGACTATTCAAGGTGGACAGAAGTTCAAAATATTTATACACATGTATACACTATTTACAGGACATCAAGCAAAAATTATTTCCTTTTCTCCAGACAGTCCCACAGGGTTTTGGCTAAATTCTTCACAATGTCACATTCCTGGCTCGCAAACACACTCTTTAATTTAGTTTCTCTGTCAAATTGCATAAAATTTGGTTCCTTAAGACACATTGGGTTAATCAATGACTAATGTTCAACTTGGTAGAAATTGCATTTGAATAGTACATGGTACTCATCCTCTATTTGAAGTTCACATAGGAGACGTGCACTCATGCACGGATATATTCTATTTGCCCCATATCGACCTGTTTCAATCCGAATTTGTGCTACTCCACATCAAAATTCAGCAAGTGCACGCCTGTGTCTTTGAGGTAATGTCAAATTTACATAACATTCCAGTTCAAAATTTGTTTTAAACAGTCTGTACACTCTCAATTTGTTATGACAATCTCCATGCACTGGGTTCTGGCAATGTAGCGTTTGTTGCCACTTGGCAATGAACATGTCCCTACGAGTAAGTGACCTCTCCACTTCGTCTTCTATTGCTTACCATGGGTGTGGTGTGTTTTGGTTGACTAAGCTCAGAAAGTTACACATTCCTTTTATTTTGCTTTTCACAAGTCCAAATAAACACCTTCCTATGTAATCGTGACTTATCCATACATGAAAACCTGCACCATGATTTTATTACGCAAAGGCACTGGTGTTGCGATGGCACTGTCCAGCCCATCTCCCCCTCAACAGCAGAAGATCCAAGTAGCTTTTTATCACCAAAAAGTAGGGCAGACTTGGAGCCTCTGCTTTCACACCAAACTAAAGGCTGAACCTGTCCCAGGTGGTAAAACCTATCACTTCAGAGGGCTGCTTGTCAGGGGTTATTAATGCCTCACACCTTTCAAGTTTAATGGGGGTACAAAGACTAAGTGCTCTCTGTATAAACAAACACTGGCTGTAATTCTAAGTCATTCCTCTTTAATCCTCTATGATCAAACCAATCTTTGTGCAGTGCCAACAGTTCACATGCCATGAGTTTTGTTAAAGAATGCTTTACTGCCAATAGCTAAACTGAATGCCATGCTGATGAGGATATGGAAGTAGGTTCAACCTAGTGGTAGCGAGCGGAGCATCTATTTTTCATTCTAAAAGCCTCAACGTCATTATCTACATACAAAAAGCCACCCCTAGATAGCTACATCACACAGTGATTGACATTCTGAAACTTCAGCCATGTGCAGTTGTTAACAGGGTAACCGGAAGTTTCAAATTCCATGGACGAAAAAAATGGAGAGAATCGGAGCAAATCATGACCTCAGATGAAAAAAAATGCACCCAAACGATGTTAAAATCTCGGAAAACTAAAGATGCCAAATACAGCGAATAAGAGAACTAAATGTGAATCACTGATCCATGTGAACGGGTTCCCAAACAGTGGGCTGGGGAGCTACTGAAGGTTGATAATGATGATAATTTGGATGTGACCACGTTTTTAAGTTGAATAGACTGTAGGTTTGGATTGATGAATTACCTTATTTCTGAAAAAAAAAAAATCATTTGTTATATAGAGAGCTCGCTATAATGACTGTGTCTGTGACTGTGGTTGATTTTGATTTACTCAATACCTGACGAGTCGGTAATTTCCAGACATTCCTTTTTCTCTTGAATACTCTGTATATTGAAGTCATCAAGATTTCATTACTTCTATTTTTTCTGAATACTCTGCATTTAAATGTTAGTTATGATGCACCATATTGACTTTGGAACAGTTTACTATGTACAATAAAATTAATTCTGCGCATATCAGTACCGTATCATGTGTATGTGGCTTTATAGTATGAGCGATATTATGTGAAGGTAATTATTTACACGCTAATACAAGTGTAAACTGTGGAATTTATGTGATCTCGTGTTTTTTGTACTCACAGGATTTTTCATTAATTTGTCTAACTTGATTCTTTGGGCTTCTGCTGCCGTTTTGGGGACGATAACGACCACCTCCTCTTTGGAGTTTCCATTTGACTTTTCAGTGGATGTCGCCATTTTGACAATTTGTCCTCGACACGATATTTTTGTTTGATGTGAAAATTTGTTTATTTAAACAAGTGAGGCAAAGGCAATTTTACGAGGTTAGATCAGTCTCTCGTGACCTGATAGTATGACAAAAACCGCACTGTGTACACGACAAAACATTCTGTAACCTCCGGAGCATATTACATTCAGTCGGAAATCCCCGAACACACACTTCGTGTGGCCTCAATCAGAAAACGTAAACAAAGACTGAGAAATGGGCCAAATATCGGCAAGACAGACCCATCAGTTTCTCAAGCTGAGAGAACATTTACGAACCGCACAGGAAAATATTTTCGTCAGTTTCTCAGAAACAAATGTTTACAAAAGTTATGCAAAACTTATCTTTGACTGAAAATTCACACGGATTGCAGTTTTGCAGGAGCGCGAAGTGAAAGTTGCGACAACTGATTTTGGCTGAAGTTCGCACAGGCAAATTGATTGTGCGCGGGTAACAGGGGAACGGGAACGCAGGCGCTTGGCTGTCAGGCACCCGTAGGCGTCCATTGGAAAACACAAGAGCGCAGAACTACTCTATTAATCCCGGCCACAGTATGGTGAAGGTTTGTATAATTGTACATTTCTTCAAAGAAATTGAGCGCTATAGTTTTGGCACAGTGAGTGATCGGTCCTGTGTATCAACGTTTACAGCGATTGTGATTTACTATTTTGTAGCACCCGCCACTCCGGAGTCCATTTTGGATATAGGGACTTAAAATATCCCACAAATAAAACTCTTTGAAACTGAATTGTCTTTCGCGGGTAATATAAAGCGACAAAAAGTTGTCAATGATTCCTTATAGTAAGTGTATTGATTATCCAAATAGATACACATTGTCCCGTTGTATTTCATGTCTGTTTGGACACGTGCTTTCCAAGTTTGTGTCACACATTCCCATGAGGCCTTGCAGATGATCTGCTGAACCGTATCCAAAGATCTGTGCTATTTAGGCCAGTGGGTGGTTCTTTCAGGTGCACAACAAAGGAATCGCATATAAGTAAACAACACGAATCCCAGCGATGCGGAGCTAAAAAGTGATTATTGTGTTTCAAACAAAGAAGAACAAACAAGAAGTGCAATTTTGTGAGTAAATCATCAAATTTTCTTAAAATAACTGATTGTTACCTAGGTTTGCTCTGCGATGGGATGGTTAAGATGACAAGATTACGTTTGTGGGTTATGTGCATAACTGTCAAGACAGTAGCAATACGCATATATGTGTAAACCTCTAGGCCAGATATAATTCCATGGAGATTTGTTCAGGTGGCCCAAAAGTAATTAATACAAAAGTTCATGTGGATGGCATGACAATTAATGGTACACAAATGATCACGGTCACAAAAATCAGCCAAGTTCTTTTAGGATAAGAAACAAATATAACTTCTTTTTGCATCTGCAAAAATAATTTTTAAAAAGTAACACTACAGATACATCTGTGCATGAGAAGGGAATGAACTCTATTTTTGAAGAAATTAGATCAGTGTTACTGTACGTAATTTGCTCAATGGCAGACAGTGATATATATATATGTATATATATATATATATATATATATATATATATATATATATATATATTCGCACATATAAACTTAACTTTACTGTAAGAAAGGATACTCATGTGAATGATGATATGCATGATTGGGTCTGATCTATGCCCATTAAAAAGTGGAAAACTGCAGTTTGACAATGATTAATAATGGCAGTTGATGCCTTTTGTGTAAATTGTACACTGAACTGTAAGTTGTCAGCTTGATGTACTGATTAATCATCACCAATTTTCTGGAGGGACAAATATTCCCCATTTTTTTTTCTTCAAAGAGTTGCATTAGGGAATATTTGATGGAATTATTTTCTGTACGTAAATATTGAATCCAGTTTGTGAAATTTAACCTTGGAAAATACTGTTTTGGGATGAAATTGAAAAATGAAGTGGTTGTGAATGTACGTGATTATACAATTTTACCATATTGATGTACATGTACCTTGTCTTTCATCTTCATTAGGGGTCACCTATTTTTAGCAGTATTTTCACATTAGTACATAGAGTATGCAGGGGATAGGGGGTCAAGATCAATGTACATTTTTAGCTAATTTTGAAAATGTTGATCAATATTTAGCCAAAAAATCAACATTTTAGAGTACTGTTTTGGAGTGACGGAGGGGCTTACAAGAAAGAGCACTCTGTGTACACTTTTAAAAATGTTGATGATTTTGACTGACCCCTTACATTTACCTACGATGTATATTTTCAGAGCAATAGCAATGAACATGATTAAGGATCATGCAGAGGGAAAGGTGATATGTGGAATGAACACACATCACAATACACAAACATGTTAATGGGCAAGAGGTGTAGAGTTGCTTGTGAAGTGACCTTCAGTAGGTTCAGGCAAGCTGTAGTCTGTGGCTCAGATTTTATCTCAAGATGCTATATAGTTAACTACTGTGTATTCAGCCAAGTAAAACAACCGCAGACACAAACTTTCAGTGGGCTTGAGATGATAGTTTCTATTTGATTATATGTTAATCATTGTCATGTATAGGCCTAATATTGGATAAATTGGTTACTTTAAGTTTTGCAGTTGAGATACTGACATTTATTTTGCCACTCCAGCTGTTGATGCATTTTGTTTTTACCACAAGAAATCTGGTGTTTCTTCATGCAAAACTTTTCAGTTAACGTGTAAATAAACAATGAAAATTTTTGGGAATGCAACAGTCCTGCTATCGTGGAGATGAGCTCTGCAGACTTGGGTATCTGAACAATTTGCACTTGCTCCTTCATCATCGTGAATGTTTATTCTGAAAAGTACATGTGTTCCTTTTGAAGCACATGTACCTATGAGTTGTTTGCCAGAAAAAAAAAAGTTTTGCAGAATTCATGATGTTTTTTGACAATGTGCTCTGTTTCAGAAGGTTCCTCTGAGCATAGGTGTCAAAACTCATGTAAAAGCAATGATGTATGGATTTTTCATGAAGTACCATTTCCATCTCAGAAAAGAATGTCAAATGCATGTAATTCTATGAGACAAGTTAGATTAACAGTTCATTAATCAGGTTTGGAATTTAGCAGGTACCCCATGTCCCGAGGCAAGTTCAAATGCAGTTGCGCAAGTTCACTTTATAGCTTTGTTGCCCATCGAGCAAGTTAAAGAAAAGTGATGAAAGATAATCAAGAGCTGACATTTTTTCTCAGTTGTTACAAAGTTAAGTGTTCACTGTACATGTAAACAACCACCGTTGTGCAATTCACGGCAAGCTGTATCAACATGAGCACTGATTGGTTCTGACTGATCTTGTGTCCAGCTTTAAATATCTTTGCCATTGTTAACCATGTAGTAAGAAATGTGGAACCTAGCAGTTAAGTAACTTAAATCATGTGGTCATTTAGGATCAGCAAAGCCGCTGAAAAGGGTGCAAAGGATACAGGGAAGAAAACAAAACAATCTGACAGATGGCGCTGGTGTTTCACTGGAAGTGACTTTCAACATTTTTTTTGATGAGACTAGCCAGTTCATAAGTTCATACCCTGTATGGAAAGACAAGGACACCACATGAAGGTGCTGATATTCAAGGCATGGTATTAATATGATGCCATGGAAAACCAAGACTGTTCCACCATATTTGTTGTTAAGTTAGTTGTTTTGTGTGGCAAGTTGAGGAATCTGAGGGCAAGTTGGGCTTATGTGTAAATTTTTTTTTTTTTTTTTTTAACATTGTACACTAAACCTACAGATACACATGTATCTACATTACCAGTCAGCACACCCCAAACACAACAAGGCAGGGGGACCATACAGTCAGTTGCTGAGGGTAAAACGCATATGCACTCAAAACATCGGTTTTGATACAAATGCAGAGAAAATTCTGGCTTATTACAAAAGTAGGGGTTACCCAGACACCCTACTAGTACAGGCACTCTCGAAAGTGAGACAAGTAGACAGGACTTCCTTATTAACAGGTAACTGCAACCGCAGCTCCAGTTCTGAGGAAAAACTATTCCTGGTCACTCGCTACAATCCAGCCCTCCCACCATTGAAGACCATTATTGACAGAAATTGGGGAACAATCATGGCTTCAAGACATGCCAGTTCCATCCAAAACAAACAGGTTATTGTTGGTTTCAGAAGAAACACAAATCTGAAGGACATTCTAACGCACTCACGTATGGAATATCCAAAAAACCCACGCACACCCCAAATCTCGGGTATCACTGAACAACATCCCTGTGACACTTCTAACTGTAAATACTGCCGTATCATTGACACATCCGGCAGGGTGACCTGCACCAAAACTAAGCGTTCCTACAGAACCCCTTCGGGTGGAACATGCAGGCACAACAACCTCATATACATCATCACGTGCTTAACCTGCAACAATGGAGACCTCAAATCTACCCATTCACACTCACTGACCTAAATCGGTACAGTTATCTTGCACCCCGTGACCTCAGTACCACGGATGGTTAGAAAGTTTTCAAACAACCAAATTTGGTTGGAATTTTCTTCTTACCTGTCCTCCCAGACAGGTAGGCCGGTTTGATTGGACAGTCGAGCAACGTTCGCACAACACACGTACCCAATTTACGTTGGAAACGTGGTGTTACGTCCAATATGAATAGTACGTGCGGTTGACCGTTACTTCAGTAGCTGATGAGCCTTGTCATAGGCGAAACCGGTCCTACTACTGATCCTCCTAGGATCCCAACTTGACTTTGCTTTTTAGCCTGGCCGAGTGAAACCTTATGTGTAACTTGCCCACAGGGCATGTTACAAAAAAAGTTAAATTCTAACCTTGTTAATGTACAGAAAAATCTATTACAAACTGAAAGCCCCCTCATGGAACTTGGTCTGCTCAGGACGCAAAACATTTGACTACCACTAGGACAATGCAACCATGTAATTCCATATCCCTGTTGACATTGAATACCAAAACTAGATCAAAACCAGTTTAATGTTGCTAAGTCGCTTCTGAACTATCTGCTATCATTCTTAGTGACTGAACTAGGTTCTTTTACAGTTAAAATGAGAATTTAATTCATTTTATGTTCATTTTGTGTTTAAAGCTGATGAAAAGATTCTACTTGATGTCACCATTTACATGCAAGGGACTGTGTGCTGTCACTACATGTAACAGTTTAAGAAGTACTGGTGTGGACTATGTACTTCGTGTCACACTCATGAATAAGTCAACCCTGACATTAGTGGACACCTGGTGATTAGTGAACTCCTGCCCCAGTCCCCAAAGTGTTCACTAATCTCAGGGCCCGGTCTCAGGGTTGAATATAATAAATGCAGATTATACATAAAATATATGACAACAGCAGAAATAACACACTGAACTAGTTAAATTTTTACTGGGCTGACCAAAGGTCGCTGAGCTCATGCAGTCACTCATCTCATGTCCATCTGTCATTCCATCCATCTATCTGTCCATGCTTTAACTTTTTGCTTGTAAATGCAATACACTCCACAGTTTTCAAGGTAGCCCTCATAAGTTTGAGGACTTACAAAATGTATGAAAATCTACGTCAATTGAAAGACAGGACAAGTGTTGGTGAAAGTAGATACACCAGGTGCCAAAATCCCTGAGCGGTTTCATCCATGCATTAGAGGCCAGTGAGGTCTGTTCAACCTGAGGGTAAACAAATATTTATGTTTACTATTTACGGGCAGTTGGCCTCTTTTCCATGTCTCTGCCCTGTGGTTCAGCAGAAATGAATGCTGTGTTTAGACATGTTGGCCTTTTGAAGGACAGGATAATGTGACCATGAGGGTGGACAACATTAGACAAATGATGCCTGTTGCTGTGGGGGACAGGGAGAATTGTGAAATCTGAGGGATGGACTATCAACCTGATGCGGAGCCAAGGGTTGACAGTCCATCCCAAAGGTTCACCATTGCTCCTGTCCCCCAAATCCAAGGACATCATTTGTTTTATTATACTGAAGAACAATAAATCGTCGAAACATCAAAATTCATGTAGGTCATGTGACGTTGCCCAGTTTCCACTTCAGACTAGCCTGGTTCCTGTGCTGATCTGTATGATGTCAGTCACATATTGGCTCCCAGTCTACAGGACAGTATTGATGAATTTGATTATAATTTAATAATTATATATTGGTGGCACCACCTTCTGTATTATGTAACATATGGGTCAAAATGGGAAAATCTTGTGAACCATCCAGCATCTGTCTATAAAATTTCTGTAATTTTTGATGGATTTTCGTGAGATTTAGCGGGATTGTTGAGGAAGTCAAAGTCTTGGTTGCATAAGATACTGGTGGTGCCACCTACAGTTTGATTGAAATTATGAGTCAAAATGTATCGGACCAGATAAAATTTAATAGCTCAAAAAGTAATTCAGCTATACATTCCAAATGTGTAGGGTGTTATATTGTATTCAACAGTAACATAATATATGATATGGTTGACCTTGACCTATTTTATGTAGGTCACCAGGCCCATAAAGTTGAAAGTATTGATTTGGTGATATAGGACATAGCTTGGTGGTCAATGGAGATGATAATCTATCCTCCTGATCATCATTTTGTTTGTATGCATGTTACAAAACAAATCTACATGCTGACATACTTTTGGGGTCACCATGACCTAATTAATATGGAATGTGGCACTTGTGCAACTGTGTGATTTTTTCCTTTATAACGTAAATTGATTTGATTTGGGGAAAACGGACTGCCAATGGAAAGACAAGGCAAAATTTTGAACATGGCAATTTTTAATGACAGAGGAAACTCAGATCATGTAGCCACTAGGAATGTAGGTGTCAAAATGTGAAAACCTTGTGAACACTCTGACATGTGTACTTCTTGGTGAATCTTAATGAAATTTTGTGGTATCATGAAGGAAGTGAACATCTTGCTTACTTATGATACTAATGGGGCCATCTACAGTTTGAATTTTGGGCCTCCCAATCAAACAGTAACAACATCAATTCACTCAACCTCTTCTTTTGTTAGGAACTTCTGTATTAATGTAATCCAAGTCAGGTCAGCAGAGCACTACACCCATGGGTCTCTTGTTAAAATATATTATGTAGGTTTATTGAAAAACATGAAGAATTGGATTGTATTCGACACTAACATTAACACACCACAGTCTGGCTTGTGGCTTGCATACTTCAAATCTATTTCTTTGGTAACAAATGTAGAATTGAATATCAGCATTTTTGCTCCAGGAGAAAAATGTACACTTGGTTTTGACCCCCCCCCCCCCCTTTAGATCAGCTGATTTGTCAGTCAGCTGAGCTTATAGGATGGTCCTTCATCTGTCGTTCATCCGTCCGTCCACAATTCACATTTTTGACTTCTTCTCCAAAACTGACAGCCAGATTTACTTCATACTTGGTAGGAAAGTACCTTCAGTGGGCTCTACCAAGTTTGTACAAATGGTCATGCTCTAATGTTATTTGTATTTTTTTTTTTATGAATTTTTGTGTTCTTTTTGGGGGCAAATCTTAATTTTTTTTTCTTCTCTGAAACCACTCACCGAACTGCTTTGATATCACATAGGAATACTCCTAGGGACTTCTAGTTCTTATTTTGTTCACCAGGTGGCACTGCAGTTTTTTCCTAATTTTTTATGATTTTTTGTGTGTTTTTGCTATTTTAGTCTTCTTCTCTAGAACCGTGACTCTGATAAAGCTGAAACCTCGTGGATATGTTCCTTGTGAAAGGGTCAAACAAAGTTGTTCACTAGGTTTTACTGCCAGGGATTCCTGATTTTTAACGATTTTTTCAATTCGGCTACTTTATTGGTAAATGCACCTTTCCGATTGATTACTATGCAATTCAGTCAGCATTCTAATGCTAATTCACATTTTCAACTTCTCCAAAACCATCATCTAGATTGACTTCAAACTTGGTGGCAGTGTACCTTGGCTGGATGTCTACCAGGTTTCTTCAAATGGTCAGGCTCCAGTGATTTTTGGACTTTTTATGAATTTGTTTTTTCTTTTTTTTTAGACAAATCTTCAAAAATCTATTACTTCGATACCTCTCACCCAATTGCTTTTGATATCACACAGGGCACCCCCAGTTCTTAATTTGTTCACCAGATGGCACTGCATTTTTTTTTTTTTTTTTCAATTTAAAAAAAAAAAAATTGTGTGTTTTTACTATTTTTGACTCTTTCTCCAGAACAGTTACTCAAGTTGAAACTTGATGGATATGCTCTTTGTGGAAGGGTCAAACAAAGTTGTTCCTTACGTGGCACTGCTGTGGATTCCTGATTTTTAACGATTTTTTCAATTTGGGTACTTTTTGGTAAATGCACCGTTTCTATTGATTACCATGCAAGTCAATAGGCATTCTAAAGCTAATTCACATTTTGGACCTCTCTGAAGAAACTGTGTGTCAGATTAACTTCAAACTTGGTGGCAATGTACCTTGGATATGTCTCTACCAAGTTTGTTTGAATGGTCACGCCCCAGTGATTTTTTTAATTTACTATGTTTTTTTTCTTGAAAATCTTTTAAAAAGTTGTAATGGGAAAGTATAACATGGGAATTTGTTTTATTTGTTATAATTTAAATAATTTTGGCCAGATTTGTGTCAAACGTGATAGGGATGTACCTTTGATAAGTGTCTTGGTATTTTGTGCAAGTGGTCATGCTCTAGTGATTTTTGGAGCTTGACCTCATTCCCAAGGTCACAGAACAACTGACTTGAAATTTACTGTTGACTTGATAACTTGTCATTGAAATCTGTTTCGAGTCAGGACCTTGATGTCACACAGGTTAATGTTTCTCTATGAAGATCATGCCTAGACAGTATATGAGTGACCTTGACCTCATTTCTGGGGTCACAGTGAAACATGCATCAATTTTACTCTTTGCAATAACCTGAATTGGGACCTTGATGTTGTATATGTTAATGTTTCTCTGTGAAGGTCATGCTGAGGCAGTACATTCATGAGTGACTTTGACCTTATTTCTGAGATCACAGTGCAACATACAATTTTAATCTTCACTTTCACTTGAGAACTGGAACCCTGATGTTGCACATGTTAGTGTTCTTCCTTCAAGGTCAGACTTACTCACTACATGGGTGACCTTGATCCTGCCCCAAGTTCACAGAGCCACAAGAATCTCTAGGTCAACTGAGCATGGGCTGGTCACACAGCCGTCTTGTTTTTAATTACACCCACTGTAATGTTTACAAAAATGGATGGCCTTTTATACATTTAGGGAAAATATTACGTTCTAACTGCTCATTAAGTAGGCTTACCTTCATAGTCATTTCACAGGCAGTAACGAAAACAGCAACACCACAAACAAAACAGAAACACAATAAACACACACAGCTAGGAACTATCACATATTTTTATTGACTTTAAAATCATAATCCATGGCAAGCATATAGTGTACTTGTATACATTGGGTGCCAGCTGGAAAATTATAGACACTATGCAAAAATTTACCGCCAGATCTTTTTCTGCCACCATAGACCTTTAATGTTCAAGGAGGTACATGTATTGGCTACTGATAAGCCGTTTCATCCAAAGTCAAGACAACAATGAAGTTACCTTAACAGATGACATTGCTGTTGCTGGCCACAAGGTTTGAAATGTAACATTCAGATTCTGCTTTATATTTGTGTATCCTTCTTCTGCTGAATTACGCTTTTAACTATGTTTGGTAGAAGAAATTATTGATCATAGGCGACAGTACAAATAAGCTGTAAAGTATTGTCTTGTACATGTTATAGTCCACATTTATCTGTCATTAGTGTCCTGCGCTTTGTACTTAAACTGAATGCAAGTTAAATTTGGCATGAAACGTCAATTTCATTTGTACCAAGAACATTATATGTTGATGATTGATTTGGGAAATATGGATGTGTATTTCGTGAAACCCCGAAAGCCCAGTGATGGTTAAAATTATTCTTAGTCCGTTGTATGGCTCCTATTTAACACTTTCCCAGTGGAATAACACTGTGTCCACAGTTTCCGTCTGTTTCCAGATTTGCACCCAATCCACACCTAGGAAAGCTGTTGCCATAGGGCATGTTGTTTAAGTGGGTGGCACTTACAATTCTAATCGAGAGCATTTTATGAAAATTTAAGTCACAATATTGGATGAGATGACCATTAACTTCAAACCACTTTGTGAGATGGCTGAGCAGGATGGGGTGAAGTGGAACATGTGTTTGCTATTACATGATATTTGGAGCGTTACATTACAACATTATTCTGTAATGACTGCTCTTTATTCTGTGCATTTCCCAGCAAAGTCCGTAATTTGATTCTTTTTTTTTCAAGTAGACCCAGTGGTTTTCTTTTTCATAAGGAAGGAATTCCATTTCATCAGCCAATAATTTCAAATTTCATATCAGTACTATATATTTGCATACAATTCATCTGGGAACAAAGATCAAATCGTTCAAGGATTGAAACACACACCCAAAATGAGTAATGAATTTTATTGGGTCGGAACGATACATTTTACTCACGATTTGATACATATCTGGATACAGATCTCACTATATGATACATATCATAATACATTTCACTTGTCTGTTTTACCAAGGATCACAATTATAGATACATGTCACATGCCTACAATAAACCCTATAGCATAATATTTCACCTGTTTGGCACTGTCATCATGTTATTCAAAATCAATACACTTTTCCATATCGATATGTATCACAAAGCAACATTAAACAAATGACGCCCTTGGCTGCCGGGGACAGGGAGAATTGTGGACCTGAGGGATGGACTGTCATCCTGAAGTGAAGCTGAGGGTTGACAGTCCATCCCGAAGGTTCACAATAGGAAAGGTCAGAAGTAGCTCTAAGGTGTGTATTTGCCCCAATATACAACTGTATACACAAACATTTGGAGGGCTAGAGCTGTGTATCTCCATAAGTTTGTATGTTAAAGCAACCCTAAATGAATTAGTCACTTATGTAGCTGTGGTCATATGATTTTTGGGAGGTATTTAGCTATGCATCTAGATTTACTGTCTAAATTTTGGTGTTTCTATGTACAGTAGTTTTCAAGTTATTAAGTTGCAAATTACAATGTAAAGTAATGGGAGCACACAACCCTAGCCCTCCACTGACTGCAGTGCCCTCTTTTAGACAGTTTGTGAACCTTCTGTTCCTGCCCTCCAAAGCTAAGGACCTCATTTGCTTTATTATACTGAAGAACAATGAATCGTTAAAACAACAAAATTTCCACACAATAACAGTGCAGATCAGAATTACAGTGCCATCTAGTGGGACGTGTAAGGTGACAGTACCTTCTTAGTGGTGGACAGGAAAGAATGTCTCAACCCCAACTAACCAGTCACAAGTGCGGATTTCCCCCTGAGGTATAATGATAAACAAATGACGCCCTTAGCTGTGGGGGACAGGAAGAATTGTGAACCTGAGGAATGGGTTTTCAACCTTCAGCTTTGCTTCAGTTTGACAGTCCATTCCAAAGGTTCACAATTCTTCCTGTCCCCAAAAGCCAAGGACGTCATTTACTTTATTATGCCGAAGAACAACAAAATTTCCACATAATAGTTTTAATCATATAAACAACATTGTATAATTGTCAACACGTATATATTGGCCAGCCTTGGGGCCTTTTCATAAATAGCAGACATAGGCCTAAGTCAAACGAAGATTATAGTTCCCACTTGCCTGGTTCCCGAGCCGATCAGAATTACAGCGCCATCTAGCAGGATGTGCAGGGTGACAGTACCTTCTCAGCGGGAGACAGGAAAAAATGTCCCACCCCAAGTATCCAATCATAAGTGCAGATTTCCCCCTGAGGTAAAACAAATCACAATATCATTCCAGCCCTTGAATTTAAACTGATGCTGAATCATTTCTCACCAATTACTTTATTGACCTTTTCCCCTTGTATTAAGTCTGAGACAACAGGTTTCCGTGGCATGGGTTGAGCACCAAGTGCCCAACCAGTGCCCATCCCATGCCAAAGAAAGTTGTTGACCTGGGGTATGTGATCTTGATAGGTCGGATCTACAATTCTCAGTCAAATTCTTTTTCATTACTGTTGAAAGTACATGTAGTTGAAAACACTGAAGCAGGTCTATGACGTTTGACCACAGGCTGGTTTAATTGGGAAAGGTTAATACATATTGTATGGCTACAAGTCAAGGGTAGAAGTTCACCGTCAGTATGGATTTTTCCTGGTCACAGAAGCAAAGGGTGGAAGAAAAGTGAGAGCCCAAGCAATCTAGTTTCAGTGATGCCTTGAGTAATATAATTTGATTCTGCCAGTCATCCAAGGTAGGCTTACTGCAGCAGGTATTAACCCTTTTGTCCTTGAATTAAGACTAAGTCAACAGCTTTTCTTGGCTGTTGACCTACAGCATCTGATATTGATAGACCTCATCGACAATTTTCAGTCACATTGTTGTGCATTACTGTTGAAATCAGTTGAAAATGCTGAAGCAGACGACATTTGTCCACCAGCTGGTTTTCGCAAGTTTAAAGGGGGAAAGGGTTAAACACTGGTCCTTGGCCCTTTTCATCTGTGGAGGGTCGGTGTAGTCAGTTTGACTACTGTCTCCGTATTACTGGCACCATTAGGTCAGTGGTGATATGAAAAAATGTTTTGGATTTTTTTTTCAAATTTATCAAAGGGATCCACTATTTGACTCTCGTATTGAAGAAGTAAATGGATGTTTCAAAAGTTTTCTAATTCCTTTTAGTATGATTAGCAGATATCGTACATACTATGAGAGGGTCTTGTTCATGTGGTGTGAAAATGCACAGGGCTAAGGTCAATACATGTTGCTTGGGAGCCAGGCTATCTGAAAACTGAATGGTTCCCATGGACATTTGGTCCCAACACTAAAATGTGTCAATCCCTGTTGTATGTACTGTGTGTTTTGGGCAAAAGTTTGATCCTCAGAAATTAAGCTGAGCCCAATTAAAACCAAAGTCATGTTTTTATATCAGGAAAATCAATATCCTGGTCTGTTCTGATTAATGAAATTCAATCGTATGAAAATGACACAAATTCCACATAAATGCCTCAGCATTTTTTTGTCAGCTACATGTACTGACAAAGGATAGTCTTTGCCAAGAGTGTGGTATTTGTAAACTGCTGGAAAAAGATAGATAACCAAGTTATTTTATAATTGGCTGTAGGCAGTTTTAAAATTGATGTGAATTGTGATAGTTTTACATATTAAGGTACACAATGTTTTTTCTGGTTATTGGGCCAGAAGACCAAAAACTTAAAATTAGGAGCAGCAACTAAGATGAAAATGGGGGGGGGGGGGGGTGTTATCTTTGTGAATTTGTGTTAAAATATTTACCTTTAAATGTGCTTGTGTCTGCTCAGTTTAATGTATATATTTGATTTTTTTCAGCAGCCTGTTTGCCATAAGTAAATCTGAATGATGAACATGTATGCTGTATCAATTTGTTTTTTTTTTTTGTTTTTTTTGTTTTTTTGTTGTTTGAAAAAGTTATTTTGGGTGAATAGCTAACATGTAAGGTAACTGTTTCAGAAAGGCACACACATGCACACATATTCTTTTCAGCAGTTTAATTTTATGATCTTAAACAATGCCCGTGAAACAACAAAATAAGTTTGGCCTAAGGCATGTTTGCGGTAGATACCAAATGCGAAGAAGTTTTGTGACACATTCTTTAACAGCATGTGAGCTGAGTACAGTGTGGTATATGTATATCTGCCAGGACTAGAAACAGCAGGTCCACTGGAAATTTTGAACACATAAGCTTATTGTGTTTCATGAGGTAGTTAAAGTTGGATGTTTTGCAAGGCAAATTCTAGACCCAAACTACACAGAGAGATGTTCAATCAGCTGCAACGATGGGGTTACCTCACTTTACTGGCACCAGTAGGTAGCAGCACATATAAGTGTTTTTTTTTTGTTTTTTTTTGGTTTTTTTTCATTTTAGTAAAATATACATGACCTCTGTTGTTTTTTCAGTTAAAACCATTCATTGGGGCACTTTAAGTGACAAGTTTCCTGGCAAGCTACAAAGATGTAACCATTGACAGAAAATTTTAAATCTGCCTGTAAAGTAACCTCAGTGAGGTGAAAATACAGGATTAGCACAGATTTACCAGAGGTCAGGCTATTTATTTTCCCAAATTCTCCCAAGCAGCACCATTTGGGAAAATAACAATGGGCAAAATTTCGTTCTTACTAAATTTTTTCATCCATATTGACAATTTATGAAAGTGAAATTTTCATTTTTAAGACATGTTTTAGTCTTTTTTTATTAAATTGTAGGGTTTTGGACAGGTTCAAGATCCTACTATTCTCTATAATGACAGATACAATATTGCACAGTGTGGCAGTAATATGATATCATGGGTAAAACTTTACTGTGTTACAGATGAGGATGGAAGGTTTCAAGAAGTTAGGAGAAGACTTGAAGGTTTCAAGAAGTTAGGAGAAGACTTGGAAAGGGTGATTGAAAAAGAAGACACAAACAGTTCAGCAACAACAGAATCGGACGAAAGTAAACAAGCACCCAAAACATGTCGAGAACAACTTGCCCATACACTTCACACAAACAAATTCCAGATTGGAATAATTTGCCTTGTGATAATTGACTGTCTTCTGGTCATAGCTGAACTCCTGATTGATTTGAAAATTTTTGAACTGGGTGAGGAACACAGTGTAATACCAAAAGTGTTACATTACATGAGTATTGGAATTCTCAGTGTCTTCCTGGTTGAAATTTCTCTCAAGTTGTTTGCATTAAGACTTGATTTTTTCCGTAGTAAGATGGAAGTATTTGATGCCATAGTAGTGATTGTATCATTTGCCTTGGATATTGCCTTTGCCAACACGGAGGGTGCCCAATCTGGTATCGGACTGCTGATCTTGCTTCGACTGTGGCGTGTTACGAGGATTCTCAATGGTAATTACACTTTTTACTTGTCAAACAATACGATTAGATAATAAGAATGTTGATAGAAGCCGGAAATTACTTGCTTGTTGTACATACATACATACATACATACATACATACATACATGCACAGGGGTAAAATTTCCTTTTTTTTCAAGTTGTCTATGGGCAACCAGGATATTTTCTCAAGTTGCCCCCAAACCCCTGAAGTTACCCATTTTCTGTGATGTAAATAATGCATCAAATTAGTGTATACTGAGTCACACAGCATTTGGTAATTTCACAACCACCAGTGTTCCTGTGCAATTGATTAACCTCCATTCATTGGAAAAAATATTGATTGTTGACAAAATCACAGATTGTACGCATGCAAGTCAAAATAAAAAAAAAAAAAACTAAAAAAAAAAAAACAAACCAAAAACAAAAACAAAAAAACAACAACAACACCAAGTTAAAAAGTAAAATGTACATAAGCTGTTGGCTAATTAATGTGGAATATGGTATTAAGTCATTGCATGTAGACCCAATGACTAAACAAATTCAAAATTTCCATTTTCAATTCACAAAGAGAAACTTGAAATTTGATATTTCATTTGCATAATTATAAAGGCTTATGAAATTACTTAAATCTATGTGTATAACCACAAGGTTATATTGTGTTACTTCATCTTAAAAGGTAAACTTTTTTTTACCTTCAAGAATTTTGTGTATTCTGTTTTATATTCAGCTGAATATACACAGATAATTGTTGATTGTCACTCTCCTATTAGTTTTTAGTCAGTTGATAAAATGTATTCTACATGTACTTTAGGTAATTCTTATGTGAAATGTATATATTGCCACCAGATCATTTGTGATTCTTGGTCTGGCTCATTTCATATTATAAAACACCACACTGATCAGGGCTAGAAATAAGGCTTATCCGCTTGTCTGTACTAAGTGAAACTTGTGACGGACAAGTAAAGTTGCCAATGCACTTGTCCAAAATTTACATACAGTTCAATTAGAATAAGACTCCACTTGGTTGGTGGACAAGTGAAAATTTTTCCTTATTTCAAGCACTGCTGATTAACTTATTCCATACCAGTCCCTGATTTTTACCTCAGCTGACTTGTCAGTCAGCTGAAGTTTTGTGGTGGTCTGTCGTCCGTCCGTCTGTCCACAATTCACATTTTCGACTTCTTCTCAAAAACCGTCGGCCAGATCCACTTCAAACTTAGTGGATATGTGCCTTGGGTGGGTCTTTACCAAGTTTGTTCAAATGGTCACGGTCCAGTGATTTTTGGATTTTTAATGAATTTTTCTGTTCTTTTTTTGGGGCAAATCTTAAAAAATCTTCTACTCCAAAACCGCTCACGCAATTGCTTTGATGTCATACAGGAACACTCCCTGGAATTCCTAGTTCTTAACTTGTTCACCAGGTGGCGCTGCAATTTTTTTCTAATTCGTTTGCGTCCGTCGTCCGTCTGTCCGTCCGTCCTTCCGTCTGTCAGTCTGTCATTAGACTTTATATTTTCGACTTCTTCTCAAAAACCTCTACATAGAATGTTTTGATTTTGCACATGGATAATCCCCAGGTGGACCTCTACCAAGGTTGTGAAGGAGATGATGATGCAATAATTTTTCTATTTTTCATGAATTTTTTAATTTATTTTTTGAAAAAAATTAAAATTTCTTCATCTTAAGAACTATGAAGCCAATTGCTTTGATATTGCACATAGGGTCATCTGGGGTCAACTAGTTCTTATTTTGGCCACCAGGTGGCGCTGTGATTTTTTCCTATTTTTTTATGAATTATTGCCTGTTAAGGCTATTTTCGACTTCTTCTCCAGAACGGCTGAACAGAATTGCTTAAAATTTTATCAGAGTATAGTTGGACATTAGACAATGAAAGTTTGCGAAAACAATATGGATATATTAATTTTAGGCAAAATTATGGGATATCAAACTTCGCAACTGTAAGGAAGCGCTGCAGCTGTATATATATATATATATGGCAATACAGTGCATATATTACACTATTGTATTTACCCTTTTGACTTCTTCTCAAAAACTGCTTTATGGAATTTTTCAATATTGCACATGGATGTTGCCCAGGTGAACCTCTACCAAGTTTGTGAAGGAGATGATGATGCAATAATTTTTCTATTTTTAATGAATTTTTTAATTTATTTTTTGAAAAAAAAAAAAAAATTCTTTATGGGATATCAAACTTCGCAACTGTAAGTAAGCGCTGCAGCTGTATATATATATATATATATATATATATATATATATATATATATATATATATATATATATGGCAATACAGTGCATATATTACACTATTGTATTTACCCTTTTGACTTCTTCTCAAAAACTGCTGTATGGAATTTTTTGATATTACACATGGATGTTGCCCAGGTGAACCTCTACCAAGTTTGCGAAGGAGATGATGATGCAATCATTTTTCTATTTTTAATGAATTTATTAATTTATTTTTTGAAAAAAAAAAATTCTTCATGGGATATCAAACTTCGCAACTGTAAGTAAACGCTGCAGCTATATATATATATATATATATATGGCAATACAGTGCATATATTACACTATTGTATTTACCCTTTTGACTTCTCAAAAACTGATTTATGGAATTTTTTGATATTGCACATGGATGTTGCCCAGGTGAACCTCTACAAAGTTTGAGAAGGAGATGATGATGCAATAATTTTTCTATTTTTAATGAATTTTTTGATTTATTTTTTGAAAAAAAAAAAAATTCTTCATCTCAAGAACTAACTGGCCAATTGCTTTGATATTGCACATAGGGTCACCTGGGGTCCACTAGTTCTCATTTTGGCCACCAGATGGTGCTGCGATGTTTTCCTATTTTTTAATGAATTTTTGCGTGTTAAGGCTATTTTCGACTTCTTCTCCAGAACAGCATAATAGAATTGCTTAAAATTTTATCAAAATATAGTTGGACATTAGACAATGAAAGTTTGCGAAAATAATGTGGATATGTTAATTTTTGACAAAGTTATGCGATATCAGACTTTGTGACTGTAAGTGAGTGCTGCCGCTGTACACTGGCAGCCATTGAAACAGCAAGGTATGTCAATTGATAATACATGTACTACCATCAGCAGAGCTTATAACATCCGTTTGCGTCCTTCGTCCGTCTGTCCTTCTGTCCTTCCGCAAAATTTATTTTAAGGACAAACTTTGCTGCCACTCTACATACACGTATATAGCTGTACAAATCTAGACTGCAGTCCATGTGTTCCAATACTGCAAAAGCAGATCCCAGTCAGCAGAGCACAGGATCATCATGATCCTCTTGTTTATGAATTTTTGTGTATTATAGCTATTTTCGACTTCTTCTCCAGAACCTTCATTCAGGTTAAGCTGAAACATGGTGGATATGTTCCTTGTAGAAGGGTCAAACAAAGTTGTTCACTATGTGGCAATGCTGCAGATTCCTGATTTTTACCTCAGCTGACTTGTCAGTCAGCTGAGGTTTTCTGAGGGTCCCTCGTCCGTCCGTCCGTTGTCCGTCCGTCCGTCTGTCGTCCGTCCGTCATCCGTCCGTCGTCCGTCCGTCCGATGTCCACAATTCACATTTTCGACTTCTTCTAAAAAACCGTCAGCCAGATTCACTTCAAACTTGGTGGAGATGTGCCTTGGGTGGGTCTCTACCAAGTTTGTTCAAATAGTCACGGTCCAGTGATTTTTGGATTTTTTATGAATTTTTTTGTTCTTTTTTGGGTAAATCTTAAAAAATCTTCTACTCCAAAACCGCTCACCCGATTGCTTTGATATCACACAGGAACACTCCCTGGGACTCCTAGTTCTTAATTTGTTCACCAGGTGGCGCTGCAATTTTTTACTATTTTTATATGAATTTTTGTGTGTTAAAGCTATTTTCTACTTCTTCCCCAGAATCGTCACTCAGATTAAGCTGAAACATGGTGGATATGTTCCTTGTAGAAGGGTCAAACAAAGTTGTTCACTATGTGGGAATGCTGCAGATTCCTGATTTTTAACGATTTTTTCAATTTGGGTACTTGTCGGTCAATGCAGCTTTCCTATTGATTACTATGGAAGTCAATGAGCATTCTAATGCTAATTCACATTTTCTACTTCTTCTCCAAAACCGTCATCCAGATTAACTTCAAACTTGGTGGCAATGTACCTTGGGTGAGTTTCTACTAATTTTGTTCAAATGTTCATGCTCCAGTGATTTTTGGATTTTTAATGAATTTTTTGGTTCTTTTTTTTGGGGCAAATCTTAAAAAATCTTCTTCTCCGAAACTGCGTACCCAATTGCTGATATCAAACATAGACACTCCCGGGGACACCTAGTTCCCAATTTGTTCACCAGGTGGCACTGCAATTTTTTTCAGGAATTTTTTGTATGGTTTTGCTATTTTTCACTTGTCAGAACGGTCCCTCAGATTAAGCTGAAATGTGATGGATATGTTGCTGTGGAAGGGTCAAACAGTTGTTTACTAGGTGGCACTGCTTTGGATTCCTGATTTTTAAGGATTTTCAATTCGGGTACTTATCGTTCGATGCAGCTTTCCTATTGAATACTATGTAAGTCAATGGGCATTCTAATGCTAATTCACAGGACAACTGACACGAAATTTACTGTTTACTTGATAACTTGAGATCTGTTTTGAGTTAGCTACACATGTTAATTATTCTGTATGAAGGTCATGCTGAGACAGTACATGAATGACCTTGACCTCGTTTGTGGGGTCACAGTGCAACATACATGAATTTTACTCTTCATTATAACTTGAGAACTACTTGAACTTTGATGTTGCACATGTAAGTGTTCTTCTGTAAAGGTCAGACTTACTCAGAACATGGTGTCCTTGATCCTTTCCCAAGTTCATAGAGCTGCAAGTATGATGAATGTCAAGATCAGCTGAGGCACGGGCTGTTCACACAGCCCTCTTGTTAACGATTTTTTCAATTCGGGTACTTATCGGTCAATGCAGCTTTCCTAATGATTACTATGGAAGTCAATGGGCATTCTAATGCTAATTCACATTTTCGACTTCTTCTCCAAAACCGTCATCTAGATTAACTTCAAACTTGGTGGCATTGTACCTTGGGTGTGTTTCTTCCAGTTTTGTTCAAATGTTCATGCGCCAGTGATTTTTGGATTTTTAATGAATTTTTTTGTTCTCTTTTTTTGGACAAATCTTAAAAAATCTTTTTCTCTGAAACCGCTCCCCCAATTGCTTTGATATCACACAGGAAGACACCTAGGGACTCCTTGTTGTTAATTTGTTCACCAGGTGGTGCTGTAGTTTTTTTCTATTTTTTTATGAATTTTTGTGTATTATAGCTATTTTTAACTTCTTCTCTTTATATAAATACATATATATGTGTATATATGTATTTATATGTGTGTGTGTATATATATATATATATATATATACATATACATATATACATATATACATATATATATTTTATATATATATATATATATATATATATATATATATATATATATATATATATATATATATATATATATATATACACGTATATACATGGGTGGTATTTGGCAAAAAGGTCTGTCTTAAGTATGTGTACATTAATGTACAAGACTTCTATAAGAATCCACCTTTTTGTACCTAAAGTTGACAGTTAGGAGAGACCAGAGGATCTGCAGTGAACTCTTTTCTGATTAGACTATAACCGAATCAGTACTTTTGTTCATGCAGATTTGTACTGGGGTATGCTCCCCAGATGGGTGTCAACTGCTGGTGATGCCCCTTCAAAACGTACTTAAAAATTTCATATTTTATTACCAATTATTATTTTCCTGATTGGACCATTTTGTAGGTAAACAGTGAAACTTAGGGTGTGTACAATGACCAGAGTCCAGCTGAACAGTACATTTTAATGGTATATACCAAATGGGTCACATAAACTGTAAAGCGCCCAGCTGGGTAAATGACTGTCCTTATCAGAATGATTACATAAATAAAAACACGGTTATGAATTAAAGATTTTATCTTTATGCTAGTGGCCTTTAGGGTTCTACAGATAAGATTTGTTCAGTGTTAAGGCATGCTAAAACCATTATCAGAAACACTTTCCCTTTTTTTCCTTTTCATGAAAGCTGTACTTTAAAAAAAAGTCATTGGTTGCATATCATTTGATATGCCACTTGACGCTATTTTGAAGGGGACAGGATGAATCCATTTTATATGAATTCCTTTCGTAGCAGCCGCAGTCACAGTTTTTTTGTTTGTTTGTGTTTTTTCTTTTGCCTATCAGCCAGCTATCTTTGCTGCCTATGTGGCATCTGCATTATGACCTGCGAGGCAATAGGGCATTTTCTCCTAGATGATGCCACTGTTCATAAGCACCCTGATTGCTAAAACTTGCAGGTGGGGACTCCTGGAGGATAAACAGCCTGGGCTCCCCTTTTGGGGTATTGGTTGTTTACAGAAAATGGCGTATCATGAAAATGTTGTCTGTGAATCAGTGCTGCCTCCTGCAAAAACATCCCTCATTAAAAAAACTCAATAACTGTAATTAAGCGTGTTGTTACTAAAACTTAATCCCTTTTCTGCCTTGAATTGAGTCTTGAGTCAACAGCTTTTCTTGGCATAGGTTTGGTCTTCAGTGCTCAACCCTTGCAAAGAAAGTGGTTGACCTTGAGCATGGTATCTTGATAGGTTTCATTTGCAATTCTGATTATGCCCCCCCCCCCCCCCCCCCCCAAGGAGGAGGGGTCATATAGCGATTACTTTGTCCATGTGTTTGTGTGTCCAGATTAATAGTTTTCATGTGATAACTCACAAAATTTTTGCTTAGGGCTTTCATTGCACATGCTTATAGTCCTGAATAAGGTCTGAGGCAAGTTCGATGATGGGTGACCTTGACCCAATTCTCAAGGTCACAGCCATTTTAGTGAATTTGGTTTTCACGCAATAACTTGAAAAGTTTTTGATATAGGTCTGTCCAGTTGCAGGTGATTGACAGTCCCACCTAAGGTCTCAGATGAGTTCAAAGATGAGTGACCTTGACCCAATTTCCAAGGTCACAGAGCCATTTTGTGTGTGGTTTTCATGCAATAATTTGAAGAGTTTTGTGCATAGGGTTTCATATTGCTCTTGCTTATAGTCGTAAAGTCTTGGATGAGTATGAAGATGGCTGACCTTGATCCAATTCCCAAGGTGACAGAGCCATTGTAATGAATTTGGTTTTCAGATGATAAGTTTTTAATATAGACCTTCCTTACTGCACATGATTTTAATCCTATGTAAGGTTTGAGACAAGTTCGAAGATGGATCACCTTGACCCAAATCCCAAGGTAACAGAGCCAGGGGGCATAGATCTAGCAATCTCTGATTGCATTTTAATTCAAAGTGTTTTTCAATTACTCACCAAATTTATGTAAAACATTGAAGCAGATGACCACCAGCCAGTTTAATGGGGAGCAGGTAAATATTTATGATAAAAATCAGCAACTGGAATTGAATAAGCTGATGGTTCTGCTGTGTGGTTGCAGGTATTGTACTGTCCGTCAAAGTACAAGCAGAGAAGAGGCTGATACGGGAACGTCGAGCAAAAGAAGCAGTCGAACAAGAACTGGCAAAATTTCGTGAATACTGTGCAGCACAGGAAAAGGAAATTGAGGCATTACAAGCCTTACTTAAGAAACATGGCATAGAATTTGAGAAGACTGAGAGGCCAGTAGTCGTTAGTACCATTGATGTAGTCGCAGAAGTGAACAACTTACAAGGGCCCCTGACTGATTCGGTTGAGTTCAAGGAAACCTCTGGAGAATCTTTAACCTGATGAGTTCTTGGTCTGATTATGACGTTGTAGTAATGCAATCACACGAGTGGTCAATAACAAGGGCACTGTCAGCATGAGCTCCCAATATGAGAGTTATGATCAGGATGACCTAGGTAGATACATGCAGTGCCAAAATTAAAACAGAAGTGAAACTGCTAATTGAAAGCACAAGAAACATGAAGATGAAAAATTCTATCTCAGTTCAACTTTTGTTCATCATCTTGATCGTTCGAGCTAATTACTGATCAGGAAAAGGCCTTGTACTAGAAAGTAGTTCTGTCCCGACTGACAACAATATAATGTAACTTATTTGTATATGTGTTTTTTTTCCCTAATGATAGCCAATAGTAGTAAGAGGCTAGGTGCAAATATCAGTCGCCTAATTGATACTGTCATGCTAAAAAGTGTATAATGCTCATTTTGCAGTGTTGCTCAACATTCAGTCCACGTTTTAATTGTCAGCCTTTTGTATGCCAGTGAATGGACTAGTGCAGGTAACATAGGTAAAAAGCATGGAAACATATTCATGTATAAATACTGTTATGGTTCAAACTTATGCATGGCATTTAATGTGATATATTTAGTGAGTAAGAAGTGCAAAACTAAAAACTATTAGATATTCCATATATGTTATGTCAAACGATGTGTGAAACTGAAAACTCGAGAAAAAAAAAGAAAAAAAAAAGAAGTGTAATAAGCAGCTTTTGAGAACAGTGTTCTGGTGTTTCTGAGGGGATCATGTTCTAAATTGCTTCCATGCTGACCTACATACTGATTGATATCATAACATATATACAACATTTAGGCCCAAACATACAAACCCACCATGACCAGTGAATATATATATATATATATATATATATATATATATATATATATATATATATATATATATATATATATATATATATATATATATATATATATATATATATATATATATATATATATATATATATATATATATATATATATATATATATATATATATATATTGCCTGCAGACTCTGTTTTTATGTTCTGATGCTTATGTACAGAAGGTAGAAGGCCTGCTTGGCAGACATATATATATATACACACACACATGTATATATATACATATACATATATGTATATATATATATATATATATATATATATATATATATATATATATATATATATATATATATATATATATATATATACATATATATATATATATAAATATATAGATTATAGCATGGTTTGTTGTCGATATGAAGAATATCAACAAGCACTGGATGCCGTATATGCAGAACGAGTGAGTGCGAGTTCATATTCTTTGTATCAACAACAAACCATGCTATGATCTGTTTATCTCATGTTTGCCTACTTCAATAAGTTGTGCCGCACCAGATGCCAAATGTTCCAGCAGAGATTCAGCAGTCTCGCTGAGAGCAGACGACGCCATCATTACCCGGGAATTAGCTTAGCCCATAGTAGTATATCGTATATCAGTATTTCCTGTTAAAGTTACTCTTCCAGTTACAGGTACTCTGCCAAGCAGTAGGCTGATTATAGTACTTTCTGAGGACTTTATGTGGGCCCAAAGTGGTTTGGCCCCTTGTGATATTTATACACATGCATAATAGCACTAAAGTGGACCCAAACATTATATTTATGCAGGCCAATTACATTTTTATGATGTTCATATTCATATCACTGTCATGTTATTACAGGCAAATAACACTCTTAACAGTGAAGCATCAGTCATAAGATTCACAAGGTGCTTGTAGCAGGCTCATATCACTGTCAAGGTGGTGATGTATTGTTATCTTAGCGATATGTCACTGACCCAGCAGACACACATCACAAGCATTACAGGCCTTATTTGTTATGTTTGCATGTTATGATATCAAGCAGCAGGAAGCTGAATTCTGACTTTTTGATGTTGCATATTCCATATGGCTGACGCATGCATTTAAATAGACGATTTATTTGTCAATTTACATCTTCATATTGAATTTTTTAAACATTTTGATTGCGACATTTGTTATAAATGTTGATCATGCGTAACAACATTAGCTTAATACCACAAAGAATAATTTACTTCAATAATTTTATGTGGCAAAAGTTCTGATCACTTTCAATCTTGAGGAGCAGCTTAAGAAAAATAAGATGTAAAAAGCGTTTAACTCATTCCATACCAGTCCCTGATTTTTCTGTATATTTACCTAGATTTAAGACGACAATTGCATATTTAAATTCTTCATGAAAAGAACTTTCATTTAAGTACCAACATGCCTCTAGTCTTAAGTCAGTGGTTCTGGCACCGTCTGGCAAGTGACCATAGTATGGAATGAGTTAGCTTTAACAGAAGCAAGCAAAAATTTGTGTTGCAATTCTGCTCTGAAAATTGAAACTGGATGAGTACATCCTAAAGAATGGACAGGCAAAATGTGACAGGATACCAGTTAAATTGTGCACTTTACCAGGAAGGAGTGAAACTTAACTTTTTACTGCACATTTGTTCAATTAGTATCACTCTGACAGTGTGTTTGTGCTTAGAGTAGTGAAGCAAGAACATACTGGTTCCACAAATTGTGACTCTGCTTTGAAATTATTTTAATCAGGCAGTTCAAGTGTTAAATTTTATCGGTGCACAAAAGGCTTTTGCTTTTAAAATTACCACGGGTGTTTTGCAGGTCAAGTTGTATTATATTTGTGGGTAAGAATACATGCATGTCTCTTAATGTGGACCTGCCTGTGGACAAAACTGATAGTTTTGCAATCGTTGGAAGGTTCTGTGTGAAAATTTAGCAGTGGTATAATCTACTTAGGCCACACCAGGTTACTTTTCCAGAAATGATGTGTTACGGGTGGGGGATGGGGTTGGGGGTGTGAGGTTTGGGGGTAGGATGTTGTAACAGTTATAAAAGTATTTTACCGTTTTGCTCTTGAAACCAGGATAAGTGCGTACAGGATATTCTCTAACTCTTTCCCTTGAATTAAGGCAGAGTCCGCGGCTTTCCTTGGTATGGGTTGGATGTTAAATTCCCAAACCATACCAAGGAAAGCTGTTGACGTGGATGATGTTATCTTGAGAAGTTACATCATATATTCTCATTCAAATTGTTTTGTATTGCTGTTGAAATTAGTCAAAAACACTGAAGCAGATTATATTTGACCACCTGAAGGGTATGTGTAACTTTCATACATACTTCTATGCAAGAAAAATTATCTCTTGCATTCCTTTTTTTTCTTTTTTTTTTTTTCAAGTTTAGTAATGTATCAAATTTTGACAAGTCACCTGTGTGTATAGCAATATCATCATAATAATATTTTTGGGCAATAATCATCATAATTCTGAACATTGCCATTTTAAAAAATCAAGACTTGTCTGAGACAAAATTACCATGCCTCTGTAAACTGAATGTTAGATAATCAGATTTATAAATTTTGTCATTTTCATGAATTATTATTGTGCCAAAATTATTTGTGCTTATGTCAACTATGTTGGAGATATGTATACTTCAAAATGAAGAGTGTATTGTTTTGGAATCCTGCAGTAATTTTCAGTGGTGTGAAATAAAATGAAAAGCATTAAATCACCTTTAACCCTCTAGTGCTCAAATTGCCAAAAAGCACCCAGATATAATCAATAGTATGTTGTAATGTTTGTACTTAAATTTCTGGAAAGCAGAAAAAAATTTTGCCGAGATTGTAGATAAAACTTACTAAGATGGCATAACCAGGTCAACAGCTTTCCTTGACATGGGTTGGGTACATTGTGCCCAATCCACAGCAAGAAAAACTGTTGACTCAGTCTTGTCCCTGCCAGGGAAGGGCTAACTGCCTGTGGTACCAAGTCTACAGCATAATAGCCAAGTTAACATCTCAGCTGGGCATGCCCAGTGAAGCTTGGCCTCTCTTTGGGAGAGAGGTCATTAGGGACAGAAAGTGCCTTTCCCCACTCAACTTGCTGAGTTACTCAGGTAACCAAAAACAACCTTCTCTTTCGTATCACCTTTAAGGGTTAATTTCAGTGTAAGATGAACAGTATAGCCTGTGGATAATAACAAAGAAGAGGAAACCACAATGCAAGCCAAGCTTCCATCCATGGTAGTTCATTCCCTTATTTCCAGTTTGACCTCTGTACCTGTCTCTGTTCAGTGAGAGAAAGTTATCCCCAGTGACATGTGGCCCAGATAGAGGCTGGACTTCATTGGGTGTTCTCAGCAGGGATAACTACTTGGCTTATTTTTTGTGCACTCTCTAAAGTGCTGGTGGAAATTTCAGCATGGCAGAAGTTGTATTTGACTGAGTGGTGTTAAAACATGGTAACAACATTTCAATTTATTTTTAAGGTGGGGAAATCATAAAAGTTGTCAAGTGTATGAGCAACATAAAAATGCTTCACAAATGAATCAACAGTGGCTAGGGCAGACAGGGAGCTCCTGATGCTGACTTTTAAACTGCAAGCATGGGGCTTATCAGACCAATGTAGTTCCTGTATTCTTACGTGTGGAATTCTGCTGCATTAACAATCTATGGAACACGGAACTCTGCAAAGACTAGCTTTGTGTAGACTGATCCTTTAAAGGTACATCTGGAAACATTTTTGTCTGCTTGACACAGGACATCACTGTTACATAAGAGAGTGGCTTCAAGTACAAATAGCAGAATGCACAATGTTGGGTTACAATCAAATGTGGATGCTAAAAGGTGCATCGTCTGCTCCCTTTGCATGAAGGACAGTCAGAAAGTTGTGGTGCAGGTATAATAGACCCTTTTAGGACACCAGAGGGCAGCACTTGACTGGTATGCGCATAATTTTTTTTCATTTGCATATGAATGCCTCTGTAGCTCTTACTATGTAGAATAATTGTTATGGAAATTATCACAACCAGGTGCTGCCCTCTGGTGTCCTAAATTCCACTATTCATTGGAGTGATTTTACAACAAAAGTTTTGAAATGATACACAAAGGAAGGTTTGCAGGCAAGCTTACCTTATATAATATGAGCCTCACACCCATACACAGAATGTCATAATCTGATCACAAAGGTAGCTATTAATTGAATATTTATTATCTTCTTATGACTGATATTTTTGGCTTCAGGATAATTTGCGTGTCCCATATTGATTGGGAACGGATGCAAAGTTAAAGTGTTCTTCTTTATTTATAGGAAAAAGAAGAAGAAGAAACATAACTGGAGTGAAACAGGGTTTACTTTATCTTACTGCCATGCAGTATACATGTTTCTCTGTACAGCAGACTCTATGTGAGCCGCTCTTTTATTTGGGTGCAGGGTCTGACCTCATACAGACCCAGGGTCAGAAAGACAAGATTGAAGCATAACTACGTTCACTGAAGGTTTGAGTTTGAATATGGAACATTTTCATACAAAAAAGAAAAAGAAAGAAAACAAATCTAGAAATGAGTACCATATTTTAGCTTGAATATGTATAACTATATATATATATATATATATATATAATATATATATATATATATATATATATATATATATATTATATATATATGTGTGTATATGTATGTATGTATATATATATATATATACACATACATACATATACACATACATACATATACATATATATACATATATATACATATATATACGTATATATATATATATGTATATATATATATATATATATATATATATATATATATATATATATATATATATATTATATATATATATATATATATATATATATATATATATATTAGACAGTATATTTCATCCACCAGGAGACAAAATGATACTGTCTAATAGACATGTATATACATATTTGTGGGTAGTACAAGTTGCACTCATCACATGTAGATTAAAACATGCTCAATATTTGTAATAGGGTACAACTTTGAATTAATCCTGTGTTCATCTAATGTAAGCATTAAATTTAGTTGGATACTCAAAACAGAGCTGTATATATATATACAGTTATATTTGTGGGCATTACAAGGTGCACTCAACACATGTAGATTAAAACATGCTCAATATTTGTATCAGGGTACAACTTTAATAAAAATTTCATCCTGCGTTCATCTAATGTAAGCATTAAATTTAGCTGGACACTCAAAACAGAGCTGTTGAAAATTTGGCAGAAAACGATAACCAATTCATCTTCTTCATTTTTTGGGGGGGGGGGGGGGGAGGTAATTAAGATGTGATGCAGAATGTGTATGCATCATTATGATGATGGCAGTGTACTCCAATAAATTATAATATAAATTGGTTTTACTTTTATTTGCTGGCTTTTGTTCCAGTATACATTTTTGGGCTAATGATGCATTGTCACGCAAACTTTTTTTTTTTTTTAAAGAAAAACACCAATTCCAAAATAGAAACCCAAATTCCACAATAGAACTAGTAAAATAAATTTAGTTTTATGGCTAGAATTTTTTTCATTTATAGAATGCTCACACACTTGTGCAAGAATACAATATCAAATGTGTATGAAGAAAATCCTTTTCAGTCTTATTTTATCTGTGTATTGTTGTCTTTGAAGCTTCTAAATATGAATGAGGCAAATCTTTGCCCTTCATGGAAAACAAATAAACTGGAGACCAAATATTGTCAATTTTCCATGTTTAAGGATTACAGTCTGTTGGATACATTCTTGAGATAAAGAGGACTAGAATGTTCAAAATGTTTGTAAAAGTCACCATACACTGGTCAAAGAGGCTCTTCGTGTGACCCAGAGAGTTTGAAATGTTTACATGCCATGGTGAAACAAAAATCATAGGAACACTATGCTTAGCTTGTAACAATGCTTGACTACAAAGGGTCGTCGACCACTCCATTATCAAAAGTGCAAAAACCTGGAGACCAAATTGGCTCGATCATTCAGAAAGAGAGGTAGATTATCTCCAGTCCAGCTTATGAAGTATGTGCCAATGAATGCATGGTTATGACTAGTGCGTCCAGGTTGAACAATTTTTCTTTTTTACTTTTAACAATTTTCCTGTACTTCTGTGGGTTGAATGCTGGATGTAATGGCTACTGAGCCTTGACATCTTGTGAAGCTACTTCAATCCTTTCCCCTTTGAAGGGCATAAGCCAAGAGATAAAGGGCAGCACTGGTGAAAAAGGAGGTCACCTGACCTATTCTGATTGGATAGGGTGGATCATGTGATACCTCTTGACCACTGCTATCCTCTGCAGTTTCCTGTCCCTGGGCATTTGTCATTAAGACTTAGTCAGTGACTTTCCTCAGTGTATGTTGGGTGTTGAGTTTCCAGGCTATGCCAGGGAAAGCTGTTAACTTGGGTCAAGCTATCTTGATAGGTCTCAGCTACATTTTTCATTCAAGCACACAACATTAATACTGCCAGCCAGTTTTGGCCAGTGTAAGGGAAATTGTTAATCCTTCACACTTCAGTGTTTTAACTGCATCCTTATTCCTAGAGAACAATGACACTAATGTAGCTTCAGATTTGCTACATTGCATTGCTATTTATTGTCCCAGCTTTCAAGTTTTTTCATGTAGCTTGTCTGAATTTAAAATATATCTGCAGAATCATTGTTAGAAATTGAATATTGCAAGTAGTTTGGCAAGTGTTCTTAGGTGATTACATGTGTGGGGTGTAAACATTAGTTTTATGTAGTTATTTACTTTGTGAACTAGGATGAAGCGTAACTTAAGCTGTCTTGTCTGATTATCTGGAGCTGAACCATACATCACTACATGTATTGGGAAAATTAGACTGCATGTGTTGTCTGTGTTGAATTTTTTTGGGGGAAATTTTGTATCAAAGTCATAAGCTATGATAAAATACCATAAAAATGTACATACTTTGATCCATCCAGTTTAGTTATATGTTCACCTTATGAATCCTCAGTATTTTCAATAAAATATTTAAAAGTACATGATTGTTAGTTTTGTTTTATTTTGTTTTCAGCTGGGAGCAGCTTATAGAAGGCTTGTTCACCTTTAAACAATTTGCATATTCGACTTATAAAAATTGTTGGGAAGATCTTCCTCAAAATTAGTGGGGAGTGTAGTTTGGTAAGCCCTCAGTGTTTTTTCAATGGTTTTCTGAGTTCCTGTCTCTCAGCGTGGTGGTGGGGGGGGGGGGGGGAGGGGGGGGGGGGTTGTATGTGGTTCTTTTCCTTTCTCAAAAGCAAAACTGTGTGATAAATTGTTTGTCAAAAGTTCAATTTTTTTGTAAGATTATGTGTCCAAGTGAGACGACCTAGAATACAGATGGATAACCAGGTTCATATCTCAAGGTCAGTTGTCTGCTTCAGGCAAGTCTGTTTCATGCAATAACTTCGGCAATATTTGATAAGTTGATTAAATTTGGGTCGTCTTGCGTCTTAAGACTTTACTTTGAAATGCTAATGGGTGATTTACTCTATTCTCGAGGTCGCAGGGCCCCTCTGATGAAAATCTGCACCTCTCTGTGAGAAGTCCAGAACGAGAAAAATTAAACTGTCAAACTAGGCAAAATAATGCCTGTGTGTGAGTTATAACCTCGTGAGTGCAGCCAGGTTAGCTAGCTCCATTTTTAATGACAAGTCAGCTGAGCTTTTGTGAAGGTTCATAGTCAGCCAGATTTACTTCAAACTTGGTGGGGATGTGCCTTGTTACTGTAAATTGCTTTAATTTAACTCTACTTTTATTTTTGCTGATGGCACAGAACCATGAAAATAAAAAGACAGTGAAATAGTATTTTAACATTGTTTGAATAAGAATTATGTCTAAAACTGAAATTAAAACTACAGTGAAATGTCAAAAACACAAAAATCGTGAAATTTTATACACGCTAAAATTAAGCAATTCACAGTACCTTGTCTCTACCAAACTTGTTGAAATGGTCACACTCCAGTGATTTTTTTTTTATTTTGTATGATTTTTTAGCTCAGCTGACTTGTCAGTCAGCAGAGCTTATCTTATGGTCCTCTGTCTGTCTTCCGTCATCCATCAACATTTCACATGTTCGACTTTTTCTCCAAAACCACTGGCCTGATCCACTTCAAACTTGATGGGGATGTGCCTTGGGTGGGTCTCTATCAAGTTTGTTCAAATGGTCACGGTCCAGTGTTTTTGGGTTTTTAATAATTTTTTTTGTCCATTTTGGGGGGAAATCTTAAAAAATCCTCTTCTCTGAAACCACTTTGCCAATTACTTTGAAATTGTTCAACAGGTGGTGCTGCAATTTTTTACTATTTTTTTTAATGAATTTTTGTGCGTTTTTGCTATTTTCGACTTCTCCAAAACCACCTCTCAGATTGTGCTGAAACTGGGTGGACATGTTCTTTGTGGAAGGGTCACACAAGGTTGTTCACCAGGTGGCCTTGGTGGGGATCCCTGATTTTGAACGAATTTTTCAATTTGGGTACTTGTTGGTCAATGCATACATTCCTATTCTTTATTAAGAAAGTCCAGGGGAATTGAATGGTAGTTTACATTTTCAACCTCATTTAAAAACCGTTAGCCAGATTCACTTCAAACTTAGTGGGGATGTGTCTTGGGTGGGTCTCTGAGAAGTTTAAACAAATGGTAACGGTCCAGTGATTTTTGTTTTTTTTAGTAATTTTTCTTGTTGATTTTACATGCCTATTTATTACCATGCAAGTCAATGGGGATTGCAAAGTCATTAGGGTTTGCATTGCTAATTGACAATTTTTGACCTCTTCTGTGAAACTATCGGCTAGGTTCACTTCAAACTTGGTGGGGGTGTTCCTTGGGCGGGTATCTACCAAGTTTGTTCATATGGTCAGTCCAATGATTTTTGGATTTTTCAAAATGATTTTTTGTTCATTTTTGGGCCAAATATTCAAGTCTTTATCCTTGTATATACTCAGCCAATTGCTTTGAAATTGCATAGGGACACTTCTGGGTATAAGGGTGATACATGTACAGTAGGTGAGTGACCTTGACCTCATTCTTAACGTCACAGGGCCACTAATATGAATTTTACTGGTCGTGTGATAACCTGAGAACTATTTTTAATATGACTTTGATCTTGCACATGGGAATGGCCAGCTATGAAAGTTAGATTTAGAATAATTCAGTGACCTTGACCTCATTGCCAAGGTCATAGAGCGACTTAGTCAGCTGAGCACAGAACTGTTACGGTTTTCTTGTCTTTTGTTTTGCTTTTTTGTTTTGTTTGTTCTTTCTAGGGGTAAATCTTAAAAAATCTTCTCCGAAACTGCTTACCAAATTGCTTTGATATCACACAGGAACACTCCCAGGGACTCCTAGTTCTTAATTTATTCATCAGGCTGTGCTGCAATTGTCTTCACTCGCCAGAATCACCTCAAAATTTGTGGGAATGAGCCTTGGGTTGTTGTCTATCAAGGTTCTTCAAATGGTCACACTCCAGTGATTTAATTTTGTTTGTTTTTTGTTTTGTTTTTTTTTGGGGGGGGGAACAAATCTTTTAAAATCTTCTTTGAAACCGCTCACCCGATTTGTTTAATATCAAACAGGAACACTTCAAGGGACTCCTAGTTCTTAATTTGTTCACCACGTGGCCCTGCGGTTTCATTCTGATTTTTTATAATTTTTTGTGTGGTATTGCTATTTTCAACTTCTCCAGAACCGTCACTGAGATTAACCTGACGCTTGGTGGATATGTTCCTTTTGGACGGGTCAAACAAAATTGTGCAGTAAGTGGCAAAGCACTGGATTCCTGATTTTTAATGATTTTTTTCAATACTGGTACTTGTCGGCAAGTGCACTTTACCTATTGATTGCTATGTTAGTCAATGAGCATTCTAATGGTAATTCACATTTTTGACTTCTTCTGCGAAAAGGTCGGTCAGATTGACATCAAACTTGGTGGCAATGCACCTTCGGGGGGGGGGGGTTGGATCTGTAGCAGATTTGTTTAAATGGACCCACTCCCTTGATTTTGGGATGTTATATGAATTTCTTTGTTTTTTTTGGGGGGGGGGAGGGGGGCAAATCTTAAAAAATCACAAGGGTATATGTACATATCAGTTGAGCATAGGATTGTCATAGTCCTCTTTTTATTTATTTTTTTTTTTTTCATGATTTTTTTGTGTGTTATTGCTATTTTCAACTTTTTCTTTAGAACGGTCACTCAGATTAGCTGAAATTTGGTGGATACGTTCCTTGTGGTAGGGTCAAGCAAACTTGTTCACTCAGTGGCAATGCTGTGGGTTCCTGATTTTTAACGATTTTTTTTTCAGTTCAGGCACTGATCGATAAATGCACCTTACTTATTGAGTCTAATGCTAAGTCACATTTTTTACTTGTCCAAAACCGTCATCCAGATTGACTTCAAACTTGGTGGCAATGTACCTGGTGTGGGTTTCTATCAGATTTGTTTTAAATGGACTCACTCCATTGATTTTTGGATTTATTAAGATTTTTTGGGGGGGGGGGGGGGGCAAATCTTGAAAAATCTTCTCGGAAACCACACACCCAATTGCTTTTATATCAAACAAAAACACTCCTAGGGTTCCTTAGTCCTTAATTTGTTCACCATGTGACGCTGCAATTTTCTATTTTTTATGTTTTTTGTGTGTTTTTTGCTATTTTTGACTTCTTCTCCAGAGCCGTCACTCAGATTAAGCTGAAGCTTGGTGGATATGTTTCTTATGGAAGGGTCAAACAAAGGTGTACACTAAGTAGAGCTGCTTTGGATTCCTGATTTTTAATGATTTTTTCCATTTGGGTTCTTATCGGTAAGTGTGCCTTTCCTGTTGATTACTATGGAAGTCAATGGGCATTCTAATTCTAATTCACATTTTCGACTACTTCTTCAAACCCATCATCCAGATTGACTTCAAACTTGGTGGCAATGTACCTTGTGTGGGTCTCTGCCTGATTAGTTTAATTGAACACGTTCCATTAATTTTTTTTTTTTAATGAATTTCTTTGTTCTTTTGGGGGGGCAAATCTTAAAAAAATCGCAAGGGTATATGTACATGTCAGCTGAGCACAGGACTGTCATAGTCCTTTTGTTTCTGATTTTTTTTTGTTTTGTTTGTTGTTGTATTTTAAAAAATCTTCAAAACCGCTCACCAGATTGTATTGATATCACACAGGGACACTCCTAGAGGCTCTTAGTTCTTAATTTTTTTTCACCAGGTGGCGCTGCAATTTTTGTGATTTTATTTTTTGTTTGTTTTGTTTTTTTTGTTGTTGTGTTTTTGCTATTTTTGACTTCTTCTCCAGAACTGTCACTCAGATTTAGCTGAAACTTGATGGATATGTTCCTTGTGATAGGATCAAACAAAGGTGTTCTCAAGGTGGCATTGTTATGGATTCCTGATTTTTGACGATTTTTTCAATTCGGGTACTAACGGGTCAAGACACACTTCCAATTGATTACTGTGCAAATCAAGGGGCATTCTAATGCTAATTCACATTTTGGGCTTCTCTGAAGAAAATGTCAGTCAGACTGACTTCAAACTTGGCGGCAATGCAACTTGGGTGGGTTTCTACCAAGTTTGCTCGAATAGCCACGTTTCAGTGATTTTTGGATTTTTTTTTAAGAGTCCGCTTCATGGAGGGATCCTTTCTGTTTTCGGGTTTTCCGTCCTTCATTCGGTCAGTATGTCCGTCTGGATGTCCATCCAGATGTGCACATTCTTGTTACCACGATATCTACATAATACCTCTATGTATTTTGCTCAAATTTATCTTACCTGGCGAGAAGAACGTATTAAATTTTGGCGTCACCATACCCTAATTTGAGCGAATGGCAGCTCTAATTACATGCTCGTTAGGGCTCGTTACTGCAATATCTCCAGAAAGCTCACATGTATTTTGCTCAAATTTATACAGTATGCTTATCTAGCATGCTCTTTTTTTCAACTTCCAGGTCATCCTTATTGAAAAGTGTTTGCGGTATACTGGCTCCTGGAGTGAATGGTAATTTAGTAGTCCACTTAGCAAGTGACATTTTAATTGATTACTTTATTCATGGAAGTGAAAACCTCTCTGCTAGTCTCAATATTGGAATATTTGATGCTGTTCACAAATTCATCTCTGAGTCCCGACGATTTCTGACTTGGGATACTTTTCTCTAAGGATTCACTTCCAGTTACCAAATTCAGTGCAATAGACAGGGAGTGTAACTGTACATATTAGTATCTATGCTCGAAGTTTTCTTGCATAGTATTGCGAGACAAATGGATTGTGACTGTTTTTTTAAATGTGCTGTAGGGATCAACATATGTGTAATCATTATCTTTGTTCATGTTTACATGTATATAATTCGCTTTGCTTGGGTAACGTACAGCTTACATATCGGTACATATGATTTTTGTGTTGTTCTGTGTGTATTGTAAATATCTCTGTGTGTTTTTCTCCGTGTTTGGAGAGCCATCATTTTAGTACCCTGTACTATTTGGTGATCCAAGAAAAATAAGTATGTTTAAACTAAGATGAATTGATTAGATTTTGGTGTCACCATGACCTAATTTGAATAAATGGCAGCTTGATTATGTGTTTGTTAATGCTTGTTACTTTGATATCTCTAGAATGCTTCAATATATCTTGCTCAAATTTTATAGTCTGATTATCTTACATGATTGTATGAACTGATTAGATTTTGGTGTCACCGTGACCTAATTTGAGCAAATGGCAGCTTAATTAGATGCTCATGAGGGCTCGTTACCATGATATCTCCAGAATGCCTCCATGTATTATGGTCTAATTAAAGTTTGATAGGAATAATTAAGGGTCCGCCCATGGGGGACACATTTTGTTTTCGGGTTGTCTGTCCGTCCGGATGTGCATATTCTGGTTATGCGATAGCTGCAGAATGCCTCCACGTATTTTGGTCAAATTTAGCAATATGCTTCTTTTACCTGGCAAGATGAATTGACCAGATTTTGATATCATTGTGACCTAATTTGAGCAAATGGTGAACCCATCAGTCAATGCTTTGCGTTGAAGGTATGTCTAGGTTATGATTTTTTTTGGGCAAATCTTTAAAAAAGTTTTAAAAGGAAAGTTTAACATGGGAATTTCTTGTTATGGTTATAACTTGAATAATTTTCGCCAGATTGGTGTCAAACTTGGTAGGCATGTACCTATTTTGTGCAAGTAAATTGGTCATTGTCCAGTGATTTTTTACCCCTCGGGCCATAACGCATAAGGCCGGAGGGGTATTGTCGTCACCTATACGCATCCGTCCGTCCATGCCTTGTTAACGCCATATCTCCAAATATACTCACTTTACAGAAACCCAATTTTCTATCACAGGGGGTTATTGAGGTGCTTCAGGTGCCTATTGAAAAGTGGGTCACTCGGTCCCATTTTTAGGTCACAGTACTACATTGACGAAAAAAAAAAAAAAAAACGCTGTTGACACAATATCAAATATATATACATGATATATATAAGTATGTACATATATATATATATATATATATATATATATATATATATATATATATACACACATATATATTGAATGTAGCTTCATCAATTTTTTTATGACAGTTGGTCCTAAGGATGACTCAGGTGCCTATTGGAAACTAGGTCACTGGGTCACATATTTAGGTCACAGTACTGCACTGAAGAAAAATGGCTTTGCCATGATATCTCTGTCCATTGCATTTGCACCAAAGCTTTGTCATTAGGTTAAACAGAAGTGACCTGACCTACTGGAGGGGTATTTTTGTCACCTATGCATCCACCCGTCTGTCTGTCCCTCCGTCCTGGCCTGGGGGTTTTGCGGTCACTGATCGGTTTCTAGTGGACCTTGATGACCTGGTTTTTAGCGTCAGAGGACAAGCGACCTGAATTGTACTGTTCACTTGATAACTTGAGATCTGTTTTGAGTTAGGACCTTGATTGTACATGTTAATACTTCTCTATGAAGGCCATGCTTAGACAGTACATGAGCTACCTTGACCTCATTTGTGGGATCACAGTGCAACATACATAAGTTTTACTCTTCATTATAACTTAAGAACTACTTGAACTGGACCTTGATGTTGCACATGTTAGTGTTCTTCCATAAAGGTCAGACTCACTCAGTACATGGGTGACCGTGATCATATCCCAAGTTCACAGAGCCACAAGCGGGATGAATTTTTGGGTCAGCTTGCAAAATTAGACTGCTGTTTTGGATTTATTGTTTGCCTGAGCTAATATATATATACACATACATACATACATACATACATACATACATACGTACATACATACATACATACATACATACATACATACATACATAATTTTTCACAATTTGTGATCTATTCGGGGCAATTTCAAAAAGTCTTCGCCTGGCCTTTAAAATTATAGCAGGACACAAGCTGACGTTCGATGTTCACAGCCGTATGCTGTTTGACCGGAAATTTTGTGAATTGAGAATGTAATCATATGCTTATCGTAATCGTTACAGACTTTGGTCCTTAAATGCTTGATTGGTGTCGTAATAAATCAAACTGTGACAACAGTATTTTCTTCAATGAACTGGGAGCAGGAATTTGCCCATTCTAAGGCCTCACCAAGGACTTCAATGCCTTATCGTTTTCCTCCCCCCCCCCTCTCTCTCTCTCTCTCTCTCTCTCTCTCTCTCTCTCTCTCTCTCTCTCTCTCTCTCTCTCTCTCTCTCTCTCCTCTCTCTCTCTCTCTCTCTCTCTCTCTCTCTCTCTCTCTCTCTCCTCTCTCTCTCTCTCTCCTTTTGCTATGGAATAGTCCTGATGTTCAAAAATATGCAAATTAGAGGCAATCAAAGTTTTTAAACACTTTAACACTTAAGTTTAAGTTCTTAAACTTTTGCTAATTATCGGTATTAGCAAATTTAAACGTTGAATATGGTTAAAGCTATGCATTAGATATAAGGTGGTCATTTAAGCTCAATTCCTGTGTGTTTGTGAGGTAGTCGCATGCAATGAATACGGTATAAAATTGGCAGCATTTAAAATGCTCTTTTTGTTTTCAATTCCACCAAATTTGCTTGTAAATAATGCATGCATGCATACATACATACGTACTTACGTACGTACGTACGTACATACGTACATACATACATACATACATACATACATACATACATACATACATACAAGTAGGTCTATACCCACAAATCCATTTTCCGAAACAAAAACATCTGTTGAGGACCGTGCTCGCGAAATCCGACTTGATGTTTAGAGTAATCCTATATACTGTGAAAGACACTCATATTTTATCAATACCTAATTATTGATAGAATGAAGCAGCTGTGGGTGCAAGGCATACAATAACGCAAAAATATAGTTGTCTTTATTGATAGTTTAATTTGTCCTTATGTGCAAACAAAATGCCTCTCGTGTATGGCGTTGTGATTTAACAGAAATAAAAATTTACACTATCAATTAAGAAAAGTATATTTTTTGCACTATTTTATGCCCTGAATAAACATTTGCTTTCCTAGTATTGATTCTCGCGTTATCAGTACGAGGCATGGATAACAATTTCCCGCCACACCCGCATACCTGGTTGTCTTGGTAACCGTAGTCTCGCCTGGAGAGATACGGGTCGCTGCCTGTGCAGGGAAGCGGGATATTACGAATATTCTGAAAATAAAGTATACTTATAGTGCAGATAGACGGGACTTTATTCTTGTAACTAATTTAGGAAGCACTAAAATGTATAAGTTGGGATTTGTAAACTTAAATTTTTTAAAAGACACTAATTGTGTGAGAAAGGGGTATCTGGCCCTGTCTATGACAGCGATATGCATGGTGTCCATGATGTCCTCCTTGATTTACTGGCGTGAGCCCTGCGCTTTGTGGCGGGAAATTAATATGCATGTCTCTTATTCATGAAGTGAAGATTTGTCTTTTTATTATTGGTGATATGGCTTCATTGTCTCGGTGCGAACCTAGCCATTTTTTCCACCAGGAATTCTTTCTTTCCTTCCTTCATTCCTTCCTTCTTTCTTTTTCTTTCTCTCTTTCTTCCTTTCTTTTTCTTTCTTTATTTTATTCTTTTTTTCATACTGAAATTTTTAACACGTAGAAAGCTTACCGGCCCTTGATTACATTTTTCTGCTGTGTACTTGTCTCAGTTCACAGGTACATGTACATGTAGTTTCGTAACAGAGTCTGTTAAAATTTGTTTGTGTACTAAAGGAACACAGACAGTTTTGTATTGCATTTATACACATCCCCTTGAATTATAATATGAATACATTGTACATGTATATGTGCATATATGAATAATGCACATGTACAATCACATACACTCATCCATATTGCGCAGATGGGCTGACCCTCTCAGGAGTGGGCACTTTTCTCTGGCCCCAAGGGTGCCCACAGCAGTCACTCTATTCAAACAAAAAGGCAGTACATGTCATATTTATACTTGTTTCAACGTCTTTTCATGTATTCACTATCACAGTCCTTTTGTTTTGCCCCTTTTCCTTAGTTGAAGGGTATTGTCATTGTACTGTCATGCCAGTCCATCTGTCTGTGTGTGCGTGCGTGGGTCTGTCTGTTACACTTATGGACGCAATAACTTTTGTTGTAAATAGGTTTTTAAAAAGAAATGGGTTACGGGCAAATGACTTGCAGTGCGAGTGACTGAGTTATACACATTGCATCTACTATTGTTCCTGATTGTAACAGAAGTTTAACTGTATTTCAACAACAATAATTGTAAAAATTCACATTTTTATTCCACGAGAGGAACTCATACAGGCATGGTGCCTGTTTTCCAATCGTTTTTGAAATAAATATGTTTAAACCAAATTAAGGACTTGCATGTGAGCGTGAAGGTTTCGCCCCGATTCATTTAGTACGACAGTGTGACGGACAGGTGGCACTATATTTCGAAAGTTGTGTATAAGTAAACACTGGAACTGTGTGCCTGAGTAATCACTTTTGATGTTATTCAAGTTTTAGAATGTGAAGTGCCTTTGATTAGCACATTTCCAGACGCTAAAAGTTTTGTATATATCCTTCATATACACGTACATGACACCTCTATCTATTATAGTTTTGACGATATCCAAGATTTTTGAAGCTGGAAATATGTTTACTGATAGAGGTGCCATTCCAACTTCAGCTTTGGTTTGTGACATAGCCGAATCAAATGAACCATGACTCAAAGTTCTAGTGTTTTAATTCATGCAAATTCGGTGAATACACAAAATTTAATTTTGAATTATCTCCAAAACTATTGTAGATAAGAGGTGCCATTACAATTTCAATTCATAGGTTTGTGACATAAGTGCATCCAATGAATCATGAACCAAAGTTATGGCATTTCAATTTATGCAAATTAGGTGAATACACAAACTTTAATTCTGAAATATCTCCAAAACTATTGTAGATAAGAGGTGCCATTCCAATTTCAATTCATAGGTTTGTGACATAGCTGCACCCAATGAATCATGAACCAAAGTTGTAGCATTTTAATTTATGCAAATTAGGTGAATACACAAATTTAAATCTTGAATAGCTTCAAAACTGTTCTTATTTTGATGGCACCCAGATTTGCTGTGAAGCGAATCTTCTGTTCTAGTTGTCATGCTGTATTTCAAAATTAAGTTTATCAGAACGTTCTGCATTGTGGAAAGTTAAGATACAATCAGAGATGCCAGTCCCTGAAATTAGCTGAAAATTTTATCGGTGTGTGTTCCTCATCTTATGTATGATACCAAATACAGTATTTGGAGCTATATTTTTGGTTAATTATTTTGTGCTCCTGGTGGTCTTGACTACTTGTCCCTGAAGTGACACTTTGAATGTTGGCATCCCTTTATCATCTAATCTTCTTCGTCTTCCTTTTAAGTGACCACCTTCAACCAGTTGAAGATTTTTGCAATGACTGGGGACTTGCGTATTGTTAAAAAATAAGAGGGTCAGTTCATGGTTACGATCGACAGTTTATGACAGGAAAGAAAGTTTGAAAAAAAAGGACATTTGTATGGATAAAAAAAGGGTGTCATTACTTTATTTTTAATTTAGCTGGGACACCCGAGTCTTGAAGGACTGGAGGGCGCGAGCGAGTTCCAATCTTGCATGGTTCTTTGAAGAGTTGTGTGTAGGCCCAGACGTAGAGAGAAATATGGTAAGTACAAAATGCGCAATTAAGGTGACCACTTTTGTGGCATGAGCTAAAAAAAGTTAACAAACCACACTTAATAATGAATAATATCCCAATAACCCTAGTCTCATTTTTCGATTTTCTAGGGCTTACAATTGATGATAAGTTGTCATGGAATGAGCATATAACATGTACTAAAATTCCAACTAAAATATCAAGAGTAATTGCAATTCTAAATAAACTTAAACATCAACTTCCGCTGAACGTTAAAGTAATGGGGATTTGAACTGTCAAAAGTTGAAAAACTTCAGAAAAAGGCAGTACGCTGCATAAGTTGTAGTAAATACAATGCCCATGCAGAACCAACTTTGAAAGCTCTCGAACTTGTACAAATTCAAGACATATTTACAACACCTAAATTAAAATTCTATTGTGAATACATCCATAATGATCTACCCACAAGACTACTCTCTTCCCAATTAATGCAATAAACAACTATAACAACAGACATTGTTAAAAAACTTTTTGTGAACAGTCAAAAAAAATTATTTGCAAACCAAAGTTTAATCTTTGACATTCCAATCGTAGGGAATCAAACAGATAGTAATATTGTAGAAAAATACATACTCATAGTTTACAAGTTTTTTTCGCTGTGTATTAAAATAATTGTTATATATAATATATAAATATATATATATATATATATACATATATATATATATATATATATATATATATATATATATATATATATATATATATATATATATATATAATAATAATTATATTTTCCCACCCACATTGTGTGTGTGTAATTTGTATTATATCTTCAGTTTGTTTCGACATTCACGGTTTAGGTAATTGCCATGCATCCACATTGTTTCAATTGTTTAATGCTTAATGGTGGCTCCTATGAGAGCAACATGTATTGTCTTAACAGGAGTCTCCCTAGTCACATCAATATATATTATTATGCACACGTATTTTCATATTGATAACATCACTGTATAGATTGACTGAAATAAATGAGTTCTGAGATCTAAGGCGTTTCACCGTGTTTTCATCTTATAAGTGTAAAAACATTGATGCAATTTTGGACACCCTGTTCTTCAGGTTCATAACATACCGTATTTCTACAATTTCTGTTAAGTAAAAATAAATAAAAATAAAAAATCACAGAGAGAGAGAGAGAGAGAGAGAGAGAGAGAGAGAGAGAGAGAGAGAGAGAGAGATGTATATATTACGTATTGTAACACGATATCGATGTATGTGGTATGGAGTCTTGATACTCCATGTGTGTCCATGTATATACAGCATCTCGCCACCCAACAGATGTAATATATCGTAACAGGTACAATGTAAGGCGAATACTACAACTGAATGTGCTATCCTCTATTGATTGTACATCATAACAGTTAATGCACAAGCCTTTCAGTCCAGGGAGAAAGTGCATTTCATGCAATCATTGGAGCAACCCTTTCTTACAACATATCAGGGTGCGCCATGCAAGACCTGTAAAAAGAAGATGCCTTTACGGAGTCCTTTAAGGGACGACCCAATTTTTGCATGATTGTCGCACTTGCTAGTAATTTTTTTTCTTTGCACAAAGCAGTTGAATCGAAGTTGGATTTTTTTTTTTTTTTGACCGCAACGGACTAATACGCCCACTTGGGAGAAAATGAAACGCGTAGAAACATTTTTTTTTCTTTTTTTGGGGGGGGGGGATGGACCATAAATCAGAATAATATAAGCGCAGTATGTTTCGAAAAAGAAAAAGCAAAAAGCTCACAGAAGATCATTTTATCAAGTCTATGTAAAAACGTATTTAACGCATATTCTGGGCTCATATATGCATTTATACACATGATGGTTAAATAATTAAGAGTTGACGCTAATTATATGACACCATACATGCACATGGAAATGGAAAATAGATAATTATATAAAATAGCACATGCACATGAAAACGTGGCCTATACACATTAGGCCTATGTATATTTTCTGTGCGCAACGCAGTTTTACATAGGCCTTGTTGATGGTGCAGACAGGTGGCATAGTCTTGCAAAAATTACTGAAGTGAAATAAATCCTTTCTTGTGTGCATACGAATGTCTAATTTCTATTTTCAGTAAATTGTCAGTGGAAGTTTAAAATTACTGCAGTGTTTACTGATTGCAAAACATAGTTCTTACAGTTTATGGTATGTTTTAAATTGTAAAATAAAGTGATTCTGACCATCTGCAGAGATTCACAATGCACAAAGTCTCTCTCTCTCTCTCTCTCTCTCTCTCTCTCTCTCTCTCTCTCTCTCTCTCTCTCTCTCTCTCTCTCTCTCTCTCTCTCTCTCTCGTTCAGTTTCAGGTGAATGCTCACATGCATTGACTTTTGTGAAAATTCTTCGATTTCGACAGTGCATGGCGCTACCATATGAACTGATGTCGTGTGTTGACTGATCAATGACCTGTGCTTCACGGATACGCGTGCAGACGAACAAGCCTGGTCACGCCCGACACCGGCGACAGTACCGGTATCATCATTTGGACGGTCTCTTGTCTTGGGATGCCCCAGGAAAGCTGCTCACACTTGCAAAAGCCCTGAGCGTGACTGTGAATGCTGCGGTATCGCTTCCACTTCAATCATGTCATCAATCTGTTCGCTGGTCACACTAGAAAAATGTCACCAGCTCTGGTGATCACCAGTGCACAACCATGGTCACGTCAAGCGGCACTTCTGTGTGTCAGCCACTCCGGTCATGTGGGCCCCAGTGACCGTGAGGATGAGCCTCTCGTCATCCGCAGATAGGATTGGTTCTTTCTTGGTGCGTATATGAACACAGCCATGGCCAAAAACAGAACAAGTAGACCAACCATCACTCCTATTGTCAACCCTGAAAACATAAGCCATTGTTATTTTGCCAGTATAAAGAACAGAAGTGTTTTCTATCATTGGACAAAAATCATTTTGTCACAGTCAATAGCGTCACAAAAATTTAATGATATAGCCTATAACTAGGGCCCATTAAAACATGTCACGTATTTTTATTCAATCAGAAAGACTACATCTTTCACCAACAAGTGCCTATATTTTTCATGTGAATCAAAAAGACATGAAATATAATTAGGCCTACGGCCTGAGCTAGAATTGACTTAAAGAATAAAGCACTTGAACATGTTGGAAGAGGAGGAGGAGGAGGAGGAGGTGGTGGAGCTAGGTGCAAGGACAGGAGAAGGACGTTTGATTTTAATGATATTATGAGGAAAAGAAAGAATAATCAATCATTTCAGTTCGACGTTGAGTCAACAACGTCGTCAGGCACACTCTGCTCACATGGGACAAAGTCAAAGGAAATCTGTTGATTGGTGCAGACAGGTTGCATACATGTAGGCCTATGCATCATTCGATACTCTCACTCAAAACACTCCGCGATGACGACGACGACGACGAAGAAGACGACGACGACGACGACGACGACGACGACGACGACGACGAAGAAGAAGAAGAAGAAGAAGAAGAAGAAGAAGAAGAAGAAGAAGAAGAAATCTGGTGTAGATGTTAGAACGCTCAAAATACCTTCCTATGGATGTTCAAGAAAATATAGTATGCCTTATTAAAACTGAACCCCTGATGACTTGTAATCCATGTTTGAAAAAGTGCTGGGATTTGCGATAACATTAATGTTATAAGTGTATGTATGTAGGCCTATGTATCGTGCAGACAGCTCGGTAAGAGAATACGTAGTGTCACTGTTAGCCAAGGCGAGCAAAGGGGTGGGGGTGGGGAATCTTGATATTCAGCATTTAATCGTTTACCGTTGTTCCGTGTTCGGTTTCTGCTTATTCGATAAAAGGACGTGTAGTTTTTCCTTCCATGCGCTTCACACTTGCGGGTCCTTGCAGTCGGAGGACAATAACTATGGCAACATAGACTTACATAAAAGGTTGACAATATGCCTTTTGTCTGTCTGTCTATATAGCTATCTGTCTCTCCGTAAACCTATATTTTATTTGATATTCAAAAACTTTATTTTAATTTGATAACCAAGGAAGGTTTAGGCCTATTCGATATCCCTCAGTAAAATAAGCCTTTAATATGGCTTTATTCTATGTTCCGCAAAGGACTGTAACAACGTCTTATTCAGCTAAGTATGACCACAATTACTTCCACTAGGTCGTTGAAGAGAAAAGAAATCGAGATACTGATTCTTCAGCTACCAACGACATTTGATTTGACATAATTTGGATACCGATAGCATTAACACTAAACACTCGCTCAACTCGGTCAGTGCCAAGTTTTCAACTGAGTCAACAGCTCCCCTCGGCGCGCTTTGGGTGTTGATGAAAGCTGTTGACCTGGACCATTATATTCTATGCCAGTATGGGACTATAGGCATGCTGGAACGTGAATCAAAACTCTTTTTGTAGAGAATATTAACATAGACAGTATCCATTCGATAATTCAGACAAGCTCATCTAAAGTAATTCGACTTTAGTCCCGGTTGGCAGTGAAAGAGTTAAGCTCTGTATAAGCAACTATTTCCTTAAAAAGGTAATTCGTGATTATTGATCAGTGAACAGACCTGTCAAAATTACCAATGTATCATGCAACAGACAGTTAGTTATATTTACTTCAACACTTGACTCTTTGCACAGTATATTATCTGTAGGCCTATACGTGCTAAACACACGAAAACTCTGGGGGCCATGTGCGTCTTGCTTCGCTTCTGTTTATGCTATTTTGCTTACGACTTACCAAGGTTTTGTTGCTTCCAAACATCCATGGGTATGTTACTGTTAGATTGACTCATCTTTGCTGCTGCTTTCGGAGACAAAAACCTAAGTTAAATACAAACGTATGAACCAAAACGGGGGTGGGTCTGTCTCATTACGTAGTCATGTGATAGGATGTAAGCAGGTCAAAGCTCAACTATATCAGGGCATTGTCTACTTTAAACTTTAACTCTTTAGGATCTACTTAGATGAGTTTAACTGTTGAGATTTTTTATCATAAATGTTTGTATGATATGTGAGACGAGCGTTTTATTATTCGAGTTGTCCTCATGCTCATATAAATTTTTGTTTCACAAGTTGGGTACCACAACCGTACTGACATGACCATGATGCACCTCGAAAAAAACTGCAGCAGTTAAAGACACCTACTTTCTCCTTTGCCTGTTCATAGCTTAATCAATACTTTTCCCTTTGTTGTAGCACCGCGTTCTTTCCAATGCAAAAACAATCAAAACCTTTTTCTACTTTTTACCCCTTCGGTTCCTTTTTGGAGCACTTCGTTATTTTGTTCACTGAACAAACTCCATTCTTGTTCTTTTTGTTGTTGTTGTTTTTTTTCCCCCCTCCGAGTTTTCCTCTTTGGACCACTTCGCCCATTGTTCTGTGACCCGTTGAAGCGGGCACCATAAAAGCCACAAAAGGAAACATGAAAAGTGCATACAATTCCTGAGAGACTTTTGTTTAAAAGTCGATGTTTACTGATGAACCTTCATTTTTTTTCCTTTGCTTGAAAGACACATTTATCACATTCTTAGTGTCGAGTATCCCCTTTATTTCGTTTGCCTATTTTTCACGCGGTGCTCACACAACTATACTCATCGTGGGGTACGTTCTTTTTTTGTGTGTACTAAGTCTAGGGTGTGTCAAGGTCGCACTACACATTGTAAAAGGAAGTCTGTGCATTTTCAATATGTTTCAACACATTTGAATTTTGTGGAGTGCAGGAAAATGTATTCAAAATTGACTTTATTCAGGATAGTCCGATAGAAAACGAGCCACGTACATTTTTGCGGTGTGCATTAAACTTGCTCGAGATATGTGGAAAAGTGACTGTTCGTGGGCCCCCCAAATTAGCAGTTTCTGCGCTGTGTGCTGCATGTGGTGCCATGGTCGAGTTCACTGTTTTGTTGAACATGACAGGGTAGTAAGTGCAGGCTATAGGCCTATAGATCTACGTGTCCATGCTAAAACACAAAAGAGTGCATGCACGCGAGTTCATCTGTTTTCACTAATACCTAAATGAAAGTTCGGGTAAAGGGATTCTTTGGGACAATAAGCGGATAAGTAGCCGCTTATAATGACCGAAGTTACAAAATAAATACACAGTCAGTATAGACACAAACAATTTTGAGAGAACCAAACAACTTCCGAACATTACGTGTGGGGGCCGCCAGTTGCGTAACATGCATTGACTAACTTTACTCCTGTGCGACCACTAGAAGTGAACCTTGCTGCATTATCTCAGTGCTAAAATATCACATTTTGTCACCTAAATTAAGTATTTACGTTGTTTTCTTAACTTGTTTACACCGAACAAGTACCAATGGATGACCTGCATGGACGCCACGGTTGAAAAGCTCAGTTTTGTATGTTCCAAAGGATTTAACGTCGGATCAGATTGGCAAAAGTGTCAATCTTCGCCAGCTTGCAAATGTACATGTTGTAACTTCTTTCTTACGTGAATGGAAACTTTTGTACATGTACTCGTTTATAATTTCCCACTGGTTTGGCATTTTTAAGGTGCATAGGCCTACCGATGCCGTACATAATGTCATAATCTATTTAAAAATGAACAGATTTTATAGTGATCTCTTCACACACACACGTATATATGTATATATATATGTATATATATGTGTATATATATATATATATATATATGTATATATATGTGTATATATATATATATATATATATATATATATATATATATATATATATATATATATATATATATATATATATGAAGAGATCAAACGTACAAAACCGAATTATTTAAAAGGCCAAATTATGCATTTTACTTAATTTTGTGTGCACTTTTTCTGTGTATATAAAACTCGTATTTTCGAAGTACAAAACAGTCGACATCAGCATCCCTGGACACTGTTAATTTCTTAATGTATCTTTTTTTCGGATGTGACAATTTACATTGCCGCTTTAAATTGAAGCAATACTGAATGAAACACTCACTGTGTACAGTCTCAGGCAATGACGGAAGTTAGAAATAGGCCTAAAACTTCAAGTATGTCAAAACCGCACACGGTGTATTTAGTTCGTGTATTCATTTTTGTAATTTTGTCTGCCAAAATGTTTGAATATTAATCAATAGATATGCAAATACCACATCTGGTTACTCTATTTTGAGTTTAAAAGTCACAAGCCTATTTATTTAGTCCATTGTCAAGAACCGACTATTCACTAATTTATGCATGCAATTACTTACTTACCAGAAGGCCTTATTGTGGATAAACAGCCACCAAACAATACGATACCATAAGTTTATTGTGCATAGCACCCTCTCGGGCTGTGGCAAGATACCAAACCACATCACATATAACAGCTGCATGTGCACAGCCATGTCGTTCCTTCATGTGTAAAGTAAATGCACGAACTACAGCACCAAACTAAGAAATGAGGTTATTGAAAAAAAAAAAAAAAATCACATATGCTCTGAATTGGCCAAGTCTGTCTTTTCTCGCCGGCTCTCAAGCACCATTTCCATACAGTCTGCATTAATCAACAGATATGCAAATACCTGATCTGGTGAAGTATAGGCTTCCCTTTGTATTTTAGCTCAGCTGATTTGTCAGTCAGCTGACCTTATGTCGTAATTAGGCATCGGTCCGTCCGTCGGTGCCCACAATAATTATTCACATTTTCGACTTCTCCAAAACCACTTATCAGATTCAGCTCAAACTTGTTGGGAATGTACCTTGGGTGGGTCTCTACCAACTTAAACAAATGATGACTTTTTTTTGCCAAATCTTAAAAAAAAAAAAAAAAAAAAATCTCAGAAATCGCGCAGCCAATTGCTTCGAAATTGCTTATGGAGATTCCTGGGACCCTGAGACCTTAATTTTTTCAACAGGTGGCGCTGTGATTTTTCAAATATTTCTTTTATGTAAAAAGGTGTTTTCGCTATTTTCAACTTCTCCAAAACCGTCACTCAGATTATACTTAAACGTAATGGAAATGTTCAGTGTACAAGAGTCAACCAAAGATATTCATAAGATGGCATTGCTGTGAATCTCCGATTTTTAATGAATTTTTCTATTCGGGTACTTATCAGTTAATGCATACAGTCTTATTGATTACTATGTAAGTGAATGGGGATAGCAATTGTAATTCACGATTTTGACTTCTTATCCAAAACCACTGTCCAGATTCACTTCAAAGTTGGTGGGGATGTACCTTTGGCAGGTCTCTACTAAGTTTATTCAAAAGGTCACACTCCAGTGATTTTTGGATTTTTTAATGATTTTTTTTGTTTATTTTTTTTGCCAAATCTTTAATAAATCTTCTCCAAAAACCACCTGGCTAATTGATTCAAAATTGCATTATTCAACTAGGTGCAGTCACAGTGTTGGCTTTGAAGCTACCAAAAATTATTAAACAAAAAATTTGTCATAAATTAATAGTCCATGCATGATGCATCCGTGACAACTTAAAATAAGTTCTGCGGACAAAGTCCGACAATTCGTAAAAATGCTTCTGGCCATTGCACAGTTAAAATATATTAATACTACCTATATGTATTTACATGTCACTGTGCACCCGATGCTATGGCTCACGGGGGTGGGTGGGTTGGAACCTGGACATTACCCCCACCCGACTGCTGGCCATGACCATGAAGAAAGAAAAAGAGAGATAGAGAAGAGTCTATTGCGCAGATCCAGGGGTGGTGGTGCTTGCGGTGCACCAGCAACCCCCCCCCCCCCCCACCTCAAGAAGAAGAAGAAGCCAAGGGCCTTGACCATGTCTCAGCTCTTATTCAGAGCCTGGTTGGTGACCAAGCTGTGGTCCCGCCAGCGGAAGAGAGGTCGGGCGCTGTTGTGCTGTCGTGGCGGGGCTTGTCACTGGAAGACACGCATCAATGTACGCCCATACCTTTTTGGCCCTTTGTAGCTGAGTTTTACAACCAGCTCACAGCCAAGACTCAGGGCACATGGGTTCCCGTCGAGCTGCCGACATCTGGCTACCTGTTGATCGCCAGGCGCGGACCACTTGCATGCTGGAGGCAAACCTCCATTTGTTGCAGAGGGAAGCCTACCTTCAGGGTCACAAGCTGCCTGACCCAATACTTCAGAGAGCCCACACTGGGCCCCTCTTCTCTGGAACTCTGTCCAGAGGACAGATGGCAGAGGTGGTTCCCCGGGCACAGGACTTTTAGGCCCGCTTGGCAGACCAGGTATGCTCCAAGGTGCTGACCAACTCTGCATGGCCTTTGTCTTCCTTGGATGCCTCAGCCCCGAAGTGTGGTACTTCCCAAACCAAGTCCACCTTCCCCTTGTCTCGTGCTTCCTTGGGAGCGTGACAACCTGGGAAAGGCGGACAGCGATCCAGGAAGGGCAAGCCTTCCAGTAGAGGGAAGATGTCTAGAAAGCCTTGGTGTTCCTGACACTCAGGTCCCGTAAGATGTCTCAGGATTGCCAACCGCCACATTGTTAGGCTCCGCGCAAAGCCTGGTCGGCGGCTGCCTCCCCGCATATTGCATGCAGTGGGAGTCTATCATGGGTGATTCATTTGTCTTGAACATCCTGCGACATGGCTACACGCTGCCTTTCGGTGACGACAGCCCTCCGTTAAGCAGAGAGCCACAGTGGTTTGTTCCACCCAACTCGGAACCCAAAGCATTGGTGTTCCTGGAGGTGGTTCGGATGCTTCAGAGCAAGTGCGCCATAGAGCCGGCCGAGGACCAAGGTTCTCCGGCATCTACAACCTACTCTTCTTGGTCCCCAAGCTGGACAGAGGATGGGGCCCAGTCATAGACCTGTCGATGCTAAATACGTATCTAGAAGTCCCATCCTTTTGGATTGAGACATCCCAGTTGGTGGCAGCAGCCTTACAGCCCCTGGAGTGGACGATGTCCATGGATCTCAAGGACGTTTTTTCCACATGCCAATCATGGAGTCTTCACGGAAGTACCTGCGAATCGCATTTGGGGGCCAAATATACCAGTTCAGGGCGCTTCCGTTCAGTCTCGCCACAGCACCGCTGTTGTTTACCAAGTTTCGCACGGACAGTTGCTGCTTGCCTTCACCTCTCAGCCGTTCACATTCATGTGTATCTGGACGACTGGCTTATCATATCACTTTGGCTAGATTCTCAGCACCACACAAGGACTGTTCTGGAACTCTGCCAACGCTTGGGCCTGATAGGGAACCTACTTAAGTTCAGTATCCAGCCAGAGCAGATTTTTGTCTTCTTCAGCATCCAGTTTGATCTGGTAGCCTACATCTGTCATCCTTCGGAGGACAGGTGGGACAGACTGCAGTCTCTGCTCAGGCCTTTTCTGACTGGCAAGGTACACTCGGTGCAAGAATGGCGTGCCCTACTGGGCTCCCTGTCCTTGATGGACTCCAAGGGTTCCATTAGGCTGGCTCCACTGTCGCCCTTTGCAGCTTTCGCTGCGGGACAGATGGACGAGAGACCAGAGCTATCTCACACACGCCCCAATCCTTATTGAGGATCACTCGCACCTTCAGTGGTGGACCGACAGGGAGAATGTCATGAGAGGACAGATCCTGGAGCCTTTCCAGGCCCAGCTCACCATTTACATGAACTCTTCTCGGTCAGGGTGGGGAGCCAACATGGAGAGTCAGATGGTGTCGGGCCCTTGGCCAACATCCTTTGCAGCTCACCACACAAAATGGTTGGATCTGGAGGCAATACGCTTGGGGCTTCTCCACTTCGAAGACCTGGTGGAGCACAAACATGTCCTCATAATGTGTGGCAATAGGACTGCAATAGCCTGTCTTAACAGGCGAGGTGGGACGCAGTCTTGGAAGCGGAGGAGTTGGCCAGATGCATCATCAGATGGTGTTAAAACCAAGATGTCAGCACGCACATGAGGCACGTCCCTGGACACACGTCCTGGCCGATCAACTCTCGAGGAGAGGTCAGCCAGTAGAGACAGAATGATTGCTCTACTCCAGGGTCATTCAGGCCATGTGGGCATGTTGGGCTACTCCACACATGGATCTGTTTGCCACTCGCGCGAACTCAAAACTACCAGTGTATGTCTCACCTGTTCCAGACCCCCAAGCCCTAGTGGTGGATGCTTTATCCATGGAGTGGAGCAACCTGTGGGCGTATGCCTTTCTGCCTTGGCAGATCCTTTTGAGGGCACTGCGCAAGGTTTGGTCCCACGATTGCAATTTGATCCTGGTCGCCCCCTGGTGGCCACAGAGCAATTGCTCGGTAGACCTGTTGGAATTGAGCGTCGGGCCTCTGCTACAATTACTGTCATGGCTGAAGCTTCTTGTGCAACCAAGGAGGGCATGTTCCATCGGAACCCTCAAGTGTTCAGCCCCCACCCTTGGCGGTTATCCCACAGCACATCTGCGACAGAGGCTTCTCGGAGTGAGTCTCTGACAGAATTGCCAGAGGGGGCTTCAATCTTCTTCTTTTGTTGTTTACTCGGCTTGATGGAAAGTGTTTTCTGACTGGTGCACCAGTAGGCAAATTCACCCTTGAGCTCTGCATGTTGCTGACATTGCCGCCTTCCCGTTGTATCAGTGGGAAGTTTTGAGTCTCTGACAGAATTGCTAGAGGGGGCTTCAATCTTCTTCGTTTGTTGTTTACTTGGCTTGATGGAAAGTGTTTTCTGACTGGTGCACCACTAGGCAAATTCACCCTTGAGCTCCGCATGTTGCTGACATTGCCGCCTTCCCGTTGTATCACTGGGAAGTTTTGAGTCTCTGACAGAATTGCCAGAGGGGGCTTCAATCTTCTTCTTTTGTTTACTCGGCTTGATGGAAAGTGTTTTCTGACTGGTGCACCAGTAGGCAAATTCACCCTTGAGCTCCGCATGTTGCTGACATTGCCGCCTTCCCGTTGTATCAGTGGGAAGTTTTAGGCAGGAGCTCAAGAACAGTGGAGGGGTTTCAATCAGCTATCTATTCAACTCTTGCCAATGTCTTGGACTTGTGCATCGGTATGGATCCTTATCTGTCGGCGCTCATTGGGTCCTTCTACACCAAGAGGTCCTACCTCGGTGGGACCTACTGCTGGTTTTCGTCATGTTGAATAAGTGGCCCATTGAGTGCCTTGAGGACCCCAGGCAGGTTTCCTTCAAGTACTGGATGTTGAAAACTTGTTTCCTATTAACACTTGCTTTGGGGGCTAGGAGAAGCAAGATCCACGCTCCAGCTTATGACCGTCTCCAACGGTCACCTGACCACTCCCAGGTGACCCTGAGAACTCACTTGGGCTTCCTTGCAAAGAACCAAGTGGCTCGAGATCTGGCTACAGCCTTTAAGGGTTTTACCCTACATGTGATGGATGATGCTCTCCCTCTCGAAGAGAGGGCCCTGTGCCCAGTGAGAGTTCTTGGCTGGTACCATTCCCCCATGGACGGACCCAGAGGATGGAGGTCTGCCCTCCTTCTACCACTGAGTAACCCACGGAAGGAGCAAGTTTGCAGAAACACAATTTCATCGTGGATTAAGCAGACGATCCTTAAGGCCTATGAGACCTCGCTAAATAGGCCAGACACCTTACAGCTTGTCTCTGCCAGAGCTCATGAGATGCGAGCCTTCAATGCCTCCTGGAAGAGGTGGTCGAGAGGTAATGTTACGTAATTAATACGAGATATTTGAAGTAATATCAGTAGTCATAACTATACTTACCACTCAACCACTACAGAAGCGCACCCAACCAACCCCCTTCCTCTCACAGCTGATGTCAGCTGACCAGTCTTCAAAAGGGGAAGGATGATTAGGGGGGCATGTGCACGCCGTCACCATCAGTTCCACATGGAGCGAGAGATGGTGCCATGGGACTGTCAGGTTTTCAGGATCAGGTGTGAGTAGCAAGCTTCTCAACTCAATTTCTTGGGCATCATGCCCAGACACAGAGGTCTTGGCAACAGTGGTTGAGGGGTAAGTATACTTATTAAAACTGATATTACTCCAATTTATCTCGTATTATACATCTATTGCTATGTACAGTCTGTACAGTATATCAGTGTTTAGATGCTGCATGCAAGTTTAATGGTAGGATTAGTATGAGCAGCCACACAACACTAACTTATCAAATACAAATTAGCAGGCTTCTGTAACCAAAATCATCCAAAGGAATCCTCTGTTGACTGCCTCTTGCAACTTGCCTGGTCCCTACATGCCAATGGCATTCAATGCAGAGATGATATGACACCACCTCCTGTGGTAAGCTTCATCGAAGCTTCATCACATAACACAGTTTGTCTACAATCAATCTCGAATGACCAAGAAAGAATGCTGAAAACCCTGAGATACTGGGATCTTTCATAGTGAAATAGTTGTTGGTTTGTCTTTGTCCCTGTTTTCCTTGCATGTTGTCAAAATCTTCGCTTTGAGATAAGACATCGCCAAGGCCAAGGGGAGGACAAATTACGAAGAGGTGCTTCATAGTCTCTGTCTGCCACAGATGGTGGCTCACCGTGAGGTCCACAGGGCCTACAAAGTGCTTCATGCTAACAAGCACCTCACAGATGCCACACTGTTTGCTGGCAGCCGCCATCTTACAGCAGAGGGTAAGGCAATCTTGCCCGGGGTGTTCGAATATGCTCCGTCCACTTCAATAGGAAGTGCATCGACCTTTATAATATGCAGTAAGTAAATATTTCAAAACCAATATAATATTGAAATAATTACAAATGGTCATAAGCATGATAAAAAAATAGAAAGCTTAATAATAAAACCTAAATTATGGAATAATGTCTTTAAAAAAATGTGAACGTCTTTATCCACATTCATTTCTTCCCAGCAAGTTAAAAAAAAAAAAGAAAAACACTAGCATTTTTATATCATGCAATTACAGATCCCATTTTTTCCGTATCACGCATCATTTTAACTTGAGGTTCAAAATTTGGCATGCTCTGACCTTTCCTCATTCCTATATTGATGTTTCGGAAGAAGTCAATACTTCTTTACAAAAGAAACTCAGAACATTATTCACAAATTTTGAGACATATTTCATTCCGGTTTTTTAATGCATTGTTAATATTAATAATGACAAATAACTGACATTTTCCTTGCTTACTCCCCACTTACATAAAACTAAGCCACTATTTTTCCCTTTTGACGATGAGCACACTGGCAAAAAGAGTTAGGCTTTTTTTCTGTCTCTGGTTACCACGCTAATATATTTAATGCTGTGTTTTGCCGTTTGGTCTTTGCCTATCGCATCCATCATAGATATGCACGATTGATTAGAAAGTTGCAAGGTTGAATACAATAATTATTATGATCGTTATAACATCTAATAAAAGTGATGAATAATTTTGGTGCCAACATCATCTAAAATTACCTGAACATAATGAACTGTCAAGTACGCACCATCTCGTGTCGTACGTAGGTAATAATTCAACATGGATGCACGCTAGTTGATAGCGTACCACCAATTATTTACACAGCAGTGGTAAAGGTTTTGAAGATGATTCAGTAACATATAATTACGACATGCATTAGCTGTAATTTGCATGACACAACCTGGGGACAAAAAAGCCAGACAACGAAAAAGCCTGGGGGTGAAAAAGCCAATGGACGAATAAGCTAGGGGGCGAGTAAGCTAAGGGGCAAAAAAAAAACCGCAACCAAAACTTTCACCCACTATATTTTCAATCAAACACAAAATTACCTAATACTCACCATACAGAAACATTAAAAAAAAAACTTGATGAACACAAGAAACTAAAATGAAATTTCAAGGAAGGCCAACAACCTAACTGTATAAGTCTCTGACCCTTGCTTGACACGCCTCAATATGAAGCTGAAAACTTTTTTTGCAATTTGATAATTTTTGGCATATCCAAATCTGTATCTACTTATGCAAATTGTGTTGTACGCTCACATAAATTATAGAGTTGTAATGAAGAATTCTATCATGATGTTACCCCGTAACCAAGGACCATCCAATAGGAGCACAGTATTATCTATTTGGACAAATCGGCTGGGAGGTCATTGTACTGGTATTACGACCTGGCAATAATGTGTTCCCATTGGATGATCCTTGGTTATAGGGTAACATCATGATAGAAACAGAATAAAAATCATTTTCTGAAATGTATTCAATCCACAAACTTGAAAACTTAATCAACGTTAGCCATATTATGCAATATCAAACTTCCACAGATACACATTTGTTGTACATTTGACATCATTTGCCTTGTTCTTTATCAAGATATTGAATTAAATGTGCCTTTCTTAAGTGCTCAATGACCTTGAAAAATAGGTCAAGGTCACACTATCATTGGATCATGGTGACCAATAATGTATGTCACCAAGTAAAGTTTTATACAAATGTACTCAAGTGCAGTTTGGATCTAGAGGCTGAATTCTCTGTCACCGATGTCCAAACTACACCCTACCATTACAAAATCACCTCATCCAACTTAACTGGCCTGGTGACCTTACAAAAATAGGTCAAGGTCACAGATCTTACACAATCTATTAGCACTGGACATAATTTATATATTCTATAAATTTGGCTTGTTTAATTCAATTGTTTTTTGAGATATGGAATTTTGTATCCTTCAAGACATTTTAACTGAATACTTTCCATCAAATTATTGATAGCACCATTAGTATCATAACCAACTGAGATTTTGACCTCTTCTACTATTCCACTAAATTTCATGAAGATCCATCTAAATTTAAGGATGCTGAACTGGTCACAAGGTTTTCCCATTTGACCTTGTATATTACATAATACTTTACGTGGCGCCGCCAACAATGATGTTGACAAAGATTTTTTGACACACTTTCGTAAATTCTAAACATTATATTGGCCTGACTCAAAAATTGTGGTGTGCAGAGCATTCACAAGATTACCCATATATTCAAACTGACCATTTCTCCATCAACTTGGATTAAAAAAAAATTAATATTCAAAATATGCGCCTTGCATCCAGCTTTACATAGTACATGGTCTGTTTGTTCAAATCGGGTAATAACTTTTCAAATTATTGAAGAAAAACGATAAATTTGGATAACCACCAAACTCCACAATTATTGGGTCACAGTAACCCAAACAGCAGGTCACCAAGTACAGTGTAATCAAGTGCAATTTTGATCTGGAGGCTCACTTCTCTTTGCCATTGATGTCCAAACTACACCCTGCCATTACAAAATCACCTCTTTCACCTTTACAGGCATGGTGACCTCAGAAAAATAGGTCAAGGTCACTGATATTACATGGCATTCTAGCATTGGAAATAGTCTATATATCCTATAAATTTGGCAAGTCTAATCCAATTACTTTTCCAGACATAGAATTTTAAATCTTAAAACACATTTAGGCTCATAATTTCCGTCAAATTATAAGTGACGCCACTAGTACCATTAGCAACTTAGATCTGACCTCCCCCATAATCCCACCACATTTCATGAAGAGTCCAGTAAAAATTAAAGATGCTAGAGCATTCACAAGATTTTCATATTTAGACCTACATACTACATAATACTGTTGGTGGCACCACCAATAGCGAAACAATTTTCATACAACCTACAAGTCCTTAAAGTTATAATGGGATAACTTGAAAACTGTGGATGGTATCGCGCTAATGAGCAAAAGTTTATGGACGGATGTCTTAAGTACGATACACTTATGTAGAAAAACATAACCCATATTCATAAATATCAGACCCAACAATGACAGCAAAGAGATTCCAGAGTTACCAAAGCATCAACATTCATCTTCCAATACCAATGTGAAGAAACTAATTTCACTCCCGACTTGAGACAGGCAGTCACCCACAAAAGGCAACTGGTGATTTTAAACTGGTCCTCTCAACCTTTGAAACATAAGTATCTTCATTACATATTATAGTGTTTCCAATATGTATAGTCCCAATCACACACAATCTAAATTTTATTCTGCAAAAAATTTAAAAGAGAATTGGTAGGCCTATCACTATTTTGGTTCTTCTGACTAGTTCGTCAGCTGAGTTTATAGCAAAAGTAGAAAGTAGGCCTATATCATTGTTGTGATATCCAAGAATCTGGAACATTATATAATCAATAAGTTAAGAGATTGAATCACTGTTACAGAGGATCAAATGCAAGGAGCAGACTTCAACAAGTCCCTCACTATACAATTGAAGTTCTACAGACAGATGTCTCTAGTATGATAAACTTAACGTAGAAAAACATAACCCATATTCATGAATATCAGACCCAACAATGACAGCAAAGAGATTCCAGAGTTACTAAAGCATCAACATTCATCTTCCAATACCAATGTGGAGACAGGTAGTCACCCAGAAAAGGTGGACGGACAGGAAGGTCACATATGCTCTGTGACTTAAGTCAGCTGAGCTAAAAAAGAAAATAAACAATAAAAAAAAAAAAAAAAAAAAAAAAAACACACCACAAACCCTTCCCCAATACATTCCCAGTGACAACCTACTGTCTATCTCAAGACCACCACCACCTTACACTCCAGTTTGTTTGTCCTTAAATTGTAGCCTTGTTAAGACCACATTCTTCACACCATTGGTGCACTACATATCGGTTAAAAATCCTCCAGATGCTTTTCTGTTCGAAACAAAAGAGAGAAATGAGCAGGTTTTCTGGTATTGTATTCTCTTGTTGTCAACTAGTGGGATCTTGTTATCTTCATGTTGGAAAGTTTGTTTTCTGAGAAGGAATTGTGAAGACGGTTACTTTAACTGTGCTTATCGGCATTACAAATGGAGAAGCAAAAACATTGTAGACACAACAGTGTCACTAAATGAGTCACTAGAATGACACTGAGTCACTAAACAGGTCCCTTTCGTAGCATCTGCTGCATGCTTTTCCGGTTAATTTTGGCGTTTTACCAGATAATTAGTTCACTATGCTCAAAGACGACTTTCTATTGTGGACTCAAAGAGTGTGATTCAAACTTCTTTAGTAATCCCATTTAAAACCCCCACCATGACACGTGACCCCTCTCTTTCTTCTAGGTTTTGCTACATGTACTTAGTAGTGTAGCCCTCTGGTCTGAACCTGGACTTTTCAGTTATTCTCACAGAAAACTAAATGAAAAACTCGAATGTCCAAATTGATGGATACATCTCCACACTGGGCAAAATGACCCATAGATCACAACACTTCATTTTTACTTCAAGACTTAATTTCGTATCCAGTTTACACAGTTTTCCATCCTGAATAATGCTGCTATGTCAAAGTGAAAAAAAAAAAAATCTTTGGCTAACATTATACTTGCCTGCTAAGCTGACCCACTTGGTTCATACTTCTGGTCACTGTACATGGTGCAATAGTATAATTTTTCTCATACGAAGAGGCCAAGACACCTGAAGGTAGATTCTAACTCTTTCAGTGCCACATTTTGGACCGAGTTCACAGCTTTTGTTGGTGTGCTTTGAGCGCAATCTGACCAAAGCACGCTGAGGAAAGCTGTTGACCTAGACTGTTATATTCTGTGTAACTTCAGGAAGGCTGGCACTTGAATGGAAGTCTTGTTGCAAGGAATATTAATCTGACACCCCTATTATAACTCACAGCCATTTAAGTTTAGAAGTTCAACTCAAGTAGCACAGTTAGCACCTGACTGAGAGTTTACAGGCATACATTATTTAGAACATAAAACTGCTCTGCGCCTCCAACTGCCACAGGCCCAAATAATAACACACCATTTTCATGTGTTTGTACAAATGAATTTTAATTTGCCACTTGTGAAATGTCATAAGTGATACAAAATTGTATAAGTTTGAGTCAATTGACAGTCTTCAAATTTTAGCCATCTGAAGTCACTCCCCCCCCCCCCCCAAAAAAAGTGGTTAACATGGCTTTATATTCATTTGAACTTCTCACACATATTTGTTCAAATATTTTAACTATTTATCTTTTTTTCCTTGCATAACTGTTCAAAAATATACATTAATATACTGTATGAGCATTGTCAGAATCTGTGTGCAAATTTAACATTAATAAATAAATATAGATAAAATGAACTAAAGCAAAATAAAATAAAATGGAAAAAAAAATGCTGCACCTGCAAACTCAGACATACATATGTATGTTTTCAAAAGCCAACTTGTCCAGTTAGAAATGATGCAACTGTTTGAACTAGTTTGTCAATTTTCAAAATGGATCTTCTCTAAATTTTCCCCAGTGACCAAAAAGCCTATGCTTCTTGCTGTGATGTATGTTGAAAAGATACGGAACATTTTAAAATGACCTTTTTCATATTCGGCATTCACAAAGTGACTCCACATGGACAAAACCTTGCACCAGTGATCTTTTACTGACAATAGTTCTCTTATATTACAAACATCATTTTGGTCAATCTTAAAAAAAAACAAAGTTAACATGAATGCACACGGTTTGTCTAACATGACCGTTTGTCTCCTAAGCAGAATGACCTCTCTTTTGTTCACCACTCATGCCGACTTAGTCATGCATACAAACAAGAGGCCCATGGGCCTTATACTCTGCTGGCACCATGTGTATATTGCACCTACTTCTTCATTTCAAAGTTGCGAGTCCCTCATGGCTTCTGATCATATAAAGCCTATGCGATTTTAGTGTCAGAGTGGTCCACTGTAATCATATATCTTATTTGTGCAATTCCTGTCATGGATATTGTTGCATGTGCCAAGACAACAATGAGTGAGTCCTTAACTGTGTATCCTCAGTGACCTCTGGATAGAAGATCAAGGTCATCCAGATTATGTAATACAAGAGGCCCATGGTCCTGGTACTGTGCTGACATTGCCATTGATGTCCAAGCTACACCCTGCCATTGCAAAATCACCTCTTTCAACTTTAAAGGCACGGTGACCTCAAAAATAGGTCAAGGTCACTGATTTTGCATAACATTCTATCATTGGACATGTTCTATATATCCTATAAATTTGGCAAGTCTAATCCAATTACTTTTCCATATATGGAATTTTATATCTTTAAACACATTTTGGCTCATAACTTACGTCCAATTATAGGTGGCATCACCAGTATCATTAGCAACTTAGATTTTCACATCCCTCACTATCCCACCTAATGCGATGATGACCCATCAAAAATTAAAGATGCCAGAGTGTTCACAAGATTTTCACAATTTGACCCCTATATTGCATATATTGTAGGTGGTACCACCAATATGGAAAGGGACCTAGATTATCACAGTCTTGAAAGTTATATTGGGCTAACTTGAAAACTGTGGACAGCACTGTGGTTACAAGATTTTCACCTTTTGACCTGTATATTACATAATACTATAGGTGGCACTACCAACATTGATGTTTACAAAACTTTTCATACACTTTAGAAATTCTAAATGCTATATGGGCCTAACTCGAAAATTGTGGGATGCAGAGCATTCACAAGATGACTGTATATTCAAACTAGTCATTTCACCTGGACTTTGATGTTCAAACTATGCACCTTGCATCCAGTTTTCCATGCATTGTCGGTTTGTTTTAATTGCGTAATAACTTTTGGAGTTATTGAAGAAATACAACAAAACAAAACAAATTGGACAAATGCAAAACTCCATAATTACTGGTCATGGTGACCCAAAAAGTAGGTCACCAAGTACAGTTTTATGGACAATGTAATCAAGCACAATTTTGATATGGAGGCTCAATTCTGTTTGCCATTCATATCCAAGCTACATCCTGCCATTAAAAAAGCACCTCTTTCAACTTAACAGGCACCGTGACCTCACAAAAATATGTCAAGGTCACTGATATTACAAAAAAATATAGCACTGGACATGGTCTATCCTATAAATTTGGTAAGTTGAATCCTATCATTTTTTCAAATATGGAATTATATATCTTAAAACACTTTTTGGCTCATAATTTCCATCAAATTACAGGTGGCACCATTAGTATTATGAGCAAGAGTGTTCACAAGATTTTCACATTTTGACCTGTATAGTACATAATATTTTAGGTGGTATCCAAAGGGACCTACGGATGGCATCGTGCTAATGAGCAAAAGTTTGCAGACAGATGGACATGAGCAGTCACATGAGCTCTACAACTTTTGGTGAGCAGAGCTAAAAAGAATGGAACTTGATCTGTTCACAAGGCAAGATGGATGTTAGCAAACACATCCGAAAAATCATTCAGGCATGAACAAGTCAATTTCGTATCAGTCTCCCACTTTTACATTCAGAAATTTCATCACTGCTATAATTATTGATAGGCTGATGTAGAATGCCCAAGTATCATCAGCTTTACTTATTGCAATACACTTTATTCTGTTGATATTACAGGACCTGTTTTTAACTTCTTTCGAGCCAAGTATCTAGCTCGTGCATCATCCAGCTTGTCATCAGTGTGACGCTTGGCACGATTTGACATCTTGATTTTCTCTTCCGTTGTCTCCACGCCTGTAGACTTGTGCTCCTTTTTGCCTTCATCCACCCCTTTCTCTTCTCTGTCACTTTTTTTGTCTTTCTCTTCTTCTTTCTCAACCTCTCTATTCCTGTCCTCCAGGTCCCTATCTTTGTCTGTCTCTCTCTCCCTGTCTTTATCCTTCTCTGTTTCCCTATCCTTATCACTTCCTTTGTCCCTGTTTCTCTCCATTTCTCTGATGTCTTTTTCCTTGTCTCTTTCTCTGCTTTTATCTTTTTCCCTTTCTCTACTTTTATCCCTATCTTTAACCTTGTCTCTTCCTCTCTCTTGCTCTCTGTCCCTGCTTTTATGAGAGCCTTTATCCCTATACCTGTCTCTGTGCCTATCCCTATCTGTCTCCCTGTCCCTGTGCCTATCTCTATCCGCCTCCTTGTCTTTGTGTCGATCTTTCTCTCTCTCCTGATGTCTGTCGTTGTGCCGGTCTTTTTCCCTGTCTCTATGTCTGTCCCTGTCCCTATCATGGTGTCTGGATCTGTGTTTATCCTTCTGCCTGTGTTTGTCCCTGTCTTTCTGAGATTCTCCAGGTCTTTCATCATTCCTCTCTTTCTCTTCTCCAGGATCATCTTTGCCATCAGTTGGTTCAACTTTGACCACTGTTTCTTTGCTGGAAGAGAAATAAAACCTTTGATGAAAACAAAGTGCACACATGTTGAAACCTTACATATTCTGATTTTACCTTATGTGACTAAATTTATTTGCTCACTAACAGCAAAGAAACTTTTGACCAGTTTTGTAATATCATTACAAACTACTCTCTTTTAAACCGGGCCACTGGGATATACAGAGTTCTATAGCTGGGTATCTAGCACATGTAGCATGACTTGCCAGGTAATGCAAATACCACTGGCTTAACCCTTTCCCCGCACACAGGCCCAAACTGGCTGGTGGTCAAATGTCGTCTGCTTCAGTGTTTTCAATTAATTTCAACAGTACTTAATGAAAAACAATTTGACTGAGAATTGTAGATCTGACCTATCAAGATCACATGCCCTAGGTCAACAGCTTTCCTTGGCATGGGTTGGCAATCCCATGCCAAGGAAAGCTGTTGCCTCAGTCTTAATTCAAGGGGGAAAGAGTTCAGGTGAAATGCCCATGCCCCGATAAAATCAGCCTACCATCCCCTTTCTGGCCAAATAAAGCGAAATGTATTCATATAAACATATGCAAAGTATACATTTTTGAAAAGGTTATTACCAGCAGGTTTTGAATAAACAAACAGCATGACCATTTTGTGCTATATGTTGGATAAAGAACCATTTCTCTTATCTTGAATTTCAATGAAACCTGGTTATACACATGTGGAAATAACTTCTTACTGGTTTAACCAAACTTTAATCTATCTTCACTGGATTACTCGCAACATATGTGGCTAAAAAAGTGTCCCATATATTTTTTAACACAGGCCAGTGTTTTGTTTTGGAATTATGGAGAGCTAAACCTTAGGAGCCCATTATGTCTAGTGGCAGGAACTTTGAGGCCCCATAACTGCAAAACAAACACAGTGTTAAAAAATCTATGGGACCATTTTGTAGCCACATATGTGGCCAGTGACTCTGTGTGAACAATTTGCAGTTTGAGAAAACCATTAAGTAGTTATTTCCACATTTGTATGCCCATGTTACACTGTGTTTGAATATCAAAGAAATTGTTGTTTATACAACAATTTATATAAAAGGGTCATGAGTTTAGGTCGTTTGTAATCTTTAGATCACTATCTTTCTAAAAAATATATACTTTGCATATGTTTATATGAATCATTTTTACTTTACTTGGCCAGAAAGGGGATAATAGGCTGATTTTACTGAGCCATGGCCATTCACCTTAAGGTGGGACATGTTGGTACTTGAAATGTCGAATAACTCCTTTTATGAAGAATTTGATCATAGGTGTACACATATGTACTTCAAACATCCTTTCTTTGAGAATCCATCAAAATTATGAAGATGATAGAGAACTTTCAGTGACTCCTCTCTCAGGCTATTTTTCTCCAAATACAAGACAGAAACCTCAAGATATTTTATTTTATCTCCTACCTGGAATCCGTGCTTGCTGTTTTTCCAGGATCCTCCCCTGTAGTCTGGGACAGAATATGGCGATAAAAGCCACTTAAGTCTTTCTGCTTGGTCACGTCAAGTCTGGCTGTAAGTACGTAAATAATTCCCCTCTTAAAGAGCTGCCTGTTGCTCATAAATACGAAACTTGAAAACTGAATCCATACAAATTCATACTGCTGAAACACACAGCACTTTTCCAGAACTTTTAAAGCACTCAAACACCCTTATTTTTGTGACTTTATTTGACTTTGCTGGAAAATTCCCTCTGTAAGAGAGTTTTTGCTTACTTTCCATTAATTGTCGGTGGCAACTTATCCTGACTCCATAGGATAAATTTAAGTAGTGAACTTGTCACTAAATCCGGTTGCAAAATTAACTGAGAAGTATTTTTAGTAATCAACTTGTCTTCGCATGATTGAACTGAAAAATTTTTCAATGCCACATTCTGAAACCGACACTTTTCAAGTTTTCTAAAAACCTCTCTGTCATGCACATGTCTCGCATCATTCCTTATCAACCTGTCTCCTCTCTCCCATCATTCCCATCAACCTGTCTGTTCTCTCCCATCATTCTCATGCACCTGTTTCCTGTCTCCCACCATTCCCCATCAACCGGTCGCCTCTCTCCCATCCTTCCCTATAAAAATCTCCCCCCTCTCCTATCATTCCTCATCAACCAGTCTCCTCTCTCCCATCATTCCCATCAACCTGTCTGTTCTCTCCCATCATTCTCATGCACCTGTTTCCTGTCTCCCATCATTCCCCATCAACCTGTCTCTTCTCTCCCATCATTCCCCATCAACCTGTCTCCTCTCCCATTATTCATCATCAACCAGTCTCCTCTCTCTCTCATCCTTGCCTATAAACCTCTCTCCTATCATTCCTCATCAACCAGTCTCCTCTCTCCCATCACTTCCATCACCCTGCTTCCGGTCTCTCATAATTTCCCAACAACCAGTCTTGTCTCTCCCCTCTTTCCCCACCAAACAGCCTCCTTCCTCCGAGCACTCAGACTCACCTTCGATCTCGGCTTGTCTCCTCTCTCGTTCTTCCTCTTCCATCATTTCCTGCTTCTTCTTCATATATGCCGATGTGACAAACGACTCCTCGTCGTTGAACTGCCCTCCCTCCTCTTCTCTCTCCTTTTGAACCTGTCTCTCCATCCTCCGTTCCTGTTCTCGCTTCCTCTGTTCGGCTGTCTTCAGCAGGGCATCCATGTACTTTGGCTGGACAAGATCAAATTCATTTTTATCTGCATGTTACACCTCCATAAGCAGCTGTACAGTGAATAAGGTTTTGGTTCAGCACTGAACATACTGGTTCTTTGTTGTGTGAGGACTTGCACATACAGCTTAAAATATGTCTCTGTTTTGGACTTCCATTCTGCATAACAATTATAATGATATTTTCTGCATCATCTCATGTTTTTGAGATGCACCCCTGTTCTTCAATGTGAATAAATTTACAACTACGTACCTGCCCATGCATTTTTAGCCTCAATAGATTTATGGATGCTATAGTTTTTATTTGACCAAAGTATCACACAATTAGTACCTATATGTTCATACCAAGCTGAGAATTAATGGTTTTAATTGCAGAGCCACTTGAACAATTTTCTATTTTTTCTTCAACCTGTTTCAGGATTAGAACTTCAAAATAGCCACAACCATGCTACATAATACATGTACATCTTTCTACATGTACTATAACCCAGTGTTGTCTGTAGCTTAAAATGGAAGTGAGATTTGCCCTGCCCTTTTTCTTTACTCCCTGCCTTTTTCTTTAGCTCCCTGTCCTTTTCTCCTATGTTTTTTTATATTCTGGGAAATTATATACATTTTCTCATAAAATTTCAATTTAATTTAAACAGATTGGCAAAATAACGTATCAATTTATCTATTGATCATGAGTATAAAATGCAAATTCAGAACTATTTTCCATAAAAACTACAAAAAATCCTGTTTTCTGGACTGCTACTTTTGGATGCCCTTTTTGATTGTCATTGTGTGCTTTAAAAGTGCCCTTTTAGATGAAAGGTGCCCTGCCCTCCTGAAAAGCTGGGGACAACACTGCATGTACTATAACCATGATAACTGAAAGAAATGTCACCACCAACCCCAAAGTTGTCCATGTTTGGTTTTAGGCCTACATTACACATATAGTAACAAGGACAAAGTATAGCAGAAGTACCATATTCATTCCTTCCTTCAGAGTGGGTCAATGCAGTGCCTGAAATAATGACCTGCTGTGACCTCTATAGCAATTACTGGGCTATCCTTCTTCTTGCTTCCCTTAAGTGCCCCCCCCCCCCTCCTAATTTTCTGACTTAAAAATGCAGAAATAATGTAAGTATCTTAAATTTTTACCATCAATTATATAAAAATAATGCAAAAATATTTAATACATGGATCTGAACTTTTGTATCTCATTGTGACAATTACTTAAAACACCCGAGGCATTAAAAGGAATAATACGGTAGTCTGAATGGGATGTAACAACCTGCAAAAGTGCAGAGAACATATATGATGCATCAGATGCTCCCCCCCCCCTCAAAAAAAAGTAACTTTCAATAGACTCACTTTTTTATCTGTCTTCTTTGTCAAGCCACCTAACTTTTCCTGTTTCTGTTTTTGCATGTCATCGTAAATTTCATCGTAAGCATACACGGACGGGTCATCAGCCAGTGCCTTGTCAATCTCAAGCTGGGTCTACAATGAGAACCATAAACAATACCATTGGTCACCGAGGATGTCATCTAGGGTTAAAGACATGGGCTGACTCTATCTGCCTTTTCTTGCTTCATTAAATATGAGTCATCAACTTTCCTTGTTGCACACATGATAGCCTTCAGCTCAGATCTGGCTCTTTTCACAGGCTGTAAGCAGAAATTTTAATTCCAAAACGAGTTTTTTTTTTTTTTTTTTTTCACTAACAATGGAACTGGTGACAAATGTTGGTTTAAACATATTTCATTCATACACAATTGGCCGACAGATGTTAAAAGAGCCATTTGACCACCAACTGCTTTTTGCTGGACTAGCCTCTTTCATGTCAGACCTTGTATAACTGGGCCCTAGGTTGTTCTGTCTCCAGACGGTCTTAACATAGTAAGGTTCCACAATGCCTCTTGTCTGATGTTAATATTAATTTGAACAGCGTAGTCTACATGCACATGGTACCTCAGTGGCTAATTTTGACATATCAGCCAGTGTTACAATTCTGCAGGCTGAGAGATTAATGTGTGTCTTTATATGCATATTTTCTAGAAATGAGAGGCTTGCAGGCAGGCACATACATAGATTAATTTTACCTCTGCACTTTTTTGGAAACGATGTCTGCAGATTTTAACAAGAGGGCTGTGTGAACAGCCCATGCTCAGCTGACCTATGCTTGTCCCAAAATCAAAGTTGCAACTGAATAGACAGGTGTTGAGATTCAGCTTAGTGCATATGGCATTAAGAAGTATTTCAAAGATTTGCCTAAAGAAAAATTCAATCAAAATATAAATTTTACTGGCACATGAGAAATTGAGGAATATTTATAGAGAATTTAAAAAAAAAAACAAATGCTACTTGGTGGAGAAATACATAATATTGAGCATTAGAATGCCCATTGACTTCCATAGTAATCAATAGGAAAGATGCGTTTAGCGGTACATACCCCAATTGAAAAAATCATTAAAAATCAGAAAATGTCTCTGATGGTGCCTAAAATGGTTCAAAATGCAGGAAATAAAGGTGCAAACTTTAATTTTTATCTGAGGGAGCATGCCTCCAGACCCCCTAGCTATGCTTTGCGCCTTTGCCGCCGGCCCTCCCACTTTTCAGTACCTGCAGGAGGGAGATCTCCCAACTTAAACATAGGTTTAGCTTGGAGGCTCTGTAACAAGTCCCACATAGTGAAGTAACATGGATTTCAGCTTTGCTAAATGACAGTGGGGAGGAAAAATGTAATGGCAGCCACAGAGGTGTACACAGTAGTCCCTCTCTGGGGAGACCACCTGCCTCTTGTGACCATTTTTCACTGTGCAAAAGCACCTTCTAATGATAATTTACCTCTTTAGAGTGACCACCTGCAGAAACTAACCAGTGGCCACCCAAAAAGGACCCCAACAAATTACTTATCCATCCAGAAATTCCCCCTTTTTAACCCATCTATTTAGTACAAACTTGGTAAAATAATTTGTCAAAATTACTGCACAGGTTTGACACTTTGAAGTCTGGACAATTTACAGGGCTTATGTACCCTGTGTATGCCCATGTTTGGCCAAATTCAGAATGTTGGATCCCAAGTAATTTCTCTCCATACTGTTATCTATGAATATTTTTTATCTACATTTTCGTTGAACCTGGTATTCTTGGGTTACACCTCCAGTGCATTGATGGATTAGTTGATATGTTTTTTTAAAGATGTTAATCTCAAAACTAATGAATGTCTGCGCAGTGACACAGAAAGGTGAGCCCTAGCTCAGCAAGGACCCCAACGACAAAGTGTTAACTCACCTATCAACAGAAGGTCTGAATTGTATAGGAATTAAATGTATTGCAATTAAAGGGCCTCATGTAATCACCATCCCTTAATTCTTGTGCAAACAAGAGACCAGTTCATAGGACTCGGGTTCATTCGGTTCACTTCGGGAAGCGCACCCTGCTTTGTTTGCATTTTGTGCTCGACCATGGTGGCTGGATTTAACGTGGAAGGATCAGAAAGTAAAACATATGAAAGCATGGGCCTGACTTGGCCACTTGCTGATTGGACAACCAGGCCAACAATGGAATGCGTAATTAATTAGGGTCGGGGAAAAAGTTCGGTATAAGTCGGTATGAACAGGTTTATCACTATGACTGCAATACTATGACTTTTCATTTGCTCAAGCTTGCTATATTGGACATTTGGATGACATAATTACCATCGAACCAATAACAAAGATTTCAGTCAGAATATAAACACCATGATAAAATGTTTTCCAAAGTTACAAAATGTGGCATTACATAGCTTTTCTACCAACTTCACAATTTAGGTTATACATTTTCTTTTCATCTTGAAAACTTCAAATATCCTGTTGCAGTAACATTGTAACCTTGCGCACCACTCACCCGGCCCCAGCTTTCAAAATTCGTATAAACATTAAAAAATAATCACAGGATGCCTGTTTTCACAAGGTGTCTGCTCTGTCCTAAAATAAATCTCTAAAAGAAAGTTGTGCAAAATTTACTGGGGGGTAGGGGGGGGAATGTATCAAGGTGTGGGGAGGTGGGGGTTATATTACCTTTACAGGGCCAATTAAAAAATACAATTTTCTGGCATGTAATTTGGTCATTATACAAAAATTTGGTTAACTTGAACATGTTGAATGCAGATCTACACATGTAAAGTGACATTTTTTTCCTAAACTTTGGCACGTAATTTCTTCAAAATACATATTTACATATCCTCTTTTCAATCCAAGGTTGGCAATTAACTATTTGGGTGGAGACTGAAAGACACAAAAAATAAAGCACAGAAAGTTTAAAGCTTCAGTTTTTCACATATTACTGGTAAAGTTCATCGTGAGTAAACGTTTACTGTACCTGTTTCTTCAGCTTAGCTTTGGCTGCTTCTTTCTGCAGGGACACGCCAACACCTGCTTTTGGAGCACTCTGAAATAGAAAAAGATCAGTCTCCTTCTCAACTTGTCAAATGTGGACCAACAAACATAGTGCATGCACGTTGTGTGCTTGTTTAATACACATCTGTGTAGAACTGTATCATCAACTTTCTGAGGAAAATATGAAATGGCATATAAGTGTGTATTCCTAACTCAGTCAGATTAACATGTACAGATCACAAATGTTAATGTCCCTGGTACGTGAAATAATACACGAGACAAGTCCTATTAACATGTACATGTATATGTACCTGTACCTGTTCATATCTTTCAGAATGCCTACTTACTGCATCCCCTGGGTGACATTTTGAGCGGTTGAATCTTACTCATTGCACATAATGTAAAACCATGTATTGATAAATACCTCTTCATCACTGTCATCTCCAAAAACATTGGACTTCTGCACCTTGGACAAACCTTTTGAGGCTTTGCCAGGAATTATCAACCCATACCTACAAGAGAACAAAATAAACTGTATTCAACCTTCCCTAAAGTTTACAACCATGTTACATGTACTTCATAAATCAGGGGTGGTTCAACATTTTCAAGACAGTAAGTAGAGCACTGTTTCATTAACTCCTCCCTCCCCTAGAAAGAGTACTTTCTGGCATTTGAAAATGAGGACTTTCCAGTTCAACTGACAATTGGGGAACAGCATCTATGAAACAAGAGGCCCATGGGCCAAATGCTCTACTGACCACCATTACCAAAAATCATTTTCTGAAATGTACATTCAATCCAAGAACTTGAAAATTTAATCTGGGCTAGCCATATTATGCAATATCAAACTTCCACATGATACACATTTGTGGTACATTTGGCATCAGGATTATTATTCTTAACAAGATATTGAAGTAAAGGTCCCTTTTTTAGTACTTAAGGACTTTGAAAAATACGCCAAGCTCACACAATCATTGGGTCATGGTGACCAATAATGTATGTCACCAAGTCAAGTTTTATACACAATGTACTCAAGTGCAATTTGGATCTTGAGGCCCAATTCTCTTTGTCACTGATATCCAAACTACCCCTACCATAACAAAATCACCTCATCCAACCAATGGGTCTGGTGACCTTACAAAAATAGGTCAAGGTCACTGATCTTATATCTGGGCCATTTGCTGATGGCGAAAAAAATGGTTGATCTGGCCAAAAAAAGTTTGAACAAGTTCGCCAGTATGGCGAAGATAAAAATTCTGCATAATAAATTTTCCTCTGAAATCTCCCTGCAGAAAAACGAACTTTCATCATCAAAATAGTGGAAAGAAAACATTAATGAACTTCAGCAGCAGGAAACCTATTTTAAACACATAAATTGTTGCATTTCTTTCCTAAGTTTAGGCATAAATGGTTCTTTCTTCTCCTCTATCATTGTCACAAAGGCAAATCAACCTGACTAATTTTAAAACTAAAATTCTCAATTAATTGTATTTTCTTCCAAATGTAGATAACCAATATTACCTTCAAACCAATTGAATTATTCAGTTTCAACATTTTCCTCTGAATTTAACCAATTTATACAAGTAGCCATTTGAGAATCAATCATTAATTGTATTTAGCAATTGATAGAAATAAAACATTATTATCATGGTCATTAAAAATATACATTAAACTCATACTGTGTAACACCTTAACTCTGGTAGTGCCATGTACCTATATTTCGGTATCTGCTGGTCAACTGCCAGGACCCTATTACATAACATACCGAAAAAAATCGGTATATGGCAGTTGGTAGTGTATCTGAAAAAAGTTGTGGCATAATAACCAGGGTTTAAAAACAGTAAAAGGCACCACTACACATATAATGATATGGAGTTCCTCCATGGCTGTACAAAGGTGGTGCTCCCAGATTGCCAGAATCCATTTTCGTCTTTCCACCCAAATTTCTCATCTGTGTTTTTTTCTGGCCACAGACACCCTCAAGTCTAGCAGTTATTGTTTGGGATTTTTGTCTTTGTTAGTAATCCTACAAAATCTCAAACAATAACAACTTGGGTTACGGGCATTCTCCATTCTCAAAACTGTTGATCCCAACTGCACACAGGTGAACGATAAAAGGGGCACTTCCACCTTACCTTACCTTGTGTTTGAACATATGTGACCTTCTCACTTACTTTTTGCCTGTAGATGAACTGGACATATTTTATGAGATATGCAGACATATACTGAACGTAATTTGTTCCGAGAATGTAGTCTTCTATGTTACTGCATGCGGCGACAGCATAAACATTGTCAACGAAGCAACCAGGCTCCCGACGCAATGGAAGTCGCTGTCTGCTACAGCCCTCTGGCGAGTAAATTGACAACTATATAAGCGTCGTGCCTGTGGCAACTGGTCAAGCCTTTCCTCCTGAAAAGTTGCTTTGGTGTGGAAGAAAAATAAGCAAATAGATTTACAATTTTTACGTACACCTGCTGCGAAAAAAATTCAGAAGGCATTAACCAGGATATGAAAAATTAAAGCATATTAAACAGGACAAGACACATTCAATCTAGACATATTATTTTAGTCAACCCTACCGGTAATCGTTCAATTATTCTTTGTGTTTACAAATATGATAACGGAATGCCGTTTTCTCCTTTATATGAAAAAATATAGTGAATAGTAGATTTTGGCAAAAATTTCAGAGACCAAACTAAAACAGGGGAGTTTGGTACATTTGTAAAGACAAATATATGTATAGTACAGAAAGGAACGAAATACAGAAAATGTTGTGAATCGAGGTTTTGATAATTCTTTGAAGACAATACAGAAAAAAGGGAACAGTGAATTTTGGCTAAAATTCAGAGACAAAACTGATAGAAAGCGATAGATCATATGGCTTAATGAACAGAGGATTTGGGCTAATTCTAAGGGCTAAAAATAAAAAAAACATAAAAAAAATGTAGTTAACAGTCCAATTTTGGAAAAAAACATGTTAAAATTATTTTGCAATTTTTCTCAAAATTGCAGATAAAAACTGTAGTGTTTAGAGGATTTTACATTGAAGCAAAGGAGAAAACAACACTCAGTTAATATTTTTGTGAGCACAAAGTTTAACTGTAGTGTTCACTAAAAAAATGAACATGTCTCAGAATTTCTTGTCCTTAAATAGCGACCGATATACTTTTGAGACTTTCCACCCTCCCCCTCACAGATGTTAACAGAATACCCAAGCGATTTGGCTGCCACAATATGCAAAAATGGTCTGTTTTACTTTATTCCTCAATTAACCTTGGATAACCAAATATGATCTAATGTTTGTATTGGTTGGCATATATCTTATCTAATGAAAAATAAGATTGATAAAACGGAAATTAAATAAAGAACTCCTCTTCTTGCCAGGCAATACGATTCTTAAAACGTACCGATCTTGTCGGATTTTCAAGATTCTTTTTCACTTGCATACATAAATCTATGAGCAGCATGTTTAATGTGCAAACTCGTTTTTTTTTGTGTGTGTGTGTGTTTTGTTTTGTTTTGTTTTGTTTTTTGCTTGGTTTCATTAGAGTAGTCCCGTCCCTCCTTTGAGAGACCACCCCTAGAGCCATCGAAGAAGTCATCACATAAAACAGCTGGTCTCCCCAACTTTTGTTATTCTTGCACCAACAGCCAAACAACAAACCACCACTTCCAAGTTTCATCCATAATTTTACTTCAAATACGAATGACTACACTAATCAGACCCCATTCCATCTTGGTCTTGTGTTTTCTCATTTATTGCTACTATAAAAATGTTTTGAATTTGTAAATCTTGTTTCACAAATTACATTACCTATCTTGTACAAAATAAGTGGGCTTTACTTTTCAGAAATGGGGAATTTCTAGATGGGTAAGTGGTATTTTGGGGTCATTTTGGGTGGTCACTGGTCAGGTTCTGCAGGTAGTCTCCCAAAAGAGGTAAATTATCATCAGAAAGACCTTTGCAGAGTGAAAATGGTCACAAAAAGTGGGTGGTCTCCCAAAGAGGGGCTATGTGTTAGAATTCCAACATTTCCTTTTCATCTGGGTCAGTGAATTATATTAGCTCTATGATTAATTCAATGTGATCAAGGACCCTCTATGTTGATAGAGGGTCCTTGATGTGATCGAGAAAGATCTAATGAAAATTTTGAAAAAATAGCGGAATTAAAGCATTTTAATCAATGCCTAGTCAATATGTGAATCAGAAATAAACTCATACCCTTGCAAAATTTGACTTTACAAACTGATCAGCACTATGTCAGAGCTTTGGAAAATATATGTATCAATAGGTTCCTTTTATGCAAAACTTAGGACATGTCGAAATATTTTGTATACATATATTTAACTCACAGGTTGGCAACATGGACAGCAATTAGACCATGGGCTTATGGAATGGATGCACACAAACACCAACTATGGTAAAAAGATTTACAGACACAAAATTAGTACCCTCAGAATTAAAAAAAAAGCCATTTACTGGTGTCAGACTGAAATTTTACACTGGCTTGGTAAGAGGCAACATAAACTGTCATTTAGTTTTTCGAACGTCTTAACCTATGCAGCAGACATACAAAATTCACACAAATGAGCACAACAACTGTAGATAAATATTAATTTATTGACAACTTGCAAAACATGCAACTTTTTTTCTTTTTCTCCCATTTCCACAAACACTAACCTATTGAGACAAGTGATGCAGGTTGTAACCTTTACTGAACTGGACACAAATTTCAGGCATAAAAAGCATTTCTAATTCATTCTCTGCTGCCTTTGCGACAGAGGACCAAACACACCATATCTTGTTTCACACATATATTTTTAGAAAATATATATTTTTTTCCTTTCCACATATGCAGGATTACACCCACGAAGAATATTTACTACTTGATTTTGTATTTCAGTAGATTTTTAAAGAAATCACATATGAATAATTCGTGGGCCTGTCATCAAATAATTCTTTGCAACTGTCTACAACCTTTTTCACTTTTGTACCTAAAGAAATGCAAAAAAAAAAAAAACAAAAAAAAAAAAACAAAACAAAAAAAAACAAAAAAAACCACACAAATGTTAAAGCATCAACTTTTAACATACATTTTACATGGGGGAAAAAAATCTTGGAAACACGACACATGTACAGTCTGCAGGTTGGCATATTAAGGTATTGTTTGTGATAATATTGATTCATTTATGTGCAGGTTTAGACCTAGGCAGTGACAGGATTGACTATGGAGCTCAGAAATATTAGATTTTGATATTTTTTTTGGATTCAGAACTACATTAAAGACGTGGCACTGTTGCTCCAGCTTGTATAACAGAGGAAGGGTATATCAGTGAAAATAGGGACATAACCCCTTTCACTTTCACTCACAGTTAGACAAATAATTCTGGGTGTTAATGAAAAATTAAAAGGTGGATTTACAATAAAGTTTACAAACTTTGGTTGACACAAATTTTTGTTACTGTTTTATACAAGATTGACAAGGTTTTGCACAACGGCTTTATAACCCAAAAGTTAATTTCTGACGAGTCACAGACAGTATGTAATCCAATGCTACATATCAAAACTACTAAGAATTCAAGCTATGGCAACTTGCTTTGGTTCACAGTTAATCCATCAAATACCATGAATATAAGACTCATAACAGGATTTACAACACAAATCCTTTGTTCAGCTCAGCATCATGTCCAACTTTTGGACAACACATGCACTTTATATTACTTTCTGTCAAAATTCACATAACATGTCTTATCTGCAATTAAATACTTCCTGACTTATACTCAGAAGAGTGGTTCCTGTCATTGGTATTTTCTTGGAATGCAAAACTGAAACAAATATCAAGAGATCCTGCTCCAGTAAGCCAAGCCCCTAACCCCCATGAGTGACATCCTTAGGGGTATCCTCTGAAGGGGGCATATAATGACAATGTCACATTAACTGTCATAAGTATTTGGTAGCCTTAGGGTGCAAAATTTCTATCAAAGCTCGACAACTGTTTGAAATATATTGTTATTAAAGAACATTTTGACAGGGTCACTGGGGCCTCGACAGTTTCCAGCTACATGTAAACTGTTTTCAAATTTGTATTTTTCTCCTTTTTACACAAAGGACTACATGTATGTAAGTTCAGAAACATATCACCATTTAAAGATTATACAAAAGTTTTCCATTCACAATGGTTCACATACACTTGTCATCTTTAAGCCAATACTACAATACATTGTTCATTCATAATGCTCTACATACAAAATTCTTTAAATTCACTCACCCATGCTCTACCATATCACAGAATACACAAACAAATATCTGACTGTTGAAACTTTTAACTTTTGCAGAGTACCACATACCTGATATATAACTAAAAAGATAATTTGGCATCCAGAGAATGCACCATCACACAACATACCTCTTTGCAAATCATACTGGCTGAACAGAACCATTTCAAGATAAAGGAACCATTTCTCTAAAGACTTTGTGTAACACATGCTAGCAATGACTGCACACGCACACCTTCAAGTTGATGGGCAAAATGCATTTTTTTTCCCGCATGGCAAGGTTAAGTGCTCATGTTTATGTCTCAAGCTGACCTACACATCAATGTAATCATTGTACAGGGAGACTTCACAAAGTGGGCGTGTCTCTGGGGTCAAAATTTCTGCACAGTGGCTTTTTCCTCCCAACTGAATATTCATGTCTCCCATTTTAATTAATGTACATGTACTTTTTACACAGTAGGGCCTTTGGCTCTTTCTTCTTAAGCTAAAGGTACCCACTATGGGGAAAGTTTCACTGTCACTTGGTCAATCCAGGCCAAATGTGATCAATAGCAATCCCTGACATGGTGGAAAAACAGTTTTGTTTTTGTTTTTGCCTCCCCCCAACCCCCACCCCAATGTGCTGCATGCAATTCTGACTACAGTACCACGAACAGCCTTGCCACAAATGTACAGACAAAATTTTCTCGTGACACAGGAATTCCTGCAGACTCCTCAGCCATTAGCAACACAGGTTAATGCATCAACTTGTTGAGGTCCAAGCAACCTGGATTATTTAAAGCTTGTTTAATACCATTAGCTTTTCAAGTAGAAATCCAGTAAACCAGGAAATTTTGACCTTAATGTGAACATCTTTTATTTTTTTTTTAAATACCTTTCATATACTTAATAAGCATACACTTTCTTTCCCAGATGACAACTGTTGATTTTATTTCAGGCCCACAAACCCACCTTTTCCAGCAGGCTCAAGTTCCCTTAATCTCTAACAACACAGTTATGCCGAGACCTTGTGTCAAGCAGCATTACTTGTGGCTACCTAGGAAAAAAAAAAAAAAGTGTCTCGTGTGACAAAACCAGTCCAATGAACACTTGCCTTTATAACCAAATTCATTCAATCCCTATACCACTTTGATTAATTTTACCATAGTTACAAAATCACTTCTGAAAAATTCCTGATGCCGTACGGACCTTGCTTTTGTTTCTCAAGTAGCCATCAGTGACTTTGTATTGTAAAAATTTGGGATATATATCATACGGTTTTTTTTTGGTGTTCATAAGAAAACAGTGTCATCAGCAAAAATTTAATGCTTGGTAGATGCATTACAGTTGGGTTGAACTGCATGGGACAGGAAATGTGCAACAAATTTCTTACATTCTCGCAGCCAGAGAAACCCCGACATAGTAATTTGGAAATCAGTACTTTCCAACAATCTCATTTGATGCATTGTGTGGTGTTTCTCACAAAGACCCACGAATTTCATTAAAAAAAAAAAAAAAAAAGGTCCTTATCAGTTTCCATTCACTCTGAGGATTTTCCATTCTAACTGAAATGTTCATTTATATATTCAAGAGTATAATGCTGAATTTCTGGAGACTGAGACATACATGTGTTTGGAGGAGGGATGGGGGTTACTGTAAAACAATGCAAAATACATCACCCTTTCACTTTGTCAAGCAATGTGTTCTTCTTAACTTCCATTATGAAATAAATACTGCAACAAGTTCAGCAACTATTCCATGCTGTCACTGACCTTTCATGTCATTCCAAACTAGGTTTATTCACCGAGTCATGTGATGAAGTACCATAAATATTTACCATGTGTCCACAATGACCTGCTGAGTTTGCTTAAACTCCTATTTATATTCATGACATTAAATGATTCCCCATTTATATTCATCATACAGTGGCCCCTCTTATAAGGCCACCCCAATTTTACCAGAAAAGTGGCCTTTGTAAGAGGGGTGGCCTTTCTTGAGGGGTAAAATACAATGAAAATGCCGTATTTTCTGCATGGAAAAGTGGCTTTTGTTGCAGGGGTGACATCCTTTCAGCAGGGGGAGAGCTTATAAGACAGGGACCACTGTATAAGATTTTCATGAAGGCCAACAGCAATAACATTTTCTGCCACCACCAGCATTTAAGTTTCTGGCTAAATGGTAGATTGTTTCATTTTTAGTCTGGATACAGAGAACTTGTTCTCCGAGTACATGTAGTTACACTGGCAGTGTGTCCTGGATGCAAATACATATTATAGCTAATAAGCACAACCAAATTATGCACATTACCAGCACGGATACACAATAGCATTCAGCAGTGTCCTGCTCAGCTGCCTAGCATGTCAGCAGAAAAGACGACCCAGGAAAATTCTTACACACGCCAAACAGCTTGAACAACCTGTATGCAATATCAGTCGGGAGATTGTCAACCAATCTTTACAGTAAGTCCATGAACCAAGTTTCACACATATGCATCCTAACAATATTCGTGATCTTGATGCCCTGAGGGGTCATGGTGAGAAATGGAAGACCCTAAATCAGGGTCATTTAATACTGCAGTTTTTGTTTTTTTGCACCTCATCTTTTAATCACATCCACACATACATATTATCACAATGGACTCTCTTGTGTTTTATACCCAATATTGCACTTCAACATTTATACAATTTCGGGAAAACTCTTCACTTGCGCCTAAGTCTGTCTACTCGTTCCCTTGTTTCTTCTGCTTCATCATCACTAGGGTAACCCTCAAATGTGTAGTTGCGTGTGGCTTGCATTAGTTCTGCATCAGGCCCCTTGTCACGATTCTCATACAGCAACACATTCAGTGTTTCTTCATAGATCCGTGCTTCTGGAAACTCCACCTGAAATTCCAAGAGAAAAGTACTAAACACCAGTTCGGCTACAAAGACACTACTGTACTTAAACGACAATACCAGGCTCCAATTATCATCAAAATCTGCAATAAATGTCATGTACCATTTATTGGGTAGTTACTTGGGCTTGTGGATGTTTATGCTTTTTATTCTCCTTGATCTCCGTACATGTTAGCGCCACAGATCCATATCTAGAAATGACCTCTACTGCGGCAGTTTATTTACTTTTGGTGTAAAACCCCATTTGTGGTTCAACTATGACATATTTTTTTCAAATACACGAACTTTTTGCACTTCAAAATGAAATCAATTTGTAAACTCCCCAAAAATAAATCCATGAGACACTTTGTTGTAAAAAAGTTTTTCATCACTTGAAGCACACAACATAGCTCTTCATGTTTAACATAATATTAACAAAATAAAATAAATACCTTCGTATGTTTTTTGTCTGTTCCATATACAATAGAAGTACAGCAGACTTCAGACATCTTCTGTCCGTGTCCATAAAATGACCAGCAGCATATTTCGTTACTACCTATAACATCTTTGATGAATAACACTCTCCCATTGAAGCGCAGTGACAACTTGTCGAAGAGTTCTATGTTGCGTAACAAGTTGTCATCAGAATTACTGCAATCAGAGACATCATGGAATTTAATAACGTGCTTTATATGATAATCAGATTTAATTATATCAGCTTTACAAATACTTTCTATGATTGCAAGGAGTTCAGGTGTAGACATATTCCCAGGTCGTGTATGTTGTGTCTGGTGGCCTAACTTAGGCAAAGTATCAATACATGTATATCAATCGACTACTAAAATTACAATGTTTAAAATTGTTTTATTGATTTAAATATGGTGGGGGCAGGGGGTGGGGTGGAAGAGAAATTGGTCATTTACTGTTACAATTGTGATATATGTTATTTTAGTCTATGGTAAATTATTGGTACTGATATGGCAAAGCATGTACATGTATGTATGCGATACCTGATGTTACACAAACATCATGTTGCATGTTCCGCCATATTGCACAGTTTTCCTGTATGAAATGGAAGCAGCAATAAATCTGTGGCAAATGCAATGCTGCTTTATTTATGAGAACACAATATACCTGCAGTGCTAGAAATAAGGAAAAGTTTTCACTTGTCAAGCCAACCAAGTGGACTCGTATTCTAATTGAACTGTATGTAAATTTTGGACAAGTGCATTGGCAACTTTACTTGTCCGTCACAAGTTTCACTTAGTACGGACAAGTGGATAAGCTCTATTTCTAGCCCTGACCTGTATGAATATGATAAACATAATATTACATGGCCTGTTCTAAATCAGTACTCTATACTGATACTCGTATTGATATGGAACAGGCCATGCATTATTCATGCTGAATACAGCTCACGGAGTTTTTTTTTTTTTTTTTTTTTTACAGACATTTTTCCTTTTAAACCAGCTTTTAGAGATTGCTATGTCAACACTGCTGCATTCTGGGATATATTACTGCAAAGATGGCAGCCTCCAGGCCACAATATAAGTGACACTTAGAACTACCAGAACTTTTTTCCTCTTGATCTGATCTCCATATCTCTACACCAAATACTTCCATTCTGAACTAGTTTCATAAGAAAATGTTCTGTGTAGGGTTTGTTTTAAAAAGAAGTTAAAATTGAGATACATCCCAAAATTGTTCAATATACAGAGAATCTTACATGACTGACAGTAAGTTACTATTTTTCTCTCATATCGGATCATTGTCATTAGTTGGGAAAATCACCAGTGACCGAAAGTCACGAGTGAGTTTCCACACCAACAACACTCGAAAAATAGTAACTCCCTCTCCAGCTGTAAGATTTTGTTTATAAATTCTATGTTTAATTGGGTATTCATTGAAAAAAAAAAAAAAAAAATATGCCCTAGGCCAACTTGCAATGCTGACCTGACATTTAGCGTATTTATTCCACATGCCTTGTGAGATATAATCAAACATTCCTTGAGCATATTTGATTTTGTCTAAATGTTAATGCACTATGTCACTGATGCAGGCACGCCACAATCTAGTTGGAAGAATGTTGAAGTCATGTGATCTGAGTGAGTTACTCCACTTTTAAATTTCACTCTAGAAACTGATAATTCACCCTCAAACATAGAATAAAATTACTTCCTCAAAGATTGTGTTACAGGAACACATGGAACTCTCCTGTTCAGGAATGGACTTGCAGAGATCTGTTTATGGCTTTGAGCACATGCCATATATAACACTGCTTATATGTACATTAGATCTGCCGTAAGATTTCTGACAATGTACATCTTTGATACTGCCAAATGACAGGCCACTGTACATAGACACTGCACTGTGTACACATAAGCCTACTATGTTTACATATCAATATGCCAACTATATAATAATTTCAAAGATGGATTTCTTTCCACACATTTATACCCAGACAATATATCAACATTTAAACTTTTGCTAATATTTGCTCTGGACGGTTCTGTAAACAGAAGTATTCTGTGCATGTACTGGGAAGTGGTATTTGGCATCTGAATAAAAAGTTCAACGAGAAGCCTTTCACAACTTTAGTCCTTACCTTGTGTAAGAATATTTGTTGTTATGTCTGTTACACAGTAACTTTACCACTGGCTGAAAAGAGAGAAGTAATAGTCAGTCACACTGCTCAAGATGTAAAATATAAATAAGAACACATTATCAGTATTTAAAAATCATGAGCTACGTTTCATGTGTGTACAGCGTAAACTTCATGGATATTACAGACAGAGTCCAACCATTAGCTGCTTAGCCAAATGCTAATGTTTCTTGAGTTTTTCTAGTAAATGTGTACATGATTAAATACTTAAGATATAAATTATTCATGTAAATGAGCTCCAGCTTTTTTTTTTTTTTAAATTTCACATTTATTTTCCTTTTCCACTTTGGCGACAAATTTCTGAGGTCAAGTTTGGTCTCCAACAATGTATGTCTATCAGTTAAGGAATGGACATCTGCTCTTAATGTCTACATTCCCTATATGTACATGTATACTCTCAGATTTATAAAAACACAAATCTAACTGAATAACAAAAGCACATTCATGTGCATCATAAATATGTGTCTCTGAAATTCCTATGTATATGTTTGCAAAAACTTGATTATCATAAATACACCAGCCAAGTTTACATACATCTACCATGCTGTTCAAACCCACAGACTAAAATATTGTGTGAGATTTTCATTTTTTCTTCTAATTTATATGAAAACATTTGAATCAAGAGCTATTCATTTTCTTCATATGGCTGAAGTACTATTTTCTTTTTCCGTTCATTTCTTCATGACTAGATTTTAATGAGTTTCAGCTGCAAATGTTGAGCAAACTGAAGTTAATACTAGGCCTATGTCAAGATGATCTGTTACCATGGTTAAATATGTATTTCTCACCACCATGTACAAATGGATTTGGCGGAACTAGAAGGTCTTTTTATACTTTATACGTATATGAACATGTACCTAAATGTATTATTGGACATATTTCAAAGGGAAGAGCTAATGTCAGAACACAAACAGGTATCAAGTCTTGGCAGTATTAAAATTTGTCTTGTTCTAAAGTTATTGGGATCAACATCAAATGTTGACAATATTCTTAGGTGTCATGATGTAAATTAACATGATCAAATCATGCGAATAGGAGTACATACTGGTAGTTGGTTTCAACAAATTTTATTTAGAACAACCCACAAACTAAAAACAACTAGTCAACAGGCAATGCCTATTCAGACTTCTTACAAGTACAAATATTGACGATTTAAACAAGCTAGGTTAGCCCTAGCAGTAGCCAAAATAGCCAATTGCTACTAAAACCTCAAAGTGGCTACTAAAAGTAGCAAATGGCTACTAAAATTTCCAAAAAAAGTCTTTATTTTCATGCAGAAATTTAACAGATTTCAAGTCTGTGTAGGGTTTTCCAAGAAAAATTGAAATTTTGACTACTAATTTTAAATTTTAAAATCCCCAGCACCAAGCTAGAACAAATAAGGCTGAACTGTTAGATTACAGATAGTTGGCATACACAGTACATTACAGAGGCAGGAAAAAGAAAGACTATTGGGCGAGTGTGCATCATGCCAACTGTCCACATTAGTTTGCTACTTGATCAGACACAATGGCATATAACTGTACATGTACATGTTTATTCAACTTACTTTGGCTGTAGAAGCTATCAAAAGCTGTTCTTCCTTTTGCGATGTAATCAAAGGAACTCGACATATTGGCTCAATTTCATCCACTTTCTTCTTCAGTGAGTTTTCAATAATGTCCACTAGCTCTTGTACTAAGTAATACTTTGCCTCTGTCAGCAGCTCCAGGAGATCGCGTCTGTTTTCTGGTAACGTGACACTTCCATCTCGTAAAAAGTTAAGAATGGTTCCAAAATGCTTGCCACATCTGTCTATAAGAATCCAACCTGAAAGAATGAAAATTGTCAAAATGAAGTATTTGATTTGCTGATCACTTTGAAAATCAAACCTGTCATGTCTCTGCCTTCAATTCTCTCACTTTCTTGTCAACTTTTGCAGCTTTTTCCACTAAACTGTGCAAGTTTTCACTTGCTGATGCCACAAGCACTCATGCAGCAACTGCTATGAATGGCAGATACGAACTTGTCGATCAAATCAGAATGACCACCACCTACACTGACTGGCTATCCCTTGTCAAACAACTATTACTGGGCATCCAATTAATATTGAATCAAGGTACATCAAACACAGAAGCATCAAATGACAGCTTATACATTTGCTAACCAGGATTTTAATGGTTCAATTACACATATATTGCGTGCAAATATGGAGTAAAAATCCATTTCAAAAACTAACAAGCGTGTATTTTTTTATATCAATGACTTTTATATGCATTTGTACTGTTTTGTATAATGGGACACTTGGCTTGCCATACATTTATAGTCAACTTTCAGTGTGTATAAAAAAAATATGAAATGAACTGATTGCAAATTTTTCATTCACACACCATAGACCATACGTATCATGCAAGGCTGACATTGAAGCCTTAGCCCACATTCTATGAAGGGCTTGGGTGCAGTCATTGACCTGCACGAAGCCCAGACCTGTGGGGTCTGTGGTCAGGCTACACCAACTACTCAACTTTTATTTATGCTTCATGTGGAACTATTCCCAACTGTTGTGGGTATTATCCCACTGCCATGTAGATTACGTTAGACCTAACGAGGCACAAGGAATGACGACCACACCAGTTCATGATTGGGTCAATTGGAAATGATGGACAAACATGCCCACCTCTGAGACATTTTATTCACAAGAAAAAGTCAAACCAGATTAATACAAGTCGGACAGACCAAATATTTAATTGGAAAGACTCTTAAAAGGGTTACAGAGAAAACATGTTTCTTTGGCCTTATCTAACTAGCGCAAATGACCAGTCAATCAAACATGTCACATACTTGTGACAACTGGCATAGTGTCATGGATCCTGGAAGAATCCATGATTAACTGAGGCTGACAGATAGAATTTGAAACCTGTGTGTCCAAAATGCTAAATCTGTCCCAATTTCATATCAGGATATCCACTTTCTATAAATTCCATCGTAAAAATCATGATTTGGGGGTGTCCAACAGGACATGTGGACACCCCTTTGCTAACACTGTGATTATAATTTAAAGGTTGGCATAGGGTTATAAAAAGAGGCCCTGGCTTGCAATATGGATACCACACTTGTTATTTACACCAACAAGAGCTCTCACCGAATTTCGTTTATTTTCAAAATATTGAATGGCAAAATACTACATTTATGCCTTGAAGTTGGTCCATGTTGTATATGAAGTACCAGTCCACATGTACGGTGTGCTGTCATGTTTGAACACAATCTCATACTGCTGTTATTTAGAGGAAATTACTCAAGCAGAATCATTGAAATTTAAAATTTGAGCATTGACGGACAGGTGACAGAGGTTGGTCCCTGACTAATTGATCCAGGGAAATATATTATGTCCAACTGGCAACATCGCAACATGCAAACTCCACTGGGGTCATTTTCCTGCTCCACTGCTCCAGCATCTCACCACTTCACCCATATAATTTGACTGACCACAAAATTGACTGGTGTCCTTTCATCTGTGGAGACCCCACTATTTGTTATCTGGTATATAAAAACAGACCAAATTAGGGATCTCTTGAACAGAAATTATCATCATAACACTTGACTACCATTGCTGAATATTGCATAAATATCCCTCTATGAAGGTGGGGTTATGAGATTTACATTTTTTTTTCTGTCAACTTGTCAGCTAAACAGACTAAATTCCATGTATTCTCTGTGATATGCATATATATTGAGCTTGGTTTGCTTAGCAGGCAATCTGTCTGCTTTCCACATGTGCGTATAAAAATTGAAAAAAAAGCCATGTTGCCTCAAATTATTTGAAAAAGAAGTTACAAATTGAAAAAAAAAAAAATGCTGACTCAGGTAACAAACAAAAAATGTCTCTTTTTCACTTGATATCGTGGCAAAATTTTCTCAGGATGGAAACACCTGGTCCAGAGTTGCAGAGGAGCCCTGTTTTCTTAATCTAATATCCATACACCCAGTCTCCAAGCAATCTACATTTTCCTTTATATGGTAAAGCTCTATCAAAAGTGCAATGGACCAAATATCATTGTAACCACCTTTCAATATTTTTTTTTCCAACTCTTACTCTTTCTAATCATGACAAAAGTGGCGCTCATCTTAATTTTTTTTATGATTCCAAATCAATTTTCATTATGAAAAACTCTGTCATTCAAATACCAGCATTCCTATGTTTCCAGAGGAAAAAAGTCCTTGTCAACAGCATTCCTCAGTCGTTAGTCCAGGAAGTCATTTATTCCATAAAACAAAGCATAAAGTTTACCATACCAGTGACCATGCCCAGCTATAGATTGTACCACACACATGTTGGTTTTGAGTTATTTGCATCTTTGGTTTCTTTGATTTGCTCTTAATGAGATTAAATACTATTCTTTATTTTTACTGTTTGTCAGAGATTCTACATAAATTACTCTTCAGAATGAAAGGAGTCTTTCTGGCCCTACCATGTGTAAATATATCTTTAAGACTTGTGATATCTGGATGGTGTATCATGACACCTCATTTAAAACTCATTAAGCAAACCGGACATCATAGTGGGGTACAGGGCTACATGCTTGGTACGGCTGCTCGGACCAGCCCACACCAAATAAAGTCTAATTACCTTACCTCCCCCCCTCCATATTTAAGGTTTTCCTATTAAACCTGCCTCTAATTCAGCCCTATAATCCAGTAGACTGAGAGCCAATATGATTGACCTCATAACAATTTTATGTGGCCCCTACTTCAAATATGGTCATATTATCCAGTCCTCTAAAAGAGTGAAGTATCTGATGCAGCATTCAGTGGAATCACATAGCACAGTTGGAACAGAGACCAACCCCTATATAGTAAACATTAACACTTATGTTTACCCTGGTGTTCAACAGAACACTCACCCATGATGAGTCCAGGTTGGGGAAACCGGTCAAGCATTTTGGCACTTTATTATCTATTTTCATCAACACTGCTCTTGCCTTTCTATCAAATAGAATGCACTGTTATCCCTACCACACTAATTATCCTTCCTTCTTCATGTTCTATATATACAGTATTATTAGTTTGGCAGTGCTACACATGACTCCATTTTTTTTAAAATCATGATTAGTTGCATGGTGCTGTAAAGTACTGGATTATTAGTTTTTCTGATGTATGTTTATTATTGTATAGGTAGTAATCGGAAATTGTTCAGTGTACCATGTACTATTGTAGTGTAGGAAATTGATCAAATTGCTTTGGTTTTTGTACCATGTCTTTGATTTTTTCTTTTGTGTGTGTGGATGGCGGTGGTGGTGGGTGGGGGATGGAGGGCTCCCACAGCTCTATCTTCCACAAAAATACAAAGTGGCACTTGCACTGCCTGTGATGGTCTGTGTGGCTGTAGGGGGGCGGGGAGGGGGTAGGGTGAGGAGAAGTGGGAGGGGAACCCCATCTTTCACAAGAATACTAAGCTCTTCAATCTGGGAGGAAAATGGGAACCTGAATCTTACACAAGAATCTGTGCAGTTGGTCTGGGGACTGGAAGGCGATGGGGATGACGGTGGGGACTCCCCACACTCCTAAATATTTGAGTATGGATCCTATTAGCCCCATTTCTGAGGCATTGCCATCGACGGTGTTGTTTTAATATGGGCACTAGAGGCCGTCCATCCCAACAGCGGCTCGATGCCTCATACTGGGGCCAGGATCCTATAACCCCCTCATTGAGTGCAATCAAAATTGATTTCTGTGAACTCGGACAAAACTGACGAACTGTCGCGTTAACCCATAAAGGCCTGCCAATATTGAATGATAAGGGCGAGGCACGTACTGTCCGTGCCAGTGTTCAACAATGTCAATGTATCCAAATTCCCCTTGGCCTCGTCGGCATAACTTGAGTTAGAAGATCGATTTCGCAAATTATGCATCCGTAGTTTGTGATGATGTGAATATTTGCTGCCAATGCGGTGGAAAACTGTCACATGTAATTGTGATTAGATTTCCCCGGGCCCTGCCTCTTCAGAACTTTGAGTGAACTGCCGCGGAATGTGACCAGTCTACCTCCACCCCTTCAGCTACACAAAAGATTTCAAAAATTACCTTCCGAGTCAGTAAGAACTTCCATTCTGCCGCTAAACATGGCTCGGAGCATGGTGTCATGTTTGGTTAGGGTTCCAATGGTGGTATAATTCAGAGTTCCTCCAACGTTCAACTTGACATATTTCGAGGCATTTCCCTTGATCACCGTCCTCTGTTCGCCCGACATTTCGCAGGCCGATCTGCCTGGTGAACTAAAGTAGAGGACGAGAGATTTCGGTGCCGCTCCTCCTATCGCTGATGAGTGAATCCTGTAAATGTTTTCCGGACCTTCCCAACATGTGATAGTTCAAGCCTCTTCCCCAGCATTTATAGCAAAGCTATCTGGAGAGCCAGTGAGTAATAGGCCGTCAACCTGCCCTTGCTGTTTTAGAATTGACGTCATTGGGTGAACTGTAACATCACAGAAATTCAGCTCGTCATTGTTCATTTCATGTGGCGCCATCTGGAGACAATTGCACGAGTACATATTGGCAGATTTTGCGTCGAGCACCTTGAATGAAACAATTGGTGCTAACAGAATCAAAACATTTCATGTCAACCCACTCTGTATACATAGCCCACATTAGTTGGGTGTTCAAGTGCTATATAGTAATCTTGACTGTTTATTGGGCAGTCCAACTTATAATAAGTTACATTTCTTATCTCTAGTCTGCCAGATGTATGCATCAATACCGTCCATAATCAGCTGTATGTGTTGTACTGTTCTATTACTAAATATTGTCATAGTTTCTGTAGACTAGACCTGTACATACACACTCTATTTTTTTTCATCTAGATGTATAACTTTGGTGCTCAATGTTAATTTTGGGTGCTCATCTCCAGTAGAGAATGTATAGCTATTTTAGTACTCTGTAGAAATTTTCAGTACCCTGTAATTACAGGGTGGTTTGCTGTACTTAACTTAAGCATCATACGTGTACTGTTCATTTGGGTTTAGTTCAGAACACAACTTGTGACACTTGTGATTGTATTCTTGTATTGTACTCATTCTTATGTACTTGTGAAACAAACTGCAGAAGATATGTATTAAATGACTAATGAGTCAGCACTGACTCGTTTGTCAATAAAATTATTACTTACTCACTTACAATGACTGGTAGTGCAGACCTACATGTAGGGGCCTACTTGTGGGCCCTTAAGTCACTTAGTAGGTAGCCTTGGGCACTGCTGGTAGGGTTTCAAAGCTGGTGGTGCTCGATTTTTTGTATGTGCGTGGTCCTGGTTTTTTTTTTTTTTTTTTTTTTTTGTTCTTTTGTTTTTTTAATTTGTCTTTCTGTTTTGTTTTTCTTCACAGAATGATTCCGACCACAATACAGTGTTAAGTATGCATAATAGTTCTGTTCTCTTGATTGTAATTTTTGTACGGACAGTGCAAAATGGCAACACTCATATGGAGCCTGCATTTCAACAACAGTTTGTATGTGCTATGGCCCCTAGAGGGCGTTTGAAGCAATAAAGTCACTATAGATTTTTCACCAACATTTTTATATCAACATGATGCGATCCAGCTGCGTGTCAAAAGATTCTAATTTAAAGTAGGGAATTTGACCACCATAACACAAATAAAAAGGAGAGAAAGAAAGTACTTTGTACATATGTAACATGAAACAAAATGTTCAAAAAAACATGCAAATTTTAACTAACAACTGTATATCTAGTGTCTAAATCATGGGTGAAACATGTAGCTAGCTTTTCTTTCAAGTGTTTAATTTCTCTTGTCTCATTTGGTTCGCTTCCCAGCAGCACAAATTAATTTCAATCGTCAGTATTATGTTGTTTCATAATATGAATAACTCTTCTAACTCTGCTTGGTCATTTTAACTAAATATTTGGATATGTGTTGTCAGCCTCAATAGCTTTTTCTTAGTTCTTGATGTTCGAATGAAGTGTTTTTTATTTTCAATCTCAACATTATTATCATGGACGAAATTTTATGCACGACAGCTCAGTGTTGATGTACCGACCACTCTCAATCCTTAATTTATGTGCTGAATTTTTCTTTGTGTTACTGCTTTTCTCTAGACATTTTTACGCTGTTCTGAAATCCAAAGTTTTTGTTCATCTATGATTCTGAACACGTCTTGTTTTATGTTGTTTTGTTCACTTTTTTAATCATAAACTTAGTGAAACTCTTTATCCATTTGTTATTGTATCACCGATTGTAGGGCAGTATCATCATTGCCAATAATAGTTTCATCTTATAGGTCATAATGTCTTCACATTTTGTACCCATAAATGAACTTTGATTACTTCATGTACACGATACTGGACTTGTGTATTGCGTGAACAGCAAAGTGGCATTTGACCTGTGACTGTCATAGATGTCCATTGAGTGGGCAAAACACTACAATTTAAATTTAAATATTTGAGCACATGATGGTGAGGCAAATTTGTGTCACTGATATTCATGAGGACATAGGGATTTTAACTGCTATCAGTGTATAAAAATTCGTATCTGTATATTTTGTGTAAACTTTTGTTAAATGGAACAGCTTATTATAGGTAAAAAATAAAAGCTGACTTCAGGCATTAGTCCAGATTTGTCAAACCACTGTATAAAATTCTGTTTCTTTCTCATTATCATGGGGTGTCTGCCCCGCCGGCATTCAGATCTGGTATTTTGTGGTATTCTTACACAATTGCCATACATGTTGCGGATGTGGTCCAAGAACTAGGACAACCAACTTCTAACAACTGCACATACATTTGGGCGATTATTTCCATTTTTTTTAAGGGGGGGGGATTCTTGTTTTCAAACCTTTAGACCGAGTCAGTGACATTCAGTTATATATGGTTAAACTTGTACTGAGCGCTCAGACACTGCTTTACACCATGCGTTTTTCTCTTGAATAGATGAAGAGAAAATTAAAACAGTTCATTCGATACATCTTGTGGAAAAAGTTGCCGTTGTTTCCCACTGAAAATGACAAAGGAAACACTGCATATTCAGATTTTGCATCCTTGGTCTCTCAAATACAAAATGTGTTCAGAAATATTAAAACCTGCAGAACATACACTGTTCTCTGAAGTACAACTTTGTTTGAGAATGTTCTTCTATATGATAATTGTCAATGTCATGGCAACTCGTTGTATTAAAAGTTTCAAAACTAGCTATTTTCCAGTGAAAGTGGATATATATATATATATATATATATATTGTATATTAGAAGTAATTTTGCTGTTTAAAAAGGAAGATAAAGACAGAGAAATTCACTTTCACAGTCCATTCCAATTTCAGTTTCCGCATTCATTCTAATAAGTGCATAGTGTCCTCAGGAAAAGAAAAACACTAGAAAGCAGAAGGCACATAATCGCTTATTTCCATAGTAAACCACCACGAATACAATACAGCAATGGATGGATAACAAGAAAGAAGAAAGCACCATATGGGAATATGGAAAACTAGAAAATCTGACTTCTGTAGAAATATGTAATTAGGAAAATATATGAAATCACTGAAAATATAATAATGTATACAATAAATTACAAGAGATAAAAAACAAACAAACAAACAAACAAACAAACAAACAAAAAACGCATCAAGTAGCAAGAGTCTGGGAAATTTGGAGCTCCCGCCCACTAGTGCTCCCATCCTTGCCATATAAAACTGCTTAGTATTGTATCTGTATTTGTGGCTTTTATATCATAGGGGAGTTCATTGTACAAATGTGCAGCGTTAAACGTGAATCCTTTATGCTCTGGAGACCTAACACGAGCTAAAGCTGTCTCGAGTTTGATGGTGATGAGAGGCCGATGCTCGATTGACATTTTGTAAATATGCTGGAACCTTCCCATGAAAGATATTATGCGTTATGTTTGACGGCAAAGATGATCATTTGCCTCTGAATATTAAGCCACCCTATTTGTTTAAAATGTTGAAAACTAATATGATAATGAGCTATAGACACCAATAACTAGACAAATGACTTTGCTTTGGGTCGTTTGAAGTTTAGGTTTTTAGTCACATGTTAAGTCCCTGTACCATGAGTGACAGCCATAATAAAAAATAGGTTGAAACAAAGTAGAGCATATACCATTTCCTAATTTGAAGGCCAAAGAATTAGTGTTTTTTTCTATAAAAATACAATGTATATGTTTTCGGTGGACTTTTTGAATGAAGGATTTACCATGAGGCAAACCTGATAAATCTTGGCCAAGGGACACTACCAGGTAATTTATGGAATTCGTATGGGTCACAATTGTATCATTCACCTTGACCGACAAATAATTTTTATACTTTAATTTTCTTTTATGGCCAAACAAAATACTTACCAAGATAAATGGAGAGGTTCTTCTTCTAAAACCACAGTACAATTTTGTGAAATTCTGAGTTTCAAGAATTTTCTATCTCAGAGACCTCTTTGCCCGAAAAAACCCCTAAAATCGAGTCATCTGCATATATAACATAAATTGCAAAATATTGCAGCTACCATGTCATTGACGTACATGTATATTAAAAATAACAGCGGCCTCAAAATAGACCATTGGAGAATGCCGCAGTTGATGTGTTTTAGGGGTTGAGCTTGAACCATGGATCACTGTAAATTGTTTCCGAGAATCTAGACATGAATGGAGCCACGAAGAAGCTCATTAATTTTAAGCCCAGCCCCTGTAATTTAGGAAGTAAAATATTGTAATTTACCGTATCGAAGCTTTTTGTAGGTCTGATAATAACACTCCAGAAAACAGACCGTTGTCCATGTTAGAACGCATCGAGTCTGTCGAATGAATTAGAGTTGTGTTTGTGGAGTGGGAAGAGCTAAACCCGGATTGGAAATGATATAAAAGACTGTTATTGTCTAAGTAGGAGAGAAGATGTGAAGAAATACTTTTCTCCAACAACTTAGACACTACTGGTAGAATCTCCACGGGTCCTTAATTTATTTTCACAGCTACGGTCCCTTTTTTTGTACCATGGACGTATTATTCTTGTCCTTGGTTCATGTTTGTACAAAGGGACCACCCAAGAGATTTTGAATTCCTCTGGGAAAACAGAGAGTCTCGGGGATCAATTACAAATGAAAGCTAGTGGCCTGTATACAATGCTGGCACCATTCTTTTGAAATCTGACACTGATGGTGTCACAGCTAGTGGCTTTGCCTTTGAAGATGTCCAGGGACTGGAGAAATGAGTACTTCTTCCCCAGTTACCAATTTAAAATCAAATGAATTCATCTTTTGATTTGTAGTAGTCATTTAAGCTTTCTTTATCAAAAAGTCTGGAAAGTAGTTTTCCCTTAGGTTAAGCACTAATAATGAAAATAGGAATCAGATTAATGATGTAGAACCACTAGAAGTAATCCTGAACGACTGAATTACGAAATGTGCCAATGAGCCATAAATGCGCTTATTGGACAACGCCCTCTACAGAAGATAACCTATATTAACATGAAGGTGGGTCAACAAAGGTTTCAACTTCCGTGAAATAACATTTCACCTGAATTCCAAAGTGAGGTTTGGCATTCCACACAACAAAATCCAGGATGGCAGACGAAGCGCTAGCAAAATACGGGTTGCATTTCGATGAATTAAACAAAATTCGAGTTCTAGAGCCAGAAGTCTCACAGCAGACGAATGAATTAAAGGAGGAATGCAAAGATTTTGTTGATAGTAAGTATCAATTGAATCCAGACAGCTGTTTTCTCAGTTGTGTCCCCTAAAGTTCAATAAGGCCCATAAAGCTGCTGCAGTGTTTACTGTTGTGATTTGCCATGATACCATAAAAACTTGATTTAGATATCACGTTTCAGGGAATATCTGGAACGACAGTCAAATCTGTGAGTGATATAATTCGTTTCTGGGTTCAAGATGCTTGTCAATTAATCACTTAAAATGGTTCAATGATTTTGCATTCCCAGCTCTGGGGGAATCCCGTTCCATTTGTTCCACAATCATATTTTCAATACTTGTAAAGTTCCACAATGTACATAATTGTATACTGAGGTGCCCAATTGTCGGGCAGCAAAGCGCAAGGTTGCATTCATTGCCAGGCTGAAAATTAAATTACATTTACTGATGTTGTTTGGCACTGCCGCTGAAAAGACCAAACACTGTGGGTTGTTGGCGCATGTTCCTTGTCAAATCACACTCTTTGGAATGCGAACGCGCACACATTTTACAAGGGATGGTCGAGAAAACCCTGCCACGAGCAGAAAGATAGGTGTGCCCAAATGTCCGACATGGGAAGGTACTCGGCTCCACGTTATTTTTGTTCACTTCTAGCTGGAAATTAAACTCCAGTACTTGAGGGGAGAACCTCTATATTTTAATACACATATTAGATTTAAAACTTTATTTTGCAAACTGCGTTGCACGGGTGTTGATTAATACTTGCCGACTATAATGGATATTTTCTATCTAAAAGCTGACATTGTGTCTGAAAATATGCAAATTTAAAAAATGGTCAAGTTGTCTTCGATCCCACATCAGTCTCTCAGTGCTTATTAAATTCATATTTTTTTTTTACACATCTTGTCAATGAATGGCAAAACTATCAACGATGTCCTACAATTGGGCACGTCCGACAACTGGGCACGGCTCTATATGTGGTGTGATGGGGTTTATTAAAATATTTAGTCTGCCAAAGCAAAAAAAAAAAAGGGTTTGTCTAGCCTGTCCACTCACACATTTGTTTGAGATCCTTTCACTAGCAACAGAGAGATTATACATTTTGTCATGGAAGGAAAACCATGTTTAGTGACATCATATGTAACAAAACTGTAGTCTCCGCATTTATGGTCAGTATTTTGGCAATTGCAACTAAATGTGGCAAGTTTAAAGCTTTTTTGTCATGTAAACAGTCAATAGAATATATTCACATTGGCACATTGTATTGAAGATAAAGTGATTTGTTGCATTGACACAAAATGATTTAGACTGTAATCATGAATTATATATGATATCAAGTCAGATTCACATGTTGAAGTATTTAATGGAACAATCATCACTCAATACTTTTTATGTAAAAAAGTTCATAATCACCATGCAAACCCTGTTAAGGTGCCTGCCCTCACTTAGGGTGCCTATTACATAGTGGTGCAAAAATTTCTCCTGTATCTCTGTTTTTGTATACAAGCCCATCGATGTATATATTTTTAGTTTCGTCAGTATGTTTAGTTTCTATGCATGTAACAATAAATATTCTGAGATTAATTTGTAAAATGTGTGGGGCATTTTATTCAGGGGATCAGATTTACACTTTGAGAAAGGATCACAACAAAACTTTTGCATAAAAAGCTAGAAATCAATGGTCATATAAAGACAATAGTATAACTTAGCTAATTTTTTTTGGTTATCCATTAAAAGTAATGGTTTTTATGTTATTGAATTTTTAAGCTTCTGTAATTAACATTGATCACTTTTTAGTGTAGTTTAAACATATTTATTTATACTGGATTACCCTATAGTACATATAACTAATAATATAATGGGTTCTCCAGACAGGGAGAACACACAATATGTGTACAGCACGTACAAGACAGTTTTCCATCTTGGAGCTCAAAAAGTAGGATTTAAAATTGGAATATTGCCAGACAAAAAAAAAATGGTTATGTAAGTCATACTCTTTTCTTTACATAGCCATTGATTTCACAAAGATTCATCCATCCAGTTTCGAGTGAGGCTTTCTCAAAATTCTAAGTCTTATAAAAAATTGTTCTGAGATAATCACTACCAAAGATAACCAAGGAGATTTGCTGACTGCAGTTGCTCACAAATGACATCAGCTCAGGCCATTAAGAAGGATGAGTAAATGCTAATCCCTTAAACTCTGTCATAACTTTAAACTAGACACTTACAAACAATATAGTGGTTCTAATCAGTCACCTGTGATATAATCAGCTCACTTGTAAAACACACCCAGTGAGGCTTTGACTGTGAATGGTTATCTAAACATCACCATTAGTGACCACATCTAATAGCCAATTTACTGATTTACTCCAGAAAGCTTGTACTGACAGAGGGACACTTTTTCATCTTAAAGTTTTGCACATAAGGAAGCACGTTTAAGTGAAACTATTAGGCATGGATAAAGATTAGCACGTCATCATCCTAAAAGTGAAAAAAAAAGACTGGGATGTTTTTCCTGTGCATCACAATGAACCACTGAAACATTGCCTCATTCAGTTGTCCATGAGTGTTGACCTTCACTCTTCTCCTTTTAGGGTTCATGTTTTCCTCAAGAGCAGACATGATGTCTGCTTTTCTTTTGACAATGTTGCCCACATCTCCTTTTGATATGCCATACTCTGCCATAATTTGTCTCAGTGATTTACCCTCAACTTTTTAAGTATGACTGCTCACTTACTAGGTGTCAGAAATTTTCTGGGTTTCATTGTGATATGTACACAGGTGAACTTTTTTCGTGGTAGCTTGACTGTCAAGAGTACAAACTGAACTGATTTGATGCTGTCGGTAGGTAGATTACATATGGAGAACGCTTCTCATCTCATGGGTTAAAATGATGAACATCCTCCCATGTATTTCATGCAAATCACATAGGTGGCACCCAGCCACACACTTATTGTTTCAGACAAGTCAGCTGTTAAGTCTCTCCCCTTTGATCATGTTGATAACCTTTTTCTGGTGTTAGTCCACAAACATACTGGCTGGCTAACACTCCACTGTTAGAGATGGTAAGGAAATTACACTGTGTGGGCTGGAGAACCTGGCTAAGGGAATGTGCACTGGTGCAAAAATAACAGTTTGAGAAGAAAATCCAAATACATGTCCTGATTACATTTTTTCTAAGGTGTCCAGTGTGGCAGATTTTGGTACACATTCAAGGTGTCCACTGCCCATTGTAAGGAGGTGCCTGCTAATGGGGGTTTTACTGTATGAAGCTACCAACACAGTCTCCCTTGGGACAGTAGAGCCAGCCCACAGCACTGGGCCCTGGCACCACTGTCTGTGTACTGATAGGCATGGAGGCCAGGCTGTGACAGTACAATTATGTCTGGTTGCAGAACTGACTGTGTGAGGAAACAGGGACCAGCTTGTGTGTGTGTGTGTGGGGGGGGGGGAGGGATTTGTGTATTCAAAGGAAAATCAGTGAATTTTAAAATAAATTAAACTTCTCAACTTTCTTTGCATGCTATAGGATTTTGCTGAAGTAACAGCCCACATATCAAGCTTTGAATGGCAACTGTATCTGGAAAACTTTTGAAGATATGCAAGATTTTAAATTTCCACAAATGTGCCCCTAATTTGCATAATTTTCAACATCATGACTGTTCCAAACAATATGCACAACTTCCCTACTAGGTCTATGACCATGCCAAGTTTGGTTCTTTTCTAAACAATTGTGTCCGAGAAAAGCTGACCACAATACTGGCACAAGGAAATAAAGAAAGAAAGAAAGTATTGGAGGAAAAACAAGAAGTCTGTTTTTGTTGCCAATGTATCACGATTGAGATGCAAGTGTAATTATGATTTTATCACAAATAATCATTGACTTATATCGACATTTATGGGGTGGATGGTTTGAGGGCAACTTTCAGTTGTTTACATCATGGACACCCAAACACGGGACATATTTGGAGTATGACAATTACACACAAAGGCATATACATATTTGTTAATATCCTAACACAAATACATTTTGAGCTAGGATCGAGTAAAGTGAGATTTATTTTTGGTGTCTTAGCTGTCCTTAAAAGTGCCAGTTTTAATATATATTTTGTAGGTGTAATTATATATTGTTTGTAGTCATACTTTAATTTTGCACATTTAATTTTAATATATACATGTATTCGAATTAACACTTTGATTTAGCTCATTTTCTGTCCTTAACTCAATTATTTTTTCATCTGCGGAATATCTATAAAAATATTACCTGGTATTGAATTATGAGATATGTCAGAAAAAAAAAGCATCAGATGTCACCTTTATGAATCACAGCAAATTCAAGGTCAGCTGTGGATCAGCAGGATCACAAAGCATCCCATGTTTGCACCTCATTTGTGGAATGTGTACACTTCATTGTCGCATGGAACTCGTACAAGATTTTTTGAAATGTGCAACAAGAAAACAGCACTATATGACAAATAATGATCGATCCTGTCCACAAGTGCACAAATGACTGCATGATACATTTATTGTCAATCATATGCCGCAAGGCAGCCCAACCCTTTATGATGGATTTTGGACAAGTTGCTGTCTATCTTTCTGCAGTGGTTCAAATCTTGGGAGAAATTTGTTTTGTTTGATTCATCAAGGTAGTCCTGAATTTGGATTATTACAATGGGTGATCCCTTATCAGTCTTTTTAGGTGTTGCATGAGGCAAGGTTTCTGCCAGAGGGTAAAACAGGTAAAATAGCATACCCTAAAAAATTTCAAGGGTACTATTGCTTACCCTACAATTTTGATAAAAAAGTACAATATTAGCATAATATATTATCCCAAAATATCCCATAAATCTTCATTGTCAGACTTTTCACTTTGAAATATGAGTAATTGAGTACCCTAAAATTTCACTCTGGCAGAAACCCTGTGAGGGTTGTTCTGTATTTTCTTGGATCCAGGAAAGCCTGCAGTAGCAAGATGAGTGGGCTAAGGTTAACGTGAAAGTAGAGCAAGAGCTTTAGTTGTACCAATGTCTGAAAAATATAACATATAAACATAGAAAAGTCCTCATATTGAAAACCTCACTTAAAATTTGGTGGTGTTCACTTTGTTTTGTTTTACTTTGGAGTAACCAGACTCCTGTACACTTGTTTTTTATTTCAGAGCTTGGAGAATTCCAGAAGATTGTTGGCTCCTTCATTGAAGTGGTTGACAATGTATCAAAAGAGGTTGAAAAGGAGAAAATGAAGGTGAGATGCACTTGCGGTTTTTAGCTCTGCTGTTCTAAGGTCGCAGAGCTTATGTGATTGCTGGTGTTCGTCTGTTTGTCATTCTGTCTGACTTTCATTCCATCTGAAAACTTTTTGGTGGTGAGCGCGATGCCATCCACAGTTTTTAAGTTGGCCCAATAAAACTTTCTGGATTTATAGGGTGTATGAAAATCTAAGTTCCTTTCCACATTGGTGGCATTTGTCACCTGCAATATTATGTAAATAGGGGTTAAAAATATTAAAATCTTGTGAACACTCTACCATCTTTAATCTTTGGCGGATCTTCACCAAATTTGGTGGGATTGGGAAGGAGGTCACAGTCTAAGTCACCAATGATACTAGTGATGCCACCTATAATTGGATGAAAATTATGAGCCAAAATCTGTTTTACGATGTGAAAGTCCATATCTGGGAAAAGTAATTGGATTAGACTTGCCAAATTTATAGGATATATAGACCCTGTCCAATGCTATAATTTTTTATAATATCAGTGACTTTGACCTATTTTTGTGAGGTGACCATGCCTGTGAAGTTGAAAGAGGTGATTTTGTAATGGCAGGCTGTAGTTTGGATATCAGTGGCAATGTCAGCACAGCACCAGGTTCATGGGCCTTTTGTATCATATAAACTGGGTGACCTTGATCTTCTGTCCCAAGGTCACTGAGAACATAAAGTTAAGGACTTACTCATTGTTGTCTTGGCACATGCAAGAATATGCATCACATGAATTGCACAAATAAGCTGTGATTACATGTGGAGTGAAGCCCCATCTGGTGGACAAATGAGACACTAAAATCACATAAGTTTTATATGTTCAGAAGCCACTTGAGGACTCGCAACTTTGAAATGAAGATGTAAGTGTAGCCACAGTGCCAGCAGAGCTTTGGGGCCGTGGGCCTCTTGTTAATACATGTGTTTGTTATATGATATTTTGGCATGATTCTGCTGAAGGAAGGCATCAGAAAACATTAAATTCCACAGAGACTTGGCTGGCTTCCTACGCCCATCTTTTTTTTTGTTTGTTTGTGTCTCCATGCAAAAGGAAAGGGGAGGGACATATTTTGATTTTTGCAGACCTAATTTAATCAAAACTTGGTAGAATAATATTTCACATGAAAGTCTGGGTATAAAGTTTGAAGATGGGTGACCTTGACTGAATAACAAGATCACAAAGCCCCATTAGTGAAATTGAATTTTGATGCAGACATGTTAGGGATGGTTCAACATTCTCATCATTTTTGAATTATTACTTACAGTACACAAAGGGGAAGGGGGTTAAATGGGTCTATACACTTTCACAGAATATGGAAAATGATGGTCAATTTTTGGCCTGTTTTGTGCAATTTCGCTATGATTTTTTTTGGGGGAAAATCATTGTTTTTAAAGTGCTAATTTGGGGGGAGGGAGGTGGTCATGAAATTTAGTACCCTAAGTACTAATTCAAAAATGATGACAATGTTGAACCATCCCTTAATTATTCAAGAAGGAATTCAGCAAATGTACTCAAACTCAGTAGCATAGTATTACACATGAAGGTCTAGGTCAAGTCTGAAGATTTGTGGCCTTGGTCCAAGGTCACAGAGCCACTTTAGTAGATTTTGACTTGTACAAGATAACTCGAGAAGAATTTCACCAAACTTAATTAAATGTGGTAGGATAATGTTACTAACCAAGGTCTAGGTCATATAATGAAGATAGGTGACCTTGACCCAATTCCCAAGGTCACAGAACCACAGTAAAACTAATAGTTTCTGCATGATTGTAAGATTTTAAGGCAAGGCTTTGATCTTGCACAGAATTGAAGTGCTTTATGAGGGCTAGGTCAAGCTTGAAGATGATGACCTTGACTCAATTCCCAAGGTCACAGAGCCATATTAGTAAATTTTGATGCAGACAGGGCATTTAACTCAAGAAGGATTTCGGCACATTTGGTAGGATAATATTGGAGATGGAAGTCTAGGTCAAGTTCACAGATGGATGACCTAGACCCAATTCCCAATGTCACAGAGCCACATAAGTGAATTTTGACCCTCTGCCAGCTGTGGTTCACGTTCCATTGAGTGGGAGGAGGTGCCAGGGCTGTAGAGTTCAGTGACCCTGCCACTTGTGGACATAATGGAGGAACAAACAATTCAAAAAGTTTTGATAAGGTCACCCACAATTTTTTTTCTCTGGACAGATAGTGCCCTTTGCAGACAGCATCCCCCCCCCCCCCTCCCCAACTTTTTATTTGCAAGTGAGGTCTCTCCAGTCATGTTAAGAGGTTGAATATTCTTACTCAGAGATCAATGTACCGAGGAAAGTTGGACACAGCGGTAGATTTCTAATTACTATTAATACAAAAGGTATACTGAATAATGTTTTTCTTCAGGCAATTGGGTCCCGCAATCAGCTGAAATCCATTGCTAAGCAACGGGAAGCTCAGCAGCAACAACTCCAGGCCCTTATTGCAGAAAAGAAGATGCAGCTAGAGAGGTATGTCCAGTCAAGAAATAGAGAATCCTAACAACACTGTCTGGTGGGGATAGTCACACAAGGAGTGATACCAATATCCCTAAAAGACAGCCGTTTCTTGATGTTCTTTCTCCCATGACAAACATGCCTATTCGCATGTAGATTATGTAGATTCACTTCAAACTTGGTGGTGATGTACCTTTGGTGAGTCTCTACCAAGTTTGTTCAAATGGTCACTCTTCAGTTATTTTTGATGATTTTTTTTGTTTGTTCTTTTTTTGGGAAAATCTTAAAAAAAAATTTTCACAGGAAGCGCTCACCCAAATGCTTGTATATCAGGCAGGAACTCCTAGACACTCTTAGTTCTTTGTTCACCAGGTGGCACTGCAATTAAAACATTTTTTTTTTTTTTTTTAGCTCAGCTGATAAATCAGCTGACCTTTTGGGAGGGTAAGCCATCTGTTGTCCATCCACAATTCATGTTTCACTTTCGATTTCTCCAAAACTGTCAACCAGATTTACGTCAAACTTGGTAGGGATGTACCTTGGATGGGTCTCTACCAAGTTTGCTCAAATGATTAGGCTCCATTAATTTTTGGATTTTGTATGAAATTTTTTGGTTCTTTTTGGGGGCAAATCTTAAAAAATCTCCAACAAAACCGCTCACCCAACTGCTTTGATATCACACAGGAACACTCCCAGGGACTTACAGTTCTTTATTTGTTTACCAGTTGGCGCTGCAGTTTTGTTCTAATTTTTTTTCTGATTTTTTGTGTGTTTTTACTATTTTCGACTTCTTCTCCAGAACTGTGAAACTTGGTAGATATGTTCCTTGTGGAACAGTAAAACAAGATTGTATACTAGGTGGACTGCTGTGGATTCCTGATTTTTGATCATTTTTGCAATGTGGGTACTTTTCGGTAAAGGCACCTTTTCTGTTGACTTCTATGCAAGTCAATGGGCATTCTAATGCTAATTCACATTTTGGACTTCTCTGAAGAAACTGTCAGTCAGATTGATTTCAAACTTGGTGGCAATGTACCTTTAGTAGGTCTCAACCAAGTTTGTTCAAATGGTCATGCTGCAGTGATTTTTAGAATTTTTAATATTTTTTTTGGAAAATCTTTAAAAAAAGTTGTGATAGGAAAGTTTAACATGAGAATTTCTTGTAATGGTTATAACTTCAGTAATTTTGGCCAGATTTGTGTCAAACTTGATGGCGATGTATCTTTTATAAGTGTCTACGTATTTTGTGGAAGTGGTCATGCTCCATTGATTTTTGGACCTTGACCTCATTCCTAAGTTCACAGGACAACTGACACAAAATTTACTGCTTACTTGATAACTTGAGATGTGTTTTGAGTTAGGACTTTGATGCAGCACATGTTAATGTTTCTCTATGAAGGTCATGCTTAGACAGTACATAACTGACCTTGACCTCGTTTCTGGGGTCACAGTGCAACATACATGAATTTTACTTTTTACTATAACTTGAGAACTACTTGAACTAGGACCTTGAATTTGCACATGTTAGTGTTCTATAAAGGTTAGACTCACTCCGTATATGGGTGACCTTGATCCTATCCCAAATTCAGAGCTGCAAGTGTGATGAATGTCTAGGTCAGCTGAGCATAGGCTGTTCACACAGCCCTCTTGCTTTTCAATTCAGGTACTTGTCAGTATATGCGAAGCCATTATTCAGATTCACTTTAAACTTGGTCGCAATGTACCTTGGGTGGGGTCTCTAGCAGATTTGTTTAAATGGACATGCTCCATTGTTTTTTGTATTTTTATGAATTCTTTGCTCTTTTTGGGGGCAATTTTTAAAAAATGGCAAGGGTATATGTATATGGCAGCTGAGCACAGGACTGTCACAGTCCTCTTGTTTCATAAACTAGTTAAAGCAGAAGCAAAGAACTGGTTATTATCTTCATAAATTACATTCAACAAAATGTTTTTGTTACACCTGAACAGTCTTTCCTTCAATTATTTCAAGTTGCTCAACAGCCCTACAGGCCTACATATGCTTTGCCCCTTCATTTAGGCCAGCAGGCCTTGTTAAAATTTATGAGCTGAATCAATGTTTGTGGCAACTTATGGTGGTCTTTTCTGTAATTGTTATGTAAACATTGCCGTCAACTAACATTATACAATTTCAATTATAAAAGTATACTTTATCTCACTTTATATATGAATGAAGGGTTATATGGAAGAATTCTTGAAAGTGTCTGATAACCTAATGTATATCCTTAATTCAAACCTGTTTCAAGTTTATGCAATATGTTTGTACATCTGTACACAACCCTTTATTTTCCAGGTTACGAGTGCAGTATGAAGCCCTACAGAAGGAAGAAGCTGAACAGAGCGAATTTATAGAACAGTTCATCCTTCAGAAATAATTCCCAATGCCAGCCCTCTCCTGTACATACTATTTGTATTTTTGTGTATAGTGTATATGTAAATTAAACAGATAAGATCAGTTTTTGCCTCTGTTGTGTATTCACAGGATTTTGTACATGAAACAAATTTCATTTTTGCACATGAACAAATTCAAAAGGTGATGGATGAGGAGTCAGTTTAAGACTTCACAATATTATAATTCAAGTATACTTGGGGTTCCGAGAACATCTACTTTTCTCTGGTGAAATACCAGACTGAAAACTTGCCTGGCACTCATGACTCAATATGAACATTCATGTCCTTGGATATTGGAAAATGAAACTTATCAAAGAGCACAGAGTTGTCCTTATCTTTGTACTGGATAATATTTTGAATTGGAGAAATGCTCCACCCTGAACCCTGCATTTTTAGCTCAGTTGGCTTGTGAGTTAGCAGAGCTTATGCCATCACTCTTTTGTTCATAATTTACATTTTCTACTTCTTTTTCAAAACTGTTAGCCAGATTCACGTCAAACTTGGTGGCTATGTACCTTGGGTGGGTCTCTGCCCAATTTGTTCAAATGGTCAGGCTCCAGTGATTTTTGGATTTTTAAGGGTCTGCTCCATAGGGGAGACCTTTTCTCTTTTTGTGTTGTCCGTCCGTCCGGCCGGATGTGCAGATTCTTGTTACTGTGATATATACAAAATGTCTTCATGTATTTTGCTCTCAGATCTTCACCAAATGTGGTGGGATTGTGGGGGAGATGAACTTGGTAGTGATACTAGTGGCACCGCCTATAATTTGACAGAAATTATGAGCCAAAATGTGGTTCAAGATGTAAAGTTCCATATTTGGTAAAGTAATTGGATTATACTTACCAAATTTATATGATATATAGACCATGGCCAAAGGTAGAATGTTATATAATATCAGTGACCTTGACTTATTTTCGTGAGGTCACCATGCCTGTAAAGTTGAAAAGGTGATTTTGTAAGGCAGGGTGACGCTTGGACATCAATGGCAAAGAGAATTGAGCCTCTCAAAAGAAACTGTACTTGGTGACCTGCTTTTTGGGTCACTGTGACCCAGCAATTGTGGAGTTTGGCGCTTGTGCCAGTTTATTGTTTTTTGACAATAACTCCAAAAGTTATTATGCAATTTGAACAAACAGACTATATATAGAAAGCTGGATGTTGGGCACATATTTTGAACAGTAACAAGTTTTTAATCCGAGTTAAAGGTCAAGGTCAAATTGCCAGTTTTAATATTGGGGTCATCTCGTGAATACTCTGCACCCCACAATTCTTGAGATAGGCCCATGTAACGTTTAGGCGTAATAAAGTGTATGAAAATCTTCGTTGACATCAATGTTAGTAGCGCCACCTATAGTATTATGAATTTACAGCTCAAAATGTGAAAATCTTGTGACCGCAGTACTGACCACAGTTTTCAAGTTAGCCCAATATAACTTTCAGGACTTGCAGGGGATATAAAAATCTAGGTTCTTTTCCATATGGTGATGCCACCTACAATATTATGCAATATAGGGGTCAAAATATGAAAACTTTGTGAACACTCTAGTATGTTTAATTATGTCTTCCCGTACAACGGGGGGGGGGACCTATTGTTTTTGCATCCGTTTCTTCAGCTTCTTGTTGTTCTTCAACACGTTGCGCGTGTTGCGGACGCGATAACTCCAGAAAGATTTGACTCAGGAAGGTGAAATTTTTTGTGAAGATGTTTCTATATAAAACCTTGTTTGGGATTGCAGATGGGTCATCTAAAATTGATGCAGACGCAATAACTCAGCAAGGATTTGACTTGGGAGCATGAAATTTTGCATGATTATGTACCATAATACGAACTAGGTTGTGATTGTGGATGGGTGATCTTGACCTATTTTAATGTTCACATGGCCACTTTTTAAGGCATTGCAGATGCATTCGAGAAAGATTTGTCTTAAAAAGGTTGACATTTTCTGTGATTATGTTTCTATGTAAGACTTTTGTGAGACTTTGTTTGTGACTGCAAATGTATGACCTTGACCTATTTTGCAAGGTCATGTGAGCATTTTGTCAAAAATTAACATGGATGTGATAACTAGAGAGAGATTTGACTTGGGAAGTTGAAATTTATAAAAGACTTTACTTGGGATTGCAGATGGGTGACCTTGACCTATTTTTCAAGGTCACATGGGCATGTCCTGAAAAATTGATAACTTAAGAAAGATTTGACTTGTAAGTTGAAATTTTATTTGAAGATGTCCCTATACAAGACTTTGACCATTTTCAAAGTATGCCATAAAAATAAGGATGACAATAGTAAGGGCGCATGGGGTGACATTTGATTTTCTGTTGAAAAATCAGCCTGTTCTAGTTTTATCAGATCTTCACCAAATTTGGTGGGATTGTGGGGGAGGTCAAAGTCTAAGTTGGTAATGATACTAGTGGCGCCACCTATAATTTGATGGAAATTATAAGCCAAAATGTGTTTTGATATGAAATTCCATATCTCAAAAAGTAATTGGATTAGACTTGCCAAATTTATCGGATATACATGTATAGAGAATGTCCAAAGCTAGAATCATATATAATATAAGTGACCTGGATCTATTTTTGTGGGGTCACCATGCCTGTAAAGTTGAAAGAGGTGATTTTGTAATGGCAGGGTGTAGGGTGGACCTCGATGGCAATGTCCGCACAGCACCAGGCAGGCCTATGGGCCTCTTGTATTACATAATCTGGGTGTGCTTATCTTCTGTCCCAGGGTTACTACAGACATAAAGTTAAGGACTCGCTCATTGTTGTCTTGACACATGCAACAATATTCATCACAGGAATTTCACAAATAAGCTATGATTACATGTGGAGCAAAGTGCCATATGGTAGACAATTTTTACATTAAATCTACATTAGCTTTATACCATCAGAAGCCACTTGAGGACTCACAATTTTGAAATGAACAGGTGCAATATAGCCACAATGCCAGCAGAGTATTAGGCCCATGGGCCTCTTGTTGGATTTTTTAATGATTTTTTTTTTTTTTTATTGGTCACATCTTATAAAATCTTCTCCAAAACCACTTATCCAATTGGTTTGATATCACACAGGAACACTTCTAGGGACTCCTAGTTTTCTCACCAGGTGGTGCTCTAATTTTTATCATATGTTTTTATGATGTTTTGTGTTTTTGCTATTTTGGACTTCTCCAGAACCTCTAAATGCCACATGCATTAAGTTTGATACTCAAAACCGGTCTCATCAGTTGCAACTGTGATTTTGTGAGCAAGCTTAGGTCGGTTGAGCTTGGGCTGATTACACGGCCCTCTAGTTTGAAATATATTCTTTACTTTTTTTATTATTTGTGACTAGACACAGACAAACCAACATAATAGGGTTTCACATTTTATTGAAGTGAGGATCAGTACAAATGCTTCTCTGACAGATGGGCACTCCACATGCTGCCAGCAACAGGTGTAAAATTACATGGTACAAGAATTTTTAAGTACGTTTATGCTCATGGAAGCTGGCCTAGGCCAAACATTTGATGAAACTTATAATAAATACAAATGTATAAAATAATTCTTCATGTTACTGACGAGTGTCTATGCTTGTAAAGCAAAGCAATAATGATTGTGAAGCCTGGACTGAGCAAAATAGAAATATCTGGTACATTGTACTATAGTCAGAAGAACACGCAACCAGATGGCACAGCCAAGCTGTGCGTGTTTATTTATTTTTTTTATTGAAGAGCAATGGTACTTGCAGATTGCTTAAAATGATCAAGGCAGTTGAGGTAGAATTTGACAACTAACAATTTGAAAAGTTTGGGACAATCAGGAGAGCACTGACAGTTCCATGGATAGTCTTGCAGACAGAGTGGCTGTCACTGAGGTTTCACCATCCAAAAGTGGACAGCTGCTCAGTGGACTTCCAAGTCTACGGACATTACAAGCCCGTTAATCAAAAACATCAAATTGCTGGACAGGCAAATGAATACCAACATTTAGTTATTTTTGCTGGTCTTTTTTTTTTTTTCAATGACATCTAATGAGGGTCTATGTGTAAGACATGTTAAATGATGTTTTACACAAAATATTTTATTCATGTTGTGAGTTGTTTCAAAATTCTATGTTCAAATGAAGCAAAAGGGGAAATAAATACAGAAACTAAGCTAAATATTAAAAGAGCATAACATATAGGGACCATATATATTTGTGAATATAACTTCCCCTTCTTGTTGAATGAAATTAGAACGTAACAATTAAGAATTTCAATTACAGCAGCTAAACTATAACTGAAAAATTAAACCACTGGGACCAAATATTCGCCGAATATTTGGTCCCCACTCACATAAGGTATATAGGTATAATAATATCATTGTGGCCCTCCACTGATCTGCCGTGAATCTGTAAGTAACAGATGGCCTTAAAAAAAAAAACATGATTCCCAGGAACAGAGCCTAGGCGCAAGGGCCCCACATACTCTCTCACAGCAGTGGAAGCCCCCTGTTCCTGGTAATTTCCCCCACGATGTCCCGCCCCATTACATTAAGCCCTGCCCTTTGTACCTATCCCCGCCTCTAAGGCTCAGGCATTCCATGGCCTGCACCTACAGCTAGCTGCAGCTACAGTCATGGCAGCCCTGGTAGGGCTACCACCCTTCCCTTCCATACCCCCTTCTCACCCGTTAGTTCACCCTGTTTTCTTCCCATTCTAACATTTCCCTCCTTTTATCCCAGCACCATAACCAGGTAGTCTTGTACAGTTTTAATAACCCCCCCCCCCCCTACACCCTGGAAAATCTCCTTTCAAGCCCAGAAACCAAGCAACACGGTCCACCTCTTCTAGTGCCCTTATTTCTGCTAAGCCCTTACAGTTGTAGTCCTTATCCTGCCAACTTCTGAAAACATTTTCCCTCATAATCCTTGTATTCATCACGCCACAGCAGCCAGTGATCTGCTGTCTCATCTGCCTCCTGCATACAAACTCTAAATTTCCCATTACTACCCTGTGTCCATTTCTGACGTCTCTTCTCCAAGTTGATAACCCCTGCCCTACTTTGGAGCAAAAGTTTAGATCCCTTCCCTCCATGCGATCCCCTTTGGTTTATCTAACACTTTATAAGCTTTACTTGTACTTTTATCGTTCACCCCGTTTCCATTTTACTCGCCATCCCTCTGCAACTGTTTTCTTAATGTATGACTTCCATTCATCAACTTTGTCAAACCCTTTCAAGTCATATTTTCCTGCTAATTTGTCTATATAGTGTATATGGGTGAGATGTGATGGTTGTTTTTTCTCACACAAAATGTTCTAAATGCAGAGCTAAATTACACCACAGTGAAATTTGATGCTCAAAAGAATAAAAATGGGGAAAAAGTACAGAAAGTAAACTACATTTATAAAAATCATGCTGACCATATATTTGTAGAAGATAATATATATAATAAAGGATGTCTTTATAAAAATAATACTTATATGTGTAAATAGTTTGAATAATTGAGTGCCTAGAGCATGAGAACAATATTTGCAGAAGATAATATATATAATAAAGGATGTCTTTATAAAAATAGAACTTCTATGTGAATAGTATGAATAATTGAGTGCTTTACAGTATTTACTGAATATTAATTCCTCATCCACAAAGGTAGAGATATACAGAGTGAAAACAGGTGGGAAACAAATGTTAATGGGTAGGAACAAATATTTGCTGAAAATTGGTTCCCTACACGGGGGGACAGAACAAATGTTCATGGGTAGGAACGAATATTTGTTTCCCCCCGGGGGAACCAACATTCGCCGAATATTTGTTCCTGGGGGAACCAATATTCCTTAACACCAGTCTTTGCTGGTCCAACTTGGATAGGACTGAGTCTGTGCGCAGCACTGATCATGCCATAGCTACCACAAAAGATGACCAAGGCTGGCGCTTGGGAAGTTTAGACGGATAAGAGATGCTTTTTAAAAGTCCTTGGATTTCATGCACTTTTTACAAGAAACTCCTGGTTATGCATCTATTGGGGTTGACACGTATGTCTGTGGCTCCTTCCAGTAAGGTTGAATTTCTCTGTCGCTCTCCCTTGCTAAGATACCATTTTCCACTCGTCCTCAATAAGTTCCTCTTTGGAAAAGGAACAGTTAAAACTAAGATCCAGCTCATTCCGTGCATCACAACCACTCCTGCCTTCACTGTGACAGTGCATCACTGGTCAGGAAGGGCAAGTAACTCAAACAGACGCAGTCTTGATGCACAGAAGTCTGTATTTTCTGGAATGCTGATGCGACTTATGTGAGACCGTAAGCCGCGGACAATGCGTCTCCAATATCGAAGAATGGCCAAATCTTCGGCAACGCTTTTAGAGTAACCCTTTTTGTCAGAGGCCTGCAGTACACCATTGAGTGGATACAGGTGGCAAGTAATATATGACTGGACTAAATACACAAACAGACACACAAATCTGCTGCATTCCTCTTGGGACACCTTTTGCATAGCTCCATGTCCTAGCACTTCAAGATAAACTTCCTTTGTTAGGGTATATTCATCATCTGCATACTGGGACCACATCGACTGTGATGGGGGACAGTCTTGCAAAACTGCAAATAAGAAAACGGGGTAATTGTTCACGACATATTTATCAGCATGTACACGAGTGAACAGTGTATGCAGAGTAAAATCCATCAATTTAATTTATTTCGCACAAGATGCCATATATAAAATTGCATTTGAAATGCCAGTTTAGATGATGATGAGTATGGCAAGTGGTTTTATCATTTATTGCATAATTATACATGTAAAAATCTTTTTCATTTGTGTGTAATCAATTTCACATGTGTGCAAAAGAATTTCATATATGTACAGTATCAAACTCATTATTATTATTACCAAAAGGCCATATGTTTGTTGCAACAAATTATATCCACCAATCTGCTGAGATTTAAGAAAAAGATAGGGCAATAATAAGTGAATTAGTGAACTGTCTCATGCTCGTGCAAGTGGGGACTGCATACTCTACATCACGGATGGTTCTTGCAATCGTAGATAAAACTCCATCTACGTCATAGTGATTGCCATTGGTCCCCACCATATTATCATACTTGAGAAGTCTCACTGATGCGAGATGGTTGCAAGGGATTAGTAATAATCAGTGTAAAGCACTTTCTTCAAGTTTATTTCACATGTGTAAATTGTTTTCACACATGTAAAATATGTGATTACTTTACATATGTGAAAAAGATGCATTTGACAAAGATTTACACATACGTGAAATAGTTTTTAACACTGTACAATTGTACTTTTATTTCACATATGTATAAATCTATTTCATATAAGTGTAAGTCTGTCAAAATTTGTTAAAATTTGTTAAAATCACAAATGTGGAATAGCATCACCTAGTGATTAATTGTTTTGATCTTTCCATAAGCTACATTTCCACCAAGTTTCAGAAGAATCTAAGTGACAGTTTTAAAAAAGTCAAAAGTAGCTTTACCACACAAAAATTTGTCAAAAAAAGTCATGCCTGTTACAATGCCCCCCTTCAGAATATTCAAGACCGTAGCGGAACTCAACAATGAATGACAAAGATGAGATAACTTTAACAATGAAAAATCAGTACAACTTAGGTGAATGGTGAGAGATTCTCCACAGGTACTGCCCCACAGTTCCAAGTCCTATGGTAGGTGCCAAATAGTCTGGTACAAATCCCACAGAGGCACAGTTTTTTTCCAATGTGGTACACAGAACACAATGCTGGTCCAAATCCCACAGAGGTACAGTTTGGTTCCAATGTGGTACAATTAAACACCAAATATACCAGTCCACTCAAAGGCACTGTTCACAGTCCACAGGTACAATGTATAAATGAGTATCTCTTGGCAATAGCAGTGGCTCACAATCCCACTGGCTTGAAGACATGCAGCTTCTGTCATATCTCAGAATTCTCATCCACCAGTCATGAAAGGTGCTGCTTGCAATTATGTCACTTTACACTGCTTGCTTACGGGCATCCCAGGAGTACAAAATGGCTCTGACCTCAGGAGCTCTAATTTAGTGCAATAGGAGATATGCAAATTAAGTTCCCACCCCAACTGCATACCTGATTGCCTAGTATCGCATGGTGAGATGTTTCGAGATACGGGTCGGTACCTGTGGGGACAAGCGCCATATTACTAATATTTTGGAAATACAGAATACTTATTGAAGGCATATTGAAGGTTTTTCTTATATGTGGCTCAGGAGGTACTAGAAGAATACCAGTTTGGCATTTGTGAACTTAAATTTCTCAAGAAATGCTAGTTTTGTGAGAAATGAGCATATTGCCTGTCTGTGACAGTGATGTGACCCCTACGTCCCCCGTGATCGCCAGGCGTCAAACCCGTGCTTTGTGGCGGGAAATTAATATGCATACTACGTATTGTTTGAGCTCCGTGATCTTGTCTGTCACTAAAAAGGCCAACTTGATTGCCTTAGTGACCCAGCTAGAGACAGTGTTCCTGCATATTCATGGAGAATCTGCTGAAATGAAAGTCTTTTTCTTTTGAGGTGTGAATAATGGGTATCTACCTGTCCTTGTGGGATTTGTTCTTTTTAAATAGAGTTGAGTGCTCTAACTGGGCAAAGTGATCTGTCACAATCCTGTCAGTCCAAATTAGCAGACTGAGCCTTGATGCAAAAAAGCCCACAATGGCATTGATCAGCCTATCAGGAGCATCCATCTTGCTCAAGAACAAAGGATTACAGGTTTCGAAAATATTTCTGTGTAGTCCTCTGACCAACCTACTTTAGAATGGTCATGGGCATGAACTTTGTCTCTCTTGGCTCCAGAGGCCAACATGACCAAAAAACAAAAAACAAAACAAAAAAAAAAACAAAACAAAACAAAAAACTGTCTTATAAGACAGATAATCTAACCTAAGTGACTCCATGTTCTTATGGGTTTGAAAACTGGAGAGCAGCGGCCAGTGAGAACCACTGATAGGTCCAATCAAGGAAAGACATTGCATCTCACCAGCCTGTCTACAAAAAGCTATGGAAGTACTGTAGTGTAACTGAAATTTAAGTAATACTCCACATAAAACACGTTTTCTACCTCTTCGCCCCCCTCCTGCTGTGACCTGGAAGTCAATGGAATTGCCCACTGTCTGCATGTGGAAAAAAGTTGGGATTTCTCGAGGTAAAAACCAGTAATGCACGACCAGGGATAAAACTGAGTTTCAATCCAATCCGTCTGCTTCCTGGATGATCAGTTAATATTGCCCGCACCTGGGATTTGTGCAGGTGGATTTATAGCACAGGTCCACCACATTTTGGTTCCCAGATGGGGAATCTTTGCTGGAACTTTGCCAGCTGGACCTTTGAGTTTCAGTGGTATGCCATTTTGCATGGCATTGCACATGGACAGTGTGTTCTTGTCTTGGGTTTCAGACAGATGGGAAATTGTCCCCCGTTGGACATGGTGTTTATAAAATGGGGATTCATTCAAGGATGGATCAAGTTTTGACATGATTTTATTTGATGTTCGCTGAGTACCTGATAAGTGAATACTGAGTGACTTTACATGATGGATCATTGAACTGATGGGCAGTGATCATGCCCTGTAAAGTTTTCCCCCTGTGTTGTGTCCTGTAGATGAGCACTGGTGGTGATGGACAGCTACCGGGAGTTGTCTCAAGCGTCATATGCATTAATTTGGACAGTTTTGATGTGAACAAATATTTGACAGAAGTTCAGTTCCCACTTGCGTGTCTTTCCCAAAGTTTTGTGGGACATTCCATTGCAGCAAAAATCAAACACACTGACAAGGTGGACCAGGTGCTAGTGATGTGCAGTGGTGAAAATCGGAACTTAACTGTGAAGTGCATGCAAACACTCACAGTCGCGGATGCACAGATGGTTTTTGAATAAAAAGGACTCACTTGCCCCATTTTTTTAATGTATGTGTTGTGCTGTGTTGTCATTCCTTAGTACTGATCTGTAGGGTTATTTGTGTGTGTTGTCTTCACTTTTTTAGTTCATGTCAGTGGGATTGTTGGTTAAAAGTCGAACATGGGCTATTCTCCGTGCTCTGTTTTCTCAGTCTATTTCTAAACCTTTTATGTTTCTGCCTTGTCTGCAGAGATTCCCAGGCCCATTGTTCATTTTGATAGCCCGTTGTCAGTGGATAGTAACAATTGTGCATTGTGTTAGGCCTAAAGTATATTTCGGCTGAACTGAGTCATATTTAAAGTGTACAGATGCTCATTTGAATTAAGCTAAATAAAGTTCAATGCTGCGTGTACTTGTGGTGTAGCTAGGCCTATAAGAGGGTCTATTGTGATTTTGGTTTGAAGTGCACAGTGTGACTACATACAGGGCCATATAGAGGCATGTAATGATATGACATACAGGGCCATGTTTGAATTACTTCATGTTGAAGTTTGATGGAGACAAGACATCTGTTGTGCAAGTATCTGAACTTGTTTACAGTGGGGGGAGAGGGGAGCCGGTGTTCTCTGGGCGGGACGTCATGTTGGCTCTTTGTGGCACAAGATGAAAAAATGTGGGGTCTGGATCAAATGTTATGCTTAAATTTTAGGTGAAGCTGTTACTGTCTGCATTATTAAATTGCAATCATATATTACCACAACAGATTTTTTACATGTTCTTTTGCAGTTATGTATGACTCATAACAAAGAGATTTTTACTTCAATTTGGTGTCCACTCAAACATGATTAGACCCATAATTACTTAAACACTGATAACGAGAAGTGCTATTTACCGGAATATTGTTTTTTTTTTTTTCCACTTTACTCCAACACCTAATGTGTTTCTCTGAAAAGAAGACATTATACGCCACTCAAGGCTTTCCAGATAATGGTATACACAGCACAATAAATAAAAGCGATGAATCGACTCTTGGCACAACTGCCTAGCACGTTCTTTGAGATTCTATAACAGTTGATGATCCTGGGGATTCTCAAAAGCTGAGAAAAATCTCCAAGGTTTTACCCACAAGATCAAATCTGATATTTTCTAACTCTCTCTTTTTTAAAAACCCTGTGGTAAATATTACTACATAGTGGGCTGTATTGATAGATGCAGTGTGTTTGCACACTGGACCATTTGAGAGTCTGTGAGTGAAAGTCTTCTGTGACACGTTTGATACTGACTAATTTTAAAGACATATCTATAACTGGGTATTTTGTAAATTGTAGGTGTTTTGAACTGTGCAATCCACTAGTCATTGCTTTTGGTGTCATTGTACTTAATTTTTAAGTGTAAAGTCCATGTCAGTACAGTGTAAGTGATTTTTGTGTGACTGAGGGTAACCTCGCCCTCTATCAGTGTTCATTGAATTGAATGGTCAATTCACATTGAGTCTGTGTAAATGCCTTTCAAGGGTGTACACACAAAAAAATTTCAGTGTGGTTGCCATTTGTCATTGTGAAAAACTTTAACTGTAATTGCAGTTTGGTGTATGTATATAGAACTACAGTGAAAAACTTGTTATAATGACAGCATCTGTTCCCTAAGAAATGTGTCAGATAACTGAATGTCAGATAAATGAGTCAAATAACAAAGAAAATAAACATTTTCCCATGAAAATTTGTGTCAGTATATTGAATATGTCAGTTATCTGAGTGTCGTTATAAAGAGGTTTCACTGTCTTTCTTTTTTACTGTGATTGCAATCCATAACAATACTTTTATCAGGTCTGTGTTGGTTCATTTATGTAACACTGCAACAGACAGGCAAGTCTGTGTGTGTTCAGTGTGTCTAGAAGCTTTTGTGTTGACATTGATTGGCCAATTTAGTGCTGCATGCTTGTTTTAATAAACTGTTTTGTGACCATGTCTGTGTTTTAGGATATGCTGTGTGGTCATATCATTTGATTCCCCATTTCTGTGTGAACTTGTATTTAGTTCCAATCGCAACACTGGTAGTGAAGGCCTGTTGTGAGGTTAATAGCTGAAAAAAAAAAAGATGCAGTACATTATAAAGTTGTGGTAGTTAAGTACTGTTTGGGTTCTTTTCATTGTGTTCCCTCTGTAAATAATTTCAACTGATTTCAGAGCAGTCCACAGGAAAGGTGTTCATTCTGGAATGGCGGGTAAGCAAGTTACTTGTAACAGGATCCCTTATGGCCCTTCAAATGAAGGGAGCAAGCAAGGAATGAAAATGAGGGGAAATCCGGAGGGTGCTGGGAATTTGGCCCCCAGTGCAAACCAGCAACCTATTGGTGCTGGTATAGGTGATAGGTGATATGGGTTGGGCAGAGTGACCACTGCCTTGGAGAGGAATATGCAAGAACAAATGGAGTTGATGCAGGGCAATATTCAGGACAGTTCATCCTGGGTATATAGGATGGTTTACAGCAGATGGGAGGTGAGCCAGAATGATATGCAGTTGTGGCAACAATATGCACAGCTTGACATACAGGAAAATGTGCAGTGTTCGGTTCCAGTGGCTCACAGGTGCATTGGTACGGTGGACAGGGTCAAGTTGGTGCATCTCAGTAGATGATGCAGACTAGGGCCCAGCATGCTAGTTTGAGTTTGCTGACCCATGAATGCATGAGATACCCAGGGCAAGTGGTTGCACAGGAACGTGTGTCCAGTCCTCAGGAAGGTCCATCAGGTGTAGGATATGAGCAAGCTAGGGAATTTTGTGCCCCTCTCCCTAGCAAAAGAGGAGCTGGGACCAGAACCCATTTTGCCTGGGTAAGTACCACAATACATACAGGATGTTAACAGGTTAGTCAGGTCTCATACTGGATCCTAGTTTGAGGGTAGGACCAGGAGGTCATGTGGTCTTTTTGGTGACTTGAGGAGTCGATCTCCTAGCGGTTACCCTTGAAGGACAATCAATCCAATGAAGCAGTCCATCCCAGACTCCAGTGAAACTGACCTGCCCTCAAACTGTGTGGATCTCTGGAAGCCCCACACTATGGGGGTGGTGCTAAGCCTAAGAGGGCTACATGGGAAGATGTTAGAGGTGTCAGAGATAGGGATAAAGATGTAGGTTAAGGACCCTTCAACAACTCCTGCATGTCTAATTCTGCTCCCCAAAACATTTCCAAAGAACAGCTTGGGCAGGCATTACTACAGGCATACCCAGTCACAGGCAGCATGTTGGGTGTCACCTACTCTACCCCTATGATAGAGGACAGGGCAGTACCTGGTTGTTCCCAAGGGGTCAAGACCAGCAACATAGGAGGGTTGGTGAAGAAAGTCATAAAATCTGAGAAAGTCATGGATACCAGGATGCCATACCCAGTGGGGTCGTGATCCTTGCCCTCCTTCGAGATGGAGTATCCCTGGTCAGTCAGGCCATGCAAGGTCTCAAGAGAGATCTTATGATACGGAAGCTTCGTCTGAAGGTAGTGACAGTGAAGAGCCCCCTGTGGATCATAGGGACAGGCCTACCTCCAGAAGGGGTAGCAGGAGGGGCACAGCTGACCGGGTCAAGCCACAGGCTTACGCAAAGCTGAGGCCCCACATGCTCTGTTATCAAAACCCCATGATTTAATGGGGCGACTGACTGCTCACCCTTTGAGGTCCCCTTCAAGCAATATGCCTGTAGGTATGGGTGGTCTGAAGGGGAGAAGTGAGATTGGCTCTGCGAGTGTTTGGAAAGAGTAGCTGTCTAGTTTTTCTAGTCTGTACCAGCTGGGACAAATTGCCACATATGAGGCTACGCAGAGCAAGTTTGGAATAAGAGATGCTCCAAATATTCTTTGAATGAAACTACAGGAACTCTGACAAGGAAAACAGACTGCTGAAGAATACACAGAGGAAATCCAAAGATTGGTTCCCTTGGTTTTAGTTCTGTGGACCCAACTGTTCAGGTGGAGTTGGCGTTTGATGTGTTCTTAAAGGGTACAGGGAAGCAGAAATGGCTTATTGAGTCATGGTTCAAAGGCCTAAGACCTTAGCAGAGGCCAAAGATGTGGTGAGTGCTTGTGAATTAGAGTACATGCACATATATGGGATCCCTAAGAATACATCCCTTTGGAAGCCCAGGGTACCAAAGGTGGCCTTTGCCTGTGATGAGGTAGAAATTAAGTCTGAGGATGACTCCTCCCTCAATTGTTGGCAAATGGGGTGAGGGCCACCAAGCCAAGGCCCCCAGAGTAAGCAGTTCCTAGAGGCTATAAAACAGTTTTTACAAGGCGTTAGTTCAATGTCACAGAAGTGGTGAAGACAATGAGCAAGAAGATGGGAGCATTATCCCGTCATTTTGATGAGGTTCTGGCATCAAAGGGGGCAGGGTCCCTAAGCTCGGAAGTTGAAACTAAGACACAGGAAGGGACGAGTATACCCTACTCTCATTCCCCAATGGAGAGGGGTTGTACTCCTTATAGAGGCAATCAGAGGCATGGCAATCCCCATTAAAGGTCACCCTCCCCAGCTAGGTCATGCAATGCTGTCTGATAATCGTTGTTATGATAGGGCCATGCACTTCCCACTTTAGTGGTTAAGCAGGCCGTATCCCTGAACGATCATTGCAGAATTACCTTTTGTTAGAAAATTTTAAATAACAGTGAAAAATTATGAATATTTAGCGATTTTATTCCTTTTATCTCAGTAAAATCATCAGTGGTAATTCTTATGTTTGTTTTCAGGCCATAGTTACTTTTTTGTCCGCACTACTTCAGCACTTCCTGTTGATCATTTCCGCAACATTTTAAGTCACCATGCCAATAAAATAACTTGCCTTGTACCGTCAGCGTGTTTTGGTTATCAGATTATGCTATTTATGGAGGTAATTTAATTCAGTTAGAAATAAAGCAGAATTGCGTAAAATGAACAGCAGAAAAATTGATTTTTTAAAGCAGGAAGTTCATGGCCCTATTTTGGGTGTAATGAAGTGGGCATTACACCGCTAAGTGTACAAATTAAACTTGGAACCCTAGCCCAAGTGTGTCGCAGGGAAATGATCAAGGGCTGAGTTGGGTGGCTTTGAGAGGGACCCCAGTGTTCTGTGTAGAGGAGGGGGACCCATGGCCTGATGGGAAATGCTAGGATGAGGAAATATGAGTAAGAGGTCTGGATGGCCCTTGTACCATGCTTATGTGGAAATGGAAGTAACAGGGTGTCCTCAGATTGCAATGATTGACACAGGTGCTCAAGCAACCCTCCTGTCCAACATTATGGCAGGAAGGATAGGTGTTCCATCCAGAATTTTAGCTGAGTTGCCTACAGTTAAGCTCTGAGAGTTTGGACATGATGGTAGTGACTTTTAAGATTGGAAGGAAAGAAATTGAGTGGCCTGTCCTTGTGGGTCCTATTGGGGAAAAAGTGCTTGTGGGATTGGACTTTTTGGCTGCTGTTGATGCAATAGAAAGGCCAGGGGAGGACACTGGATGAAAGGAAAGAGTTCCACTCTGCACAAGCCTGAGGTGATTTGGTGCTGTGAACTATCAGCCGAGTAGTCTTGGACAGCACCATTTCACTCAAGCCAGAGACTTCGCATGTGGTGTTGGCATGGGCAAGTGACTCAGAACTTTTTAGTTGTCTTGGAGTCAATTAGTGTGTGCAGTGATGTAGTGGTATGTGTTGCAGGGTAGAGAAAATTTTCCTGTCAGGCCGATCAATGTAGCTAATGAAAAGATCATACTAAAAGCAGGCACCTGTATAGGATAATTGACTGACGCAGAGGTCCTTGATAGCCTGGACAGTGCCTCTGAGATACTCAGGTCTCAGAGTGGGGTAATGACCTCCTCCTTGCTATTGGAGTCTTGACAAAATTTCTGATGATATAAACTGGTCTCAGAGGGGGTAGAGGGTACTCAGAAGCATGCTATCTGTAGCTCAGAGGCTCACACATTGCAGGAAAGTAGAGATCATCGTCCCCATGTACAAGACCTATACACTACTAGTAGTACAGACGTTACTGTAGAACTGGCAGTGGAACTCTGAGCCTTGCTTGTCAAATTTCAGGGTGTCTTTGCTAAGGCTTGGATGGCAATGGTGGTGTGAAGCATCGCATCAATATGTCCCATTCAGCAGACCTCCCATCACACCCCCTTGGGTTTTCAGGCAGGTGATGATAGACTCTGGAGTAGTAACACTCTCTCTTGTGGGGAGTGGGCATTGCCCAAAGTGTTTGTAAGGAAGTGGGATGGTGGTGTCCACTGGTGTGTCTACTCTAGGAGGTTGAACAATCTTACAGTAGAAAATAGTTACCCACTTCCAAGGATTGAAGAATACCTTGACACACTCAGTGGGTCTCAATGGTTTTCTGCTCACGACCTTATAAGTGGGTATTATCAAATACACATGAATGAGTGAGACCGAGACAACACGGCATTCATCATTTGTCTTGGCATATTCCAGAACCACAGGATGCCCTTTGGGTTATGTAACACCCTCTCAACGTTTCAGAGAGCCATGGATCTTCTGTTTGGGAATTATAATAGAAAACTCTCCTGGTTTACATCGATGATGTCATAGTCACTACTAGGAACTTCCCTGAGCATCCAAGTAGGTTGAGAGGTACTTGGGCATTTCATGCCAAGAAGTTGAAATTGAAGGGGAGGAAATGGCTATTGTTCAGGGATGGTATCCGTACTAACCTGGCTATTCTCAAAAGTAAACAAACATTGTACCTGGGTCACAATTTTTCCCATCATATTTTAAGATGAAATATTGAGTTCCCAACAAAAAAATAGCTGTCCAAATGGGCAAGCATTTGCTGATTATACTTTGCTCAAAATTCTACTTCACTTGCCTGGGCAATTGGATGCATGATTTGGTAAACCAAATCATGCATAAAACGACAACGTCGTCACATCGAGCTCCTATCTATAGGAGCTCCATGTGACGAAGTGGTGATTTTAAGCCCATCCACCACCATCTTATTAGCACAAACAATTGACTGCACAGATGAATACACTATATGTTATTGCAGATATGACCCTATGCGGGTCATGGAACACATAGATGTTTCAGGTCCAGCCTCTTTACCCACTCTCTCTCTACGCCCCACCCCCCCTGCATATATTAGCACGGAAGCTTGACTGACTGAACGTTATGAGCGCCTGTGGCGGCTGCTGCTGCCCACACACCTGCAACATGCTACTACAAAGATAACAGTGTTTGACACATTAGTCGTTACCATGTAACGACTGGGGCTGTCAATTAGGGATATGTGAACGAGTAAAATTATGTTAGGACCATTCTGTCACCATAACAGCCATAACCGTCAGCTTGACACCCACCTGTTTAAACTTATCTGCATAGTAAACCGCACGTTACCTGTCCACATGCTGTCGAACATGGTAATATTGAAACCGAAACCATTCCCATTGGTTTTGGCGCAAATTACGATGCGGCACATACGCAACTGTGCCTGTGGCAATTGGATCTATCACGGACTTATCTCATTAATAAAAAATTTATGCATATTTTTTCTCCAATAGAGCGTTAAATTCTATGTTTTTGTCAAAAACCTACTTGGTTTAGTGTGCTTGCAACAGCCGTTTCCACTCCCCAGTTCCACTCCATTTTGTTCACATTCAACATTGGGCCTTATTGAACTTTGCTAAGGTACGTTACTCAAGAAAGAACTTTCAGTTACTCTTTTCTATCTTACGTAATCTGATTGGCTTACCAATAAAACAACAACCAATAGAAATCTCTCTTTTATTTCATTTCGGTCGTAAAATTGTTCCACCCACGTTGCGAAAGGTTGTATTTCCACATGGGTAACTATGGGAGAAACCGAAAGTAAGATGGACAGTTGGCCGGTCCAGATTGCCTTGGTTCTGTGCAGCTGCACATGCACTTGTCTGCTAGCTTCACTCAAGCACTATTTAATGCGCCAAGGAAAACTGTTGACTCCAAAATTTGGCATTGAAAGAGTTAATATACTAATTTACTATTTATGTGGAATTCCATACACATAGGCTAGAAACAGTAGCAAAAAAAAAAAAAAAAAAAGAAAGTGTGTATTTGTTTCTATTGACTTTTTTTCTTATTTCAATCTGGATTTAATTGTTTAGGGAATATTATATCTTCCGTTACATCATTATAGGAAAACAGCATACACAGGTTTTGCTTGAATATGACACTTTTTTTTGAGAGTTTATTTCCCGTATATATCCTGCACGCTTTTCGTTTTCTTCGCATTTTAGCATTTTACAGGGTATTTTACAACACATCTAAGTACAAATGGGGGGGGGGGAGCTTGATAAATACTGAATACACAATGTTGTAAATCACAGTGCACACATATTATAGAGAGAGTACATTCGATGCACTGTTGTGATATGCTTTTTCTTGTCACACAGGTGTAAAAATACATCAAATTTATATTTAAATTTTTTCGGATACATGGGTAACTGTGGTGATTGACTGACACTCAGCTACTATTACCAGTACTGTTGCTTGTAAAGAAGTAATATTAGGGGGCGGTCATTATTTGCCAGAGGAGGAGGGGGTCACAAAATTTCTCTATCCAATTAGGGGGGGCACAAAGTTGCACATGCTCCTAATAGGGGGGTCATAAAATAGCCCCCCCCCCCGGGGTGGGTGGGTGGGTGTGTCATCAAATTGTGAATCAGTTTATAAAAAAGTAGTACATATACAACAATAACCAGTATAAGGCTGGGGGGGGTCACAAAATTCTGCAGACTTGCTGGGGGGCTCGCAAATTCTTGTTGGTTTTTAGAGGGGCGCAAAAACTATGATGATACGCCCTCCCAATATCTTGAACCCACCCACCCCTGTTAAATAATGACCGCCCCCTTATACTGGTCACCACATTTGTCCAGCTGAATCTGTATAACCATGCATATAGTTTTCAATCTTTAACGTTTTAGACAAATGGTATCATGGTCATTTATATTTGTCATAAGTACGAAACCCTGACGGTGTTGAATTTAGAATGTGTAGTGTATGTGTAATTTGAGCATTGATACTATACACGAAAACACTTTCTTGTCACTTAGTTGACATTACTTCCGGCCAAAAACGATGCGAGAGATTTTTGTGAGGGATGCTTAGAGGCGGCTGTTACAAGACTTCTAGGAAGTAATCGAAAAGGATTTTTTTTCGATAAACTGAGGAAAAACAAGTTAGGTACATACACTTAATGTACAGTAAAAAAAAAAAAATCCACCATATCACACATTTATTCATTCCAGGACTGACTCTTTAATTCCATTATCATGTGACCCACTCATACTGCTTGCAAAAACCGCGGGAATTAAACAGTTATTAACCAAAGTCAAGTACCCTCCTTAATTAAACAGTTATTAACCAAAGTCAAGTACCATCCTTATTCTTAAAAAAAATGAATAAGTCAACACACCAGGGGTTGTTTTTGCCACCAAAATTTATTGAAGTAGGCATTGGCACGGCGGACATGCCACCTCCTAGTGAACAACCCAAATGAAGTGACAATACACGATTTTTCCAAACAGCAAGGTCCCAAACCTGGTTGTGGTACTATTGCATAATGCATAGTTAATGATATAACATCTTATTGGTAAAAGAAACCAAGTTTAAACTGTTCAGCTAAAGTGCGTGCTAATAAAAAACTTTTTCTCTGCAGCTGGCTGGAAGTGATTCAAGTAAGCGGAGCTAGCCCAATCACCCTGTAATTTTACCACAAAAACGCGGCAATTAAAGAGTAATTAACCAAAGTCAATTACCATCACCGACCATGACAGCAACCTACTTAGTTTACCATGTATCTTTCACTGGTATGGATGGGCTTTAACATGAGCACTGTAAATGCACTTTGAAGGAAATGTAACACTCACACTCATCGTTTCACAACGCATTGTGTATACCTGCCATTGAAAAGTAATTATGTCTTGGATCTTGACTTCATATGTTATGAAATGCATTGCATATACCTGCTATTGAGAAGTAATTGGGTCTTGGATCTTGACTTCATATGTTATGAAATGCATTGCATAAATATGCTATTGAGAAGTAATTGTGTCTTGGATCTTGACCTGATGTGTTATGAAATTGTATTTTGTTTAAGAGATGCAAACCATTGAAACACCTGAAGTATTTCCAACAGTTACATTCCCGTATTGTTAGTGACGAGTTGTTGCTAGTATGTTTTCTTCTTCTTCTTCTTCTTCTTCTTCTTCTTCTTCTTCTTCTTCTTCTTCTTCTTCTTCTTCTTTTTCTTCTTCTTCTTCTTCTTCTTCTTCTTCTTCTTCTTCTTCTTCTTCTTCTTCTTCTTCTTCTTCTTCTTCTTCTTCTTCTTCTTCTTCTTCTTCTTCATATATATATATATATATATATATATATATATATATATATATAGATATGTGTGTATATATATATATATATATATATATATATATATATATATATATATATATATATATATGTATATTCAGCTCAGCTGACTTGCGTTTAGGAGGCTCGGTCGCACGTCCACAATTCACTATATATTTTCAACTTCCAGGAAACCATCAGCCAGATTCACTTTAAACTTGGTGGCTATGTACCTTAGGTGGGTCTCTACCAAGCTTGTTCAAATAGTCACGCTCCGGTAACTTTTGGATTTTTTATTATTTTTAAAATTTTTATTGGGGGGTGGGGGGCAAATCTTAAAAAATATTCTCCAAAACCGCTCACACAAGTTCTTTGATATCACACCAGAACACTCCTAGGGACTCCTAGCTCTTGATTTGTTCACCAGGTGGCGCTTTTTTATTTTTTATATTTGATATTCATTATTGTCCCCCGCCACCGAAGGTGGCATAGGGGGACATAGAGTTAGTGAGGATAGGGGGCAATGTACCTTGGGTGGGTTTCAACCAGTTTTGTTCAAATGTTCATGCTCCAGTGATTTTTGGATTTTCAATGAATTTTTTTGCTTTTTTTTTTTTGGACAAATCTTAAAAAATCTTCTTCTCCGAAACTGCTTACCCAATTGCTTTGATATCACACAGGACGACACCTAGGGACTCCTTGTTGTTAAATGGTTCACCAGGTGGCGCTGCAGTTTTTTTCTAATTTTTTTTATGAATTTTTGTGTGTTATAGCTATTTTCGACTTCTTCTCCAGAACCATCACTGAGATTAAGCTTACACATGGTGGATATGTTCCTTATGGAAGGGCCAAACAAAGTTGTTCACTATGTGGGAATGCTGCGGATTCCTGATTTTTAATGATTTTTTCAATTCGGCTCCTGTGCGTTAAATGCACCTTTCCTATTTTTTACCATGTAAGTCAATGGGCATTCTAATGTTAATTTACATTTTCAAGTTCTTCTCCAAAACCGTTCACCCAATTGCTTTGATATGGTACATAGACACTCCCGGGGACACCTAGTTCCCAATTTGTTCACCAGGTGGCACTGCAATTTTTTTATGAATTTTTTGTATTGTTTTGCTATTTTCCACTTGTTCTCAGAACCGTTCCTCAGATTAAGCTGAAATGTGATGGATATGTTGTTGTGGAAGGGTCAAACAGTTGTTTACTAGGTGGCACTGCTTTGGATTCCTGATTTTCAAGGACTTTCAATTCGGGTAGTTATTGTTCAATGCAGCTTTCCTATTGATTACTATGTAAGTCAATGGGCATTCTAATGCTAATATTCACAGGACAACTGACACGAAATTTACTGTTTACTTGATAACTTGAGATCTGTTTTGAGTTAGCTACACATGTTAATTATTCTGTATGAAGGTCATGCTGAGACAGTACATGAATGACCTTGACCTCATTTGTGGGGTCACAGTGCAACATACATGAATTTTACTCTTCATTATAACTTGAGAACTACTTGAACCTCGATGTTGCACATGTAAGTGTTCTTCTATAAAGGTCAGACTAACTCAGAACATGGTGCCCTTGATCCTTTCCCAAGTTCATAGAGCTGCAAGTGTGATAAATGTCAAGATCAGCTGAGGCACGGGCTGTTCACACAGCCCTCTTGTTTCTGTCTATTGTGGCGGGGGACATAGATCCTTTGGATCACTGTGCACTTGTTTTTCTGTGTTTTGGCTATTTTAGATTTCTTCTCCAGAATCGTCAGTCAGCTTAAGCTCGAACTTGGAGGATATATCCTTGTGAAAGGGTCAAACAAAGCTGTTCACTCAGTGGTACTGCTGTGGATTCCTGATTTTAATTTTTTTTTTTGATTCGAGTACTTATCGGTAAATGAACCTTTCCTATTTATTACTATGTAAGTCAATGGGCATTCTAATAGTAATTCACATTTTCGACTTATTTTCTGAACCAGTCAATCAGATTTACTTCAAACTTGGTGGCTATGTACCTTGGGTGGGTTTCTACCAAGTTTGTTTAAATGGTAAAGTTCCATTGATTTTCGGATTTTTTAAAAATGTTTTTTGTTCTTTTTTGGGGGCAAATCTTAAAAAGTCTTCTTCTCCGAAACTACTCACTCAATTGCTTTGATATAACACGGGAACACTTCTAGGGACTCCAAGTTCTTAATTTGTTCTTCATGCCTGATTTTTAGCAATTTTTTAAACTCGGTTGATGCATGCATTCTATTCATGTAAGTGAATAAAGATTGCAATAGGAATTCACAGTTTTTACTTCTTTTGCAAAACCATCAATCAGATCACATTCACTTCAAACTGGGTGTGAATCTCTACCAGGTTTGTTCAAATGGTCAAGGTCCAGTGAATTTTGGATTTTTAATGAATTTTGTTGTTGTTTTTTTCGGGGGGGGGGGGCAAAATGTTAAAAAATCTTCTTCTCGAAACCGCCCAGCCAATTGCTTCAAATTGTATAAGGACACTTGTGGGGACCCCTAGACGTTAATTTTTTCAACAGTAGGTGGTACTGTGGTACTGTGATTTTTTTTTTGAGACAAGGGGATATATACATGTTAGCAACAGTGACCATGGTCTGAAACAGAAGTGACCTTGATATCATAGTTCAAAAGACCACTTCATCCTGTGCATATAGTGTCAGCTGAGCACAGGACTATCACAGTCCTCTTGTTGCTATTTTTAACTTCCTCTCCAGATCGTCACACAGATTAAGCTAAAACTTGATATATGTGTTCCTTGTGAAAGGGTCAAACAAAATTGTTCACTAGATGGCACTACTGTGTATTCCTGATTTTTATTTTTATATTTTTTTTTTCAATTCCGGTTCTTATCGGTAAATTCACTTTTCCTGTTGATTAGTACCTATGTTAGTCAATGGACATTCTAATGCTAATTCATTTATTACTTCTGTGAAACCATCAGCCAGATTCACTTCAAACTTGCTTGCAATATAGCTCGGGTGGCTCTCTACCACATGGATTTGCATCAGAAAAACAAAAATGTGTCAATAATTATTGTTGTGTTTGTCTTGTCCTGTGATCGAGGGCGCCGGTCTGTGGGCACTAGTCACTTTAGTGACGAGACTCACTAATTCTTGCCACTAGAGTGACTCGCGCCCACAGTCCGGCACCCTTCATCAGAGGGCAAGACAAATACAACAATAACTATTGACACATTTTTATTTTTATGACACAAATCCCTGTGGTCTCTACCAAGATTTTTCAAATGGTCACGCTCTAGTCCGTTTTTTTTTGGGGGGGGGGGATTTTTTATGATTTTCTTTTTCTGTTTTGGGG